>JAKEYF010000093.1:0-230356 GCA_021527775.1 Lactarius sanguifluus
CGTTGCTCCCCATGCCTGCTCGTCAACCCTTTTGCCTTCGTCGCCGCGCTTTGACAGGTACGACCCTGTCGACCCAATCTGTAACGTCTGCGTGCGCAGCCAACCCAGCAACCACACGGCGCATGAGACAAGTGGTGCATGCAACAGGATGTCGCTACCAACTTGGCAACCATCATGCACGGCACCGCTACTATCGGAAATCGTCACCCGAATTGACATATGAGCATGGTCAAATAACGATGAAGAACTACGAAAAAAAACCCATTTACGACCTTTACGACAGTGCAGTAGTGGTTCAAGACTACGGCTTTGGTCACGAGAACAGATCTTTACGTTCTACAACCGTACGGGATAGAGAACACAAAAAGAGACCTTTGTTCAACTCAGTTCCTTTTTGAATAAAGCCTCGGCTTCCGTGAACCGAGGGACCGCCTTGCATTCGAAAGGTTTGGGGCGACCGAAACGTCTTTAAAGTTAATGCGAACCCCAAGGCGAACCCTGACGGATTCGTTCCACCGGAGGTCCGAGCAGCGGTAGCGTCCGTGTCACGGTGTACCATTGACTCAGCCTCGGGAGTATGAAATTTTTGGAACCGCTCCGAGTCCTCAGGCCTCAGGGGCAATGTACGCTCCCGTTCTCGTTCATTCTCGCGCGTTCTGCTGGCCTCTACTGTCTTACGATTTGCAGATTTGGGATTTGGAAAGCTGCCTAAGGCAGCTTGATGTTCGGTCTGGTGGCCGTGACCCGGTCACTTGACTATGGTGGCACCACCAAATTTCGAGTCGGCATCCCGGTGACACCAGCCCTGACATGCCTGACAGGCCTGACAATACGCGATGTATTCATGTACTGGACTGGTTTTTTAAAGGCTCCTTTATGTAATCAATGAGATATCTTTGTTGAGTTCAGGGAGGTTGAAACCTGTCGCGCAGGCCTCTGTATGGTTCCAACCCTCGTACAGACGTCTATCCGGTTAGGGGACGTGTCCCTCTAAATCCGCTAAGCCCGCGTGCAAGTGCAGCACCCCCGGGAATGCGAGAGATGAGCCACTTGGGTTTGACGGAGATCTGCCGCGCGAGTGGTCGCGCACGTCGCTGCACCCCACTAAACTTCATGGAGACATCAACCTCTATCTGCATCAAGCCTTGTTAGAGGGACTAAGGGCGCGCACAAGTGCAGCACGCTGGAGGACATGGGGGTGAGCTGCACTCAACCCCACTGCACTCGCGGTCACCAGGGCCAGCTGGTGATCCAGCGTGTTCTATATACAGGCGGTCACCAGTCTACCATCCGAGGGTCACTAGTCAGTACTAGTCAGTGGTCACTCCTCTCGACTGGCACGCGAATGAGCCTAAACTGGGGTTGCCCGACCGAACAGGGTTCCGAATCAGGTTCGATTGGCAGCGTACGCAGAGTTCGGCTTTGACCAATTCTGTATTGTAGAGATTTATGGCAGCGGGCAGCCGAATGGATGAACGATGTGTGCCAGGCTGAGCGTGGAGAGGAGAGCGTATGCTTCTCTGCTTACAAATAATATTATTCGTAGATAACCGTTTAACGTTTAACTCCGATAATATTACGATTATCTAATTCCAGGTCTATTAATAGCCTCGGTTTGCCGGACTAAGTTATGTCCGTTCCGGGGTGAGTCCCAACGCCAATATGTATCTTTGTACCAAAGATACAACCGACCGCGGGTGTGCTTCTACAGTACAGTACTTCCATTTACTGAATGGGCGGCATACAGTAAACTCGTCCTATGGACTGTGCCACCGCCTCCCACAAGCCCCGCCAGAGCGTGTGCCACACGAGCTCTGAACTTCCCGACGACACAAAACCGATTCCAAAGCACATCCCAGGAGTGCACGTACTCAACACTGATTCACCGCATGCACAAAGGAGTATATTTCCGATAGACATGAGAGCAATCTACGTAAATTCTCTATTTCGATGTTTTTTTGACTGAAATCGAGAGACCCGCGGAGCCTTTTACAGTACCTCCGTTTTGCCAATTCCGCCGTCGAGTCTGGGATGCCCATCCCGGCGATCCCCTGTACCATGCAATGCCATCCCCTCAGGCTCTTTGTCCTCTCCACTCTTGCAGCCGGGCTCCTCGGCGGCCTCGCGACGCCCCTTGTACCACGTTGGAACGAAACGAAGGTGAAGCACGCATGGCATACCATCCCGGACAATTGGGTGGGCTTGGGCCACCCGTCCGCTGGCACAACGATTGACCTCCACCTCGCGCTCAAGTCCTATGACGAGAATGCTTTGATCGATGTCCTCTATGGGGTCAGCAACCCAGAGGATCCAAGGTACGTCCCTCCACGGCCCATTCGCACATATGTGTACCCACCTCCCATTTCCCTTTGGCAGTTACCGCGCATACCTATCCAAAGAGCAGGTCGCTAACCTCGTCGCGCCGCATGCGGACACGCTCGAGCTCATTAATTCCTGGCTAGAGCACCTTGGCATACCCCCCTCCTCTGTCTCAAGGACACTCGGCAGCTGGCTAACGCTCACTGGCGTGCCGGTGTCCCGAGCCAACGATATCCTCGGCGCATCGTACCAGCTCTACAACCATGCTGAGACGAACCACACCGTTCTCCGCACGGTCAGCTACTCTATCCCAGAGGTCCTGCATCAACACATTCACACCATCGTGCCAACGACTTCGGCTCTCCGCCCACGGAGGGAAGGAAGCTGCGGATGCACCCCAACTCGGCAGTTGGGGCACGGGCGGAGGCTGGGTCGGAGGAGTCCGTGAATGTGCTGTCGAGCCGCGACCCGAATAGGTACGTCTCACCGTCGTACGTGCGCTGGCTTTACAATACGGCGGGCTACCGTCCCGCCGCGGTGGACCGAAACGTGATTGGGATTGCGGGCTACGGTGGGGAGTACCCGAGCCCGAAGGACCTGGGACTATTCATGACCGAATTTCGCACCGAGGGGGAAGACGCGACCTTTTCTGTCGTGCAGGTCCAAGGCGGCGGGAATGACCCGGACACACCTGGCGATGAGGCCAACGTCAATACCCAGTACACGGGGGCCATTACGTACCCAACAACGAACGTCTTCTACAGCACAGGGGGCGCGCCAGAAACAATTGATCCATTCTTCAACTTTGTCACTTACATGCTTACTAAAGAAACGAGAATCCCCCGGACAATCACCACATCATATGGCGGCCCCGAGTTTGGCGTTCCCTTCGACTATGCGACGATGGTGTGCACCCTATTCGCAGAGCTTGGTTTACTCGGCGTTAGCGTCCTCTTCTCGAGCGGTAACTCGGGGGTTGGCAAGGGGGATTGCTTGGTCGAGGTAAAGGGACATGTCTCCGTCCATTTCATCCCCGAATTCCCTGCAACCTGTACGTGTGGCATTGTTCGAAAGTAGCAGAAATAGGTCGCTCACAACACCACCACGCTTTTGTAGGTCCATATCTCACTAGTGTTGGTGGCACGACGAGAGACAGCCCCGAGGTCGCGGCTTCTCTCTCTGGAGGCGGCTTCTCGAACTACTTTGAACGCCCGCCTTACCAGGCGAACGCTGTGCCCCCCTTCCTCCAGACTCTCGGCGACAAGTATCATGGCTACTACCAGTTCGTTTGCCGCAGTGACCTTCCCTGACCTTCCATGACCTATGTACCTTATAATTTTTGTAGTCCTGGTGGCTGTGGCGTCCCCGACATCTCCGCGCAGGCGCTCAACATTTTGTTCGCCTTTAAAGGACAACTTGAAGTCGGGTCTGGCACAAGTGCCGCGACACCCGTACATACTCCCCTACTCCCTCTCTGCGTCACCCATCCCCGAGCACCCAGCTGATCTCCAATCGCACAGATCGCAGCAAGCATTTTCTCGCTGCTGAATGACTACTTGATCTCGACAGGCGAAAGCCCTCTCGGCTTACTCAACGGCTGGCTGTATGGACGCGGCCTCGCGGGCCTCAATGACATAATTTCTGGCTCAAATCCAGGCTGTAACACCGATGGGTTCACCGCTATCGCCGGGTGGGATCCTGTGAGTCCTACCATACTCGTGTCTCTTCAGCTTGAACTTTGGCCGACTCTGGGCTCCATAGGTCACCGGTCTCGGGACACCCGACTTTATGAAACTGGAGGAAATAATAGATGAGTCATGAGTGCCTCAAGCACATAAACCAGCTACTCACAGAGAACAGCCTGAGGCGAGATATGCGCCTTCATGTTGTACTATAGCGATATTTTTTGGCTAGTAGACGATGTTACCGTTAATCATATCATCTTGCATTGCCGGCTTTGCAGTGGGCGAAGGGCTGTGTAGGAGAGCCAGAGGGACTCGGGGAGATCCCGAGGGTGTCGATCTGGGGGATAGCAAGGTGGGGAATGACTACTGTGACATGAAAAATGGAATCCCGTAGGAAATTCGAGGCAATAGATGTCGACGATAGATCACCTGCAATCAAAAGACGTGTCAGGATCGTCCCGTGCATGGGGTTCAAGTTGGGGAGTTTCCGATCTAGTTTTTTTTTTTTGAATACATTTTCGTGCGCCTGAGGGCAGAATACCCTATGTAGGCACTACACTTTCAATATACTACGCGTCCATGTCTCTCCGCTTTCCACTGTCCTCTCTTTATATCTTAGGTCTCCCCCGTCCCCCAATGAGGAAATGGTATAGCTTCTTGTCAGACGTTGAGGTGGGTAGGGTGTACGTGACACAGAGGCATGAGTTTTTGGGTTTGATATCAGCGTTGTGAAGTCTTTGTCTGAGGATCTTGCCACCAATCACTGGCGCGACAATGTTACTGTTGGAAATACTCACTCGAATTGGCATGTGAGCATGGTCAAGTCACGATAAAAGACTACAAAAAAACATATACTGGGGCCGCGGGGATGGCATGTACCCTTACTAAGAGAATGCAGTAGTGGTCTTCTATATCGCACTCACCATCATAGGGATGCTGCAGTTCAGTTCAGAACCAAAGTTCAAACCTGAACTTTTTCAAACTGGACCGAAGTTCGGTTCAAGGTTCAGCATTTGCGCAGAACCGGACCATAAGTCCAGTTCGGGGTTCAGGGATGGCAGAACCACATTGAACCAGGTTTGAACCTGAACCGAACCCTTTCCAACATGAGTTCTTAGACTTTTAATTACCTAGACGATCTCAGACTCAGACTACTAGAGAATGAATCATAGTGCAAAAAAACCCGTCTATTGAATAGTATCATGATGTGGGACAAAATATTTACAGGCAGCTAAACTGAGAACTAAACCCTACACCCGCTGCCAATCCTACCGCCAATCCTACTGCTGCCTCGCTGCTGCCATTCCCGCCGTCGCCTGTTGCTGGCTAACGTTGTCCACTGGGGCCATTGTCGTCACCGTCTTTGCCTTCGTGGTCGCTGCAATGCGCCGGTGGGGCGCATGTGATTGATTGCTATCACACAACATCCGGGTCACGTGCCCGAGGTTCTTCCGTGGTCCTTGCAATCAGAGATGTCAACGAGTTACTGCCAAACGAGTAACTCGCGAGTTTGACTCGTCACGTGACGAGTACTCGTGCCGCGAGTACTCGTGCCTGAATGCCTCCCGCGAGTACGAGTCGACCCTTTTCTGAGCGCGAGTACTCACGAGTCCTCGTGATAATACTAGGGTCTTAGTGGTCTTACAGTTTGGAAAAAGGGTTTTTATTATGTATCATATTACACAGGGTCTGTATGTATACTAATAATAAGAGGCTACAGCTCGCTGTCTGAGTCGTCGTGTGCCAGTGCGCTGTCGTCGGGATCGCCCGTTGTCGTGCTGCGTAGTCGTCTTTATCGTCGTCGTCGATTGGGGTCGTCTTGCTATTGTCGTCTTCGGTCGGTGTCACCCCTTTGCTGTGTCGCCCGTTGTCGTGGTCAGTGGGAATCGGCGGATCGCCGGGCCCGTCGTCGTCGTCCGAGTCGCGTCGTCCAAGGTGTTGCCGCCACCTTGCTGTCATTGCTGGTGGTGGTATCGTGGTTCAGGATGCTGCCGGCAGTTGGGGTCGTGCGGCTCGAAATTGTTGTCGTAGTTGCAATGCGTCAGCCCCGGACCAGACCACATGCTGGGAAAGTCCTAAGGGTGGGAAAAGGTTACTTCCCACGCTGCTTGTTTGCGATTAGCCACACTCACGGTTGCTTCCGCCCCCTACCGTGGACCACGACGACGATGGCGACGACAGTGTGGTCCCTCTGTCATGCACGATAGCATACTTTCGGACGACGACTACTGTGGCGGCAACAAACTCCCCACCAGGTGGCACCCGGGCCAACCCGGCCACGCTGCTAACTACGACTCAGACGCCAGTGACGACAAAACGGGGCCACTTCACCGACGCGGCCACTCGCCGCATCCACGACGACGACGACGACTGTTGGCCACAACGACAGCGAGGCAAAGACGACGACAACAGTGGCCGAAAGCAAGCCCGAACGACCTCGACCATGACGCAACAAACGACAATGGTGGTTACCTAGGGACGACGCCAGCAGTGCAGCGACGCAATGGCGACGGGCTTTGGGCTTCTATGGTAGTACACTCTACAGTAGTTTAGATTATTATTTACTTTGCATATGGAAACACGAGTACTCGTTCAAAACGAGTACTTGAATAATTCGCTGAGTCAAATGAGTACGAGTACGCGAGTACTCGTACTCGCGTGCTCGAAACGGGTACTCGCACCGCGAGTACGAGTTTCTACCGGAGAAAGTTGGCGAGTACTCGCGCTGACGAGTACTCGTGCCAACGAGTACGAGTCGAGTACGAGTCGCTCTTCGGAAAATTCCGACGAGTACTCATACTCGCGAGTATAACTCGTTGACATCTCTACTTGCAATGAGTCGCAACCATCGCGCACACTATCGCGGAAGCTGTAATCCTCTCGGAGGATACATGGTATTGTCCACATCACCTAGGAGAGTTGCCAAAGTCTACGCAATTGCGGCGCCATCCCTGGGTCACGCTCGTGTTTGAAGTCAAATGTAACCCTCCTCAAACTTGCTGGGCACGCACTTGCTGTTGGTAGCTGGGGCCGATCTGACGTCTGCACAAGCTGCCGTTGTCCGCATGGTGCTGCCATTGTTGCTGGTGCACCTGGACTTGCCGAAAACTTCGCTTCGTGCCGGCTCTTGGCTCTTGATAATGTCGTTTTGCGCGTCTTGCGCACGTTCATGCGGGATCTGTAAACGCTGGGAAAACTACCGTGAACTCACCGCCGATCTTCTAACTCTCCACAAACGTCTGCACGCATGTGGCACCGTCGCTGAAGCCTTGCATTTGCGTCTTTCTGTGCCGGAGTGAACTTGATGAAGTCACATGATTGCATTCCTCCACGCACCTTGTCGCATCGCCGATAAATGCTACCACTGGTGTGAAACACGGACCTGAGTCCTCAGGCGAACTGGGGCATCCGCACGACTCGATGCCGTGGTCACAGACCGGCCTGCACTTGAATGACCTTGACGAGTGCCGCACTTCACGAAGCTGGACCACTTTTGTAGTGCATGTTGTCGCGGGACTCCGAAACGCTGGCAGTGGCTTTGTAGAGCATGGAATGTCAGTGGGCTGCCTGGGAATGTGCGCAACAGTGGGAAATGGATCGCCATAATCGAGAGCGCCGAAGAGACTCGAGGGCCCTGAGCCCAGATGAAGCGACAGGGAGAGTGAGCAGGGAAAGGATGATGCCGACGTTGATGGCGCTAGAGACAGAAGAGCGTGGTCAGTGGAGCGATGGCGAGCAGGCAACTAGCATGGAAGATAGGCTATGGATCAAACGTTCAATTGCGGGTTTGTCAGCCAACGCGAAAATGGTCCCGGTGCAATGGTGCAGGGCCCGATTCTCCTCCCCATGGAAAAAGAGGATGCGCGACCAGGAGTGGCAGAGTGTGGGGGAGGTCTGAATGATGGCGGGAACGCTAGCCACGTCGTCAATGCTGGTAGGGCTGATATATTACAGGCGGCGTTGTAAGGGATGCCTTCTTAAGAACTCACCTGCATGAGTCTGGACTTGCACTCTCCCTCTCGCTCTCCCCTTGGGCGTTGCGTGTGTGATGACAGTTAGCGGCTCCCCCTGTTTCTGATGCATGCGAGCAGGTATGAAGCAGTAGCACCCCGCCGCACGGCCTTCTGTGCATGGATGGTATATAATGGGCTGCGCTGACACGGCGGGCAGGAGCGGATAAGTGGAGGTTGGTGGAAGTCGAATAAGGGATCGACTAATGTCCAATATATTGACCACTAAGTTGACTTGATTGTTATTGTAAATTATATTAAGACAATAGAATAATTTGTAGACCCCTCCTTATGTGTCAGATAATTATAAATAAATTTACTCGAACAATTAGATATTAGTCACTTGATTAAGAGAGCTCTGATCATTTCCAAATCTATTTAAACTTAATTGTCAGGCACCAGCCGTCATAAACAATTAAGTTTAAATAGATTTGGAAATAATCAGAGCTCTCTTAATCAAGTGACTAATATCTAATTGTTCGAGTAAATTTATTTATAATTATCTGACACATAAGGAGGGGTCTACAAATTATTCTATTGTCTTAATATAATTTACAATAACAATCAAGTTAACTTAGTGGTCAATATATTGGACATTAATCGATCCCTTAGTTGACTATAAGCAGACCCCGCTTACCCGCTCCTGCCTGCCGTGTGAACAGAAAATTTAGTATAGTAAAACGGTTCAGTTTGAGGTCCAGACCTTGTTGAACCTGAACTGGACCCCGTCGAACCTGAACCAATGGTCCAGTTCAAAGTTCAACAGATTCCCCAGACTGGACCGAAAGTCCGGTTCAAGGTTCAGCAAAAATCCCGAAGAACCGGACGGAACCGGACTTCGGCAACCCTACACCATCATGACAAACCTTCATGGATACGACTCTATTTATGAGAACAGCCCTTTGTATTCTGCGGATGCAAGTGCGGATGTGTAGAATAGAGAACATGAATAGAAGGAGGCCTTGAAGCTTGAAGCTTGAAGCTAGACGGGTGTTGCCGGATGTGGAAAGTATGCCTGTACTGTAATTTATGTAAGCTCGCTAACTTATAATCGGCCAAAATTGGCCAAAGGGTGGGAAAGTCCGGTCTGCCAGAGTGGGGTGGGAAAGAACTTGAACAGCTGAGTGGAGACAACTCAGACAAGGCGAGAAGCGACGCCGTCCGAGGTGGCGAGACTGAGCAAATTGACAATGGAATCAATGACGATGTTAGTTGCAAATGCCCTCGGTTGAGCCTGACTCAAAACTCAATTTGTGCGAGAAGAAAGGGGTAACAAAGGCGACACGATTCAGCTTGAAGCTTGAAGGCCCGTGACTTGTGACTTGGCTTGGCGACTTGGAGTGCTCTCAATTCAGTAAAACAGTGGGAGGAGTGAGAAGTGAGTGACATCAGTATTTGTACAGGTTGCTTGACGGGGGTTGTACCACCTGGTGCCTGGTGGTGCCACCTGGTACAACCCATAAAGTTTAGCAAGTTGGCAGTTGCACAAGCCATGTCTAATCCTTCAAAAAGTTTTTTACACAGCAATGACCAGCAAGCAGGACAAGTTCAGAAAGTCAAGAAAGTCAGACAAGTCCAAGTATTAGGCATATCACATAAGTTAAATATTTGTCATATCATATATTATATCATACATTTATTAGTCATATAATAGTCAAGTCACACCTGGTCACAGTCACACCAAATCTGCCACATAAAATAATATATTATTCACAATAAATAATACATGATAGTACTACTGTAAGATGCAGCCATGGCGGTGTGATGTAATGGGGGTGTATGAGCCGTGGCGGCATAGCGGGTGTTACGAATCCCGACCGCCGACGCTACGGACCGCGAGCTGGAGGAACCGCCTAGCCGGGCGGAGACTCCCGGTGGCTCAGACGCCGCTAGCGGGACCTTACGGAGCGCTAGGGAGATCTTCAGGAAGGGTCTGGACTCATGACGGTATGATCACGTGACCGGAGTCTAGACTGACCTAGAACGATGACAAACGATGGCGCAATACGCATGTGACCTTCTGGTAGGTTCCATGACTGCGCACGGACCCTGATCCCAGATAGAGCGGACTTAGCTGAGTACAAACCTTATGTACCTGCATGTATATATACCAGGCTTGTCTTCGTACTCGAGTCCTCAGACTTGATTTACTTAGCAATACCAGCTTTGTATCTTGGGAACCCTGCTCTGCCTTGCTTTAAGCCTTCCCCTTATCTTGTGCATCACTGTTCTCGCCTCGCCTCTTCGAGCGTGTGCCTTTGACCGATATCAGTCTCCATTATCGCCGTTGTCCGATAATGCCGAACGCGTCTTCTGCTAGACCTGCTGCGGGTACTTCGAACCATGGACGTCGCCCCGCTGGTGGCGTTACAGCGGGGGTTGGCGGTCGCAGAGTCTTGAGCATCATGTGTGGCGCCATGGCAGTGGGTTGGCGGTTGCGGTGTTGGATGCCGTGCTGGGGTGTGGCAGTGGGTTGGCGGTTGCGGTGTTGGACACCGTGCTGAGGTGTGGCGGTGGGTTGGCAGTGGCGGGTTGTAGTCTCGTGCGCCGTGTTGTGGCATCACGGTGACGGGGTTGGTGGCTTTGCGCACTGGGTCGGGGTGCGTGGCTGTGGGTTGGCGGTTGTGGGGTCTTGCAAGTTGTGTTGTCGCGTTGTGCTGGTAGTGAATGGCACGGGTTACCCGCGGGTTTTTCGTATTTTTGAGTTGACAAGGTTGTAGCCCTGAATTTTCTGTTTTTTTTAAGCCCAAAACCACCCAGATCGGTGAAGAAATGGCTTTTCTACAGATTTACCAAGTTTGGTGGCAAGGTATCAAAAACTGATGCCTCCTAAGGCATTTTGTTATGGTGTGTCACAAAAAAACTCGTGACATTCCGGGTCACGGGTTTTTTTGTGATACACCATAACAAAACACTTCCTGACACATCAATTTTTGGTATCTTGCCACCAAACTTGGTAAATCTGTAGAAAAGCCATTTCTTCACCGATCTGGGTGGTTTTGGGCTTAAAAAAAACAGAAAATTCAGGGCTACAACCTTGTCAACTCAAAAATACGAAAAACCCGCGGGTAACCCGTGCCATTCACTATGTGCTGGTGGGTTGGCAGTTGCGGTCTCATGCGCCATGTTGGGTGTCGTGGTGACGGGTTGGTGGTTGCAGCCATGGTGGGGCTTGTGCACGGTCAGGTAGCAATGGTGTTGGGGGCTGGGGTGGCAGTGTTGGGGTGACAGTGCAGCATGATGGCGAAATGGCATGGTTGGGGTGGTGATGAGCAAAAGAAGAAAAATAACAAAAACCAAAAGACTCACTCAAAGAGGTGCGTAGTCACGTGAGTGGTGAGTCTTGCATGTCATGATGTGGCTCCGGGGGCTTTTGCGCAGTGAGGTACAGGTCGTGGAGGTCGTGGATGGGGGGAGACGGGGGCCACGAGCTGATGCATGGCGAAATGGCGAGGCAGCAGTAATGCGGTCTGTCACATCAATGAGAATGATAGGGAAAAAAAGAAAGAAAGAAAAACTTATCATAGAGTAGAGCAGGAGGCCGAAGCCGAGCTCGTCGTCGTCTTGTGTGTCACAACGGCATGGTGGGGGGGAATTTGGAGTTCGCACAGCGGGGTGGTAGTGGTGGAGAACTTGCGTGGGTAAAACAAAAGATGGTGGCAGGGTGACATGGCTTGTGACAGTGAGCAACGATGTAAAACATAAAAAAGAAGAAAAAAAGAACTTATCTAGGTGGAAACCCAGCTTGATGTTAGTCGTGTGTTGGTGATCGTCATGGTTGCAGTGGTAAAAGTAAGGGTTGGACTGTTCATCAGGATGGAGCAGATTGGTGGAAGGGAGGAGACGAACCGTGAATGCTTGCGTGAACCAATTGCAAGGATGTGTCGCTTGAACGTTCGGCTTTCAGATAATGTCTGCATTTGATTCGGACTTTCGGTTGTTCCTGAAAAATGTGACTTTCTGCATCGCCAACTCCACCACACTACCAGTGCCAGTGTGATGCGACACACATACAGTACGTACGACATTTCTTGTATGATAGTTGGTTCACGGGGTGTTCACGGTTCGTCTCCCTCCCTTCCACCAATCTGCTCCATCCTGATGAACAGTCCAACCCTTACTTTTACCACTGCAACCATGACGATCACCAACACACGACTAACATCAAGCTGGGTTTCCACCTAGATAAGTTCTTTTTTTCTTCTTTTTTATGTTTTACATCATTGCTCACTGTCACAAGCCATGTCACCCTGCCACCATCTTTTGTTTTACCCACGCAAGTTCTCCACCACTACCACCCCGCTGTGCGAACTCCAAATTCCCCCCCACCATGCCGTTGTGACACACAAGACGACGACGAGCTCGGCTTCGGCCTCCTGCTCTACTCTATGATAAGTTTTTCTTTCTTTCTTTTTTTCCCTATCGTTCTCATTGATGTGACAGACCGCATTACTGCTGCCTTGCCGTTTCGCCATGCGTCAGCTCTTGGCCCCCGTCTCCCCCCATCCACGACCTCCACCACCTGTACCTTGCCACGCAAAAGCCCCCGGAGCCACATTATGACATGCAAGACTCACCACTCACGTGACTACGCACCTCTTTGAGTGAGTCTTTGGTTTTTGTTATTTTTCTTCTTTCGCTCATCGCCATCCCAACCATGCCATTTCGCCATCACGCCGCACCGTCACCCCAACACTGCAGATGCCTCATCACGACCCAGGCCCCACTACGGCCACCCCGGCCCATGCCATGCCAACTATGCCACGCCACGACCACCCCGGCTCGACAATCACAATCCCCGGTGCAACACTCACAAGCCCTGGCGCGACACCCACAAGCCTCGACGTGACTCCCACAAGCCCCGGCGCAACACCCACAAGCCCCGGCGCAACATCCACAAGCCCCGTCACGACCAACACAGCAAGACCTCATGACTGCTGTGGCCAGCAACATGGCCTGGCCCCGCATTCGCCACCCCTGCCCCACATTCACCACCCCCGCCCCACTCCACCACCATGCCAGTCTGCCGTGCACGAACCCGCCCCAACACCACTGCACTGCAACATGGCAAGTCCAGGCGCCACGCCACAACCTTGTCAAATGTGGCACCTTGGCTCACTACTGTAGTACTAGTACCATGTATTTATTTGATTTTGAATAAAATATTATTTGCTGCAAATAACCATTATGTGACTAAGATGGATGACTAATATATGATATGATATGACAATATAATATGACATAATATGACACTGCAAACACTAATTAACACTACAAATAGTTTTATCTATTATTTATTCTAATAATAAAAATGATATTAAAATATTTTGGAACAGCTATATTCAACTTGCCAACTTGTGCAACTTGCACTGGCTTTCTGCTGGCACACCAGCAAAAAAGTTGGAAGTTACCTGCGTTCTTACTGATGTGCCGAAGAAGAATGAAAAATCTCTTGCGTACGAGTATGTTTCACCGCTCATTGGTGCCCTCACGCTGAGCCAGCCATAGTGGACATGGGCGCAAGCATGTGCGGCAGAACTCCTGACCATGGGCAGTGATGCCATTACAGGATTTACAGCTACCATTCTGTAAGTTACGCCACTACATCATACTATTCACCGATTATCAGGATTATCAGAACGGTATCTCTGGTATCACAATTATTGCTCAATTATCACTACAGTATTGCCAATTAGCTCAGGGGGTTTTCCCTGATGCACCCACCCAGTGACCTGCAGATGGACACACTTCTACATGACTCTACATTCATGGAGAACAACGGGGTAGGGATAGATGGAGCTTCTCAGCTTGCTCTTTGTCCCGGGTAGTACCCTTGAATTGAATGGTATCTAACAAGCCCAATGGTAGTAGTGAGAATACAGTTGTAACCTTGATTGTAAGCAATGGTTTCCACTTAAACTATCATATATCACAGGCCATATGAAGCAGCATAGGGATGATTAGCATTTCTGTTGTACTGTTGGAACTACGAGTCGACTCCCTCTTATTCGATGTCCCTCCATCATAGCCAAAAGCTATCAGTTATGGGGGAGTACTGGTTCATAGGAAGGTTCTATTTGGCTGTATTTTGATATATGACACTGACATGCCACTTGTCATGGACGCGTATTATTTTCCCTATTTTTCTGTATTTATACGGATTTATACGGTGAAGATATGAAGGGCCAAAGTACAGAGGTATTTGTTAGTCACATGTGTTTGCCACCATGTGCACATGATCGTGGGATTAGTATCCCTTATCAGTACGAACTCATACGATTGGACGATAAGGATGGAGGGGACTAGAAGGATCTAGAACATGCTTAGTAGTTTACGCTTACTTGCTGTATTAGGTTTTACTCAGCAAGTGTGTCGCGGTCGAAGGGAAGTGGACGCTTACTTATGGGCAGTGACTCCCTTAGTAAGTTGTAATAGGTCATGGACTTCTCGCATCAGTCAGACTTGGGTATCACATGCCAATGGGGCGTGTTTCATAGTATAGCGATAGTAGGGTTCGAGCTACTTCTGCTATTGGTTGTACGGTTTGAGAGGAGCTTTAAAGCTGCCTCATACATGTATAAGTAGTAGTAGTTGAAGACTCAGGATCGCCATCCTGGTCTTCTTCAATCACCACTTGCTACTCTTCCTCTCTTCGCGTGTTCGCTTGTCTCTCCCAGAGCAAGTCGTCTCTCATCGATCCTATCCAGTGACTCGATATGTCCTGGTATAGCCAGAAGTCACGTGCCACGACAAAGTGCCGTGTACCTCGAAGTCGCGTGTAAAGTCATGTGATCACGTCACATTATCGGTGCTCAGGAATACGCTAAGTTGTGAACGCCCTTTCGTAGTCTAAGTCAGACTCAACGTCCGTGGTGACATTACATTAAGACCAGGATCCCTCATCGTGGCGTTCACAACTCGAGACCGTTGGACCCAGTTCAGACCATATTCCCTTGAAAGAAGAGGAGATCGCAACGTACCTGTTCAATTCCTCAGAGCAGCAAGGTGGAGAGAGTTCAGAGGGGAGCTCGGATATTTCGTAGACTTCGCGACAGGACCCACGAGATACAGACCAGTTGAGTTCAACTTCGAGAATCTGTGCTGGGTGGAAATTACGTAAAACCCAATAGACAACAGATACAACGCGGTAAGACCGGCAGGAAGAAACTACAACTGCGACATCGACACTCGAGGACTGCCCACCAGAGAACAATACGGTCGCATCGACGGACAGGCAGAAGAAGAACCAAGCACATCAGAGCCACGAACACCTGCACCATCAGAGACCAGCGGAGAAGAAGAAAGTCAGAGCGACGAAGGAGAAACGGAAGCCATAACGCAGATAGCTGAGTCTCTCCACATAAACGAACCAGAACAGATCCAAGTACTGCCCCCCATAGTAGCCGAAGTCATGGCAACCGCCACTGAAACTGTCACAGAACAGCTCCGACACACCACAATCGATGAAGAAATCCAAAGAATTGCCGAAGAAGCTGAAGCCCATCTACAACCCATCAACCCCAGCACAGGCCACCGAATGACCGCTGACGACGCCGCCATATTTAGGGCTGTAGGACCAGACGTCCCCGATCCACCACCAGACAGAAGACGCAACCCACCGCCTGGATCAGGACCAGGAAGGCCACAAGGCAAAGGCGGAGGTGGAGGAGGAGGACCACCTAGACGTAACTTCGGAGGAATCTTCGGAGGAGGACCACCCAGAGGAGGACCACCCGGAGGAGGGTTACCAGGAGGAGGACTACCGGGAGGAGGAACAGGAGGGCCGACGCCCAGACTCGAAGGTGAACCACCGTCGGTGTTCAAAGGAGACCGTGCTGACTACGAGTCCTTCCTCACTCAATGGCATGCATACATGGGCCTCAACTTCGACGCCCCTATTATGAGCAACGTCTACAAGAGATGCTTGTTGTTCTTAGGTTACATCAAAGGACCACTGGTCAGCAACTGGACGCTGGGATTCCTCCAGTGGTTAAACAACGAAATCCGGGGGGGCACGGACAGACACGATGAATACCTCTGGGACACACTTACAGCTGGATTCACAGACCGTTTCTCCAACACGTTGGAGCAAGAACAGGCTCAAGCCACCCTAGCAAAAGGGTTTAGGATGATAGGGGATGATATCGACACGTATGTCACCACCTTCAAACAGCTAGCACGGAAGGCTAACTACCACCTAAACGACCAACAAACGATCGACCGATTCACGGCTGGACTGCCGGGCAAGCTCTTTACAAAAGTATACGAGATGGACGAACCTCGTACGTTCAACGACTGGAAGGACGCGGTGCTACGACGCCAGAAGCAGTACATCCATCTCAAAGCGTGACTTAACATCACTGCGCCCACAAGAAATGCACCCCCCTGATTCACTCCACAACCACGATTTGGAGGAACCCCGTGGAATGCACCCCGTAATCCTCCACCGCGATATGACCCGAACGCAATGGACACGTCAGCAGACCACTTGCGAGCCCGACTCGCAGAAGTAGGCGATCCGAACAGAGGTCCGTATCAGCAGAGGCCTCCATTTATGCCAAGAGGAGGGCCAGGACAGGGACGAGGAGGCGGTCAACGCCAAAACATGCGGGAAGTTATTTGTTACAATTGTAACAGCCCTGGACACTTCTCACGAAACTGCACCCATCCTAGAAAGCCACGCCAGACGCAGTGGCAGCCGTCGAACAATCGAAAGGCGGAGACGGACTATTATAGTCAAGAACAACCTGCAGCACGTGTAGCAAGCACGTCCACCCCGCAGCAGCTGGCGAAAGAATGGATAGAAGGGGTGA
Source organism: Lactarius sanguifluus (assembly GCA_021527775.1). NCBI lineage: Eukaryota > Fungi > Basidiomycota > Agaricomycetes > Russulales > Russulaceae > Lactarius > Lactarius sanguifluus. Next base: position 16,828 of record JAKEYF010000093.1, read on the forward strand.
GAGGAGCTAGTGACGAAGTAAAAGACCTGATACTTCAGGATATGTGGAATCAGGAGGATTTTCAGGATGCCTAAACCCATCGGCCTGGGTGAGGGCAATCAATTGTAACTCTGTAATCATGACTCGCTTCCGTTCGCTCAGAATTCCAGTCTTGATTCGAACAAGTTACTCAATGGCTGACATAAAAGGGCTCGTTGATTTGGGGGCCACCGACAATTTCATAAGACCAGCATTCGCCAAACGCATGGGACTCGGGCTGCAAGCCCTGGAGCGCCCAAAGAAAATATGGAATATCGACAATACCGAGAATAAAGCTGGGTCCATCACGCACTTCATAGACCTAGACGTACAGACCAAAGGAAATCACAGGACCATGAGATTCCTCGTCACGGATATCGGAAGCGAAGACCTCGTCTTAGGATACCCCTGGCTGGCAACGTACGAACCCACCATCAGTTGGACCCACGCCACCATCCACGAAGACGCACTTCTGGTCGTTATATGCTCCATCAACCCGGAAGCAGAATGCACTGTAATTGCCGGAACAACCACTCAAAGTGAAGGATGTATCGGCAGAATAATCACGGAGGATGAACGTGAGAACATAGTCCAGGAATTAGAGGAGGAATGCCAGCTACGTACCACTGCCACGGATGTCACGATCACGTGACGTTTCCCACGAAAGTATTTCCTGTTTCAATTTCCGGTCTTACATTCCCGATTTGGACTATGACTCCTAGTGACTCACAGGGCAAAGGGCTGCCAGCTCAGCAGTGACAGCACATAGACTTGCTGGCACTTGCGCGTCCCTCAGAAAATAGTATAGAAAATACCAGTGTGTAGGATATAAAAGACCTGTAGTCTACTCTGTATGTTCCCCATCTGAGTCTCCTAATAATATAGCCCACAAAGCTAGTTGTTGGAGTGAAAGGTCCTCTAGTCAAGTCCGACTCAGTGATTAGTAAGCACCGGGAACCAGCCCGGACCGGCTTACTCTAGCGTCCTAGCGAAACGATCCGGGTGATCGTAACATTAGACTCAGATCCACCCACTGTCCTCTCGCGTTCCACCGCGAGACTCTGCTGCAACCGCGAGGTAGCAGTCGTTTGTCACCTGTACGGAACAGGGTGACTTCCAGACCGAGCGACCCGAGTAAACCAAGACACTCGCACCCCCGCTCATCCCCGCGACCGTCGAGCGACCCTCGACGCCCGTCAACGTACAGTCCGAGTACCGTACGGAGACCGCTCCACCTGTGCGGAACAGGGAGACCCACGCGACCCGACGAGACAACAACGACACTCGCCGGTTACCCTTGAAACCCCTCGCGCCGTGACTCGCGACGAGCAGACGCTCGCGCCAAGCCGGATACACCGACCCCGTCCGTTAGCGCAGCCCGAGTGCCGCGGCTAACAGCTTATTGAAAACCCACCGATCGCCGTGACTCGCGCAGACGCGCTAAGCCGGACCCACAGACCCAGCCAGCTAAGTCCCACTAGCGCAGTCCGAGTACCGCGGCTAGTTCTTGATCTAAGACGACCACTCAGACGACACGACCTCAGGCTTAGACAACAGACCGAAACCGGTACCAGGTAACGGTATCAAGACGCTCGCGAATCCACCCATGACGACGACACCCCCCACGCAGCCCTTTAACGGGCTACCACCGACAATCTTCGACGGAGACCGCTCGTACAGCCGAGCGTTTCTCACTCAGTTCAGAACCTTCGCGCGCATCAATCAAAGACACACAGACGTCACCTACCCGCATCGGCGAGTCAAGCTCGCACTCTCATTCATTCATGGGCCCCTCGTAAACGACTGGAAACGGACTACGTACCACGGGCTCGCAGCCATCCCGACTGGCGAGGCCTGGTGGGACGAGTTCATCCGAGCTTTCACCGCCGCATGGATCGATGACCCCGTCGCGCCCGACGAGAGTCTCTTCGCACCCCGCGCCTCTGTGCCCATGCCATCAATACGCGCCGTCCTCGGCTCTCTGACACCCGCCGCCGCCTCGACCACGACTCTCGCCGACGACGAAGAAGATTGGGCCCTCTTCGCCCCACGCGTCGCCTCAGACCCGACCCCGCTAGTCACCCCCGCTGCGCCGCGCATTGAAAAACGCAAACAACATGACACCTCAGACGAGGAAGAGACCCACCCCAGCAAACACCCACGCATCGCGCCACGCACCGGACCACCTCGCGCACGCCCGCAACTCGGACGACGCAGCGTCCCGTTGCCCAGAAAGATCGCCTACAAGCCACGTCACGCCCCCTCCGCACCTGTCCTCAGCATCACGCCCTTCCTCGTCCCGTACTCGCCACCTCCTTGTCGACCACCCAGTCCACCAAACAACCCCGATCACGCCCCGCCGCTGATAGATCCCGACCCGAGACCCTTAGCCCCGGGCCGCACAGTTGCCGAGGACGACAACACGCTGACAGGGGGGGTAAAAACCCTCGATGACTCGGTTTTCGCGCCGGTTTCAGCCCAGGACGACGAGGTTTCAAACCCACATACTGGAGGCTCACGCCCACAGACCCCGTGCCTGACCCCAGACACCACAGATTTGTCCCTGCAGACCCCGCCACGCATCTACCTCTTCCCTCGCCACGCGTTGGAGAGGCCACGCGACCTAGATGAGCTCGCAACCAGGACGCCCGACCAAAGACGCCGCGGTAATACGCGCACGCCGTACCCTACCACCTCACACAACCACGCAAGACACGCGCGACAAACGCGATCGACCACCGCTCCCGAAGACACGACGCCGACCTCAGTCGCGTCCCGACACACGAGAAGAGGACGCCGCGCTAACGCAGCGGCTCCCTCGACGTCGCCCCCGCCAGATCGGATAGCCACGCGCACCCGCGACAGGCACGTCCACGCCGCACACCGACGTAACACGCCACACCTCAAACCACCCACCCGCACGTCACTCGACGTTTCCTCCTGCAACGCACTCAGACCCGCCCCACGGACCACGCGTTTCGACTCGCGTCCCGTACCACGCAGCGCGACAATCGACACCCCCCTCAGCGTCGATACAGCGAAAACCACGTCTGAGACCAACCGCGCTAACGCTGCGGTTGAGTTGTTTCTCAGACAGTACGACGCCGCTCAGACCACGGCAACACCGACGCCAGTACCACCCGACCGCGCATACGATGCCGTCGCGCAACATCTCGCCTACTGCCTTGTGACCGACCCCGACACAACACGTGTCACCCAACCCTTTACATTACAAGACAAACCCCGCGCGGTCCTGCTCCAGTGGAAGAAGAGATAACAAAATTGTTCGAGGACGAACAAATCAAGAGAGGGGCGTATGTCACGATCACGTGACGTTTCCCACGAAAGTATTTCCTGTTTCAATTTCCGGTCTTACATTCCCGATTTGGACTATGACTCCTAGTGACTCACAGGGCAAAGGGCTGCCAGCTCAGCAGTGACAGCACATAGACTTGCTGGCACTTGCGCGTCCCTCAGAAAATAGTATAGAAAATACCAGTGTGTAGGATATAAAAGACCTGTAGTCTACTCTGTATGTTCCCCATCTGAGTCTCCTAATAATATAGCCCACAAAGCTAGTTGTTGGAGTGAAAGGTCCTCTAGTCAAGTCCGACTCAGTGATTAGTAAGCACCGGGAACCAGCCCGGACCGGCTTACTCTAGCGTCCTAGCGAAACGATCCGGGTGATCGTAACAACGGAACTCGCAATCGCCGCTAACCAAAACACCATAGTGGTTGAGATCCCTGCGCCATATCAACGCTTCGCGAAAATCTTTAGCGAGGAAGCGTCGCACCGGTTTCCTCTGTCTCGACCATGGGACCACGCCATCGAGTTCAAAGAAGGCACACTGGCGACAATCGACTGCAAAGTCTACCCGATGACACAGGAAGAAGATGGCCAGCTCAAAACATGGCTTGAAGAACAACTCAAATTGGGATACATATGCCCGTCCAAGTCGCCCTACGCGTCGTCATTCTTCTTCATAAAGAAAAAAGATGGGAAACTACGTCCAGTTCAAGATTACAGGAAGGTCAACGCGTGTACCGTTCGTAACCAATACCCACTCCCACTCATATCGGAACTCATCAATGATCTGGGAAACGGCCACATATACACCAAACTCGACGTTCGATGGGGGTACAACAATATCCGCATCAAACCCGGAGACAAACCCAAGGCAGCCTTTAAAATGTGGCACGGACTCTTCGAACCTCTAGTTATGTACTTTGGACTCACCAACTCGCCGGCGACCTTCCAAACAATGATGAACGAGATTCTGGGACCCACCATCGCAAAACATGAAAGAAAAGGTACCATAATACGGGTGTATATGGATGACATCGGAATAGCAACTCACGAGGAAGCCGGACTCCAAGCGCACATCGACGCAGTCTGTGACGTCCTTCAAGTAGCAATGGATCACGATCTTTACTTCAAACCGGAGAAATGCCTCTTCCATTCACCGCAAATGGATTACCTGGGGGTAATCCTTGAAAAGGGGGTAACTCGTATGGACCCGGTAAAAATTTCGGGCATCAAAGACTGGCCGTGTCCAACGAAGGTCAGAGACGTCCGTTCTTTCCTCGGTTTCTGCAATTTTTACCGCCTCTTCATTTGCGGTTTCACCACACACGCACGAGCACTCAACAAACTCACGCGAAAAGACATGGAATGGCAATGGGGTACAGAAGAAGAACAGGCGTTCCAAAAGCTCAAATCGCTCGTCACCCAAGAACCAGTACTGGCACATCCGTGCCTTACAGATCAGTTCGAACTCGAAGTGGATGCATCGGGCTTCACGGTGGGAGGTGTACTGCTGCAGAAGAAGAAAGACAGAAAACGACACCCCATAGGTTACTACTCGGCCACCCTCAACGAAGCAGAGTGTAACTACGACATATACGACCTAGAACTCCTAGCAATCGTCAAAGCCCTCCGACACTGGAGACCACTGCTAGCAGGATCACCACACAAAATAAAGATCTTTTCGGACCACCTCAACCTCACACACTGGAGGTCGTCACAAAAGATAAGTCGACACGTTGCCCGAGAAGTACTCGAACTCATGGAATACGATATCGAGATCCACCACATCAAAGGAACTAGTAACGGACGTGCAGATGCGCTATCTCGAAGACCCGACTACGACCAGGGAGAACGAGACAATGAGGGAGTAGTAGTACTACCCGATAAGGTATTCGCACGAACCACAGTCACCCAACTCCCCGAATCTCACGTACAAGATGAAGAGCGACTACGCCCATGGGTAGATCCCCATCAACTCAAGAAGTCAGACGGAGTGTGGTATCGACAAGGAGCAAGGGTTATCACAGGAGAAACGGACGACATCTGCACCATCATACGAAACCACCACGACACTCCCACATATGGACATCCCGGGATCAAGAGGACCGCACGGATTATCGAACGGCACTACTGGTGGCTGAGGATGTTGGAACACGTAACGGAATACGTCAAGGGATGCGTGGAATGTCAACGCCACAAGGTCAACAACAGACCGACACATGCACCAATAACACCGATAACACCCACGCCCAATGCTAAGCCATTTGAAATCATAGCGCTCGATTTCATCACTAAGCTGCCAATCTCACAGGGATATGACTCGATCCTCACAGTCACAGACCACAACTGCACCAAAGCGTCCGTATTCATCCCCTGTGTCGAGGAAATAACTGCCGAGGAAACAGCCGCCTTGTACGTCATTCACGTTTTCCGAAGGTTCGGGTTACCAGCAAAAATCATCAGCGATCGAGACCCCCGGTTCGCATCCAAGTTCACCCAGGAACTGTGCAAAATCCTAGGCATCTATCAGAACATATCCATGGCTTATCACCCACGCACGGATGGACAGTCTGAACGAACCAATCAATGGCTGGAACAGTATCTCAGGTTCTGGACCAACGAGCGTCAAGATAACTGGGCGCATTTCCTACCAATGGCAGAGTTTGTGCACAACAACTGGCCCCATGAGGCAACCTGAACATCCCCATTTGCACTGATGATGGGATACGACCCACGCGCTGATTGGATGGATCAACCGTCCCCGATACCAGCAGTTAACACGAGGCTTCAGCAGTTCCGAGAAGCACGGCAGCACGCCCAGGAACTGATACGGAAGGCCCAGTCCATGTGGGTCAAACATCAAGACACACCCAAATACCAAGAAGGCGACTTGGTATGGTTAGAAGGACGCCACCTACGTACCAACCAACCAACCGCCAAGCTGGCCGCACGAAGACACGGACCTTTTCAGATCATACAGGTGATGTCCCCTGTCAACTACCGTCTCGAACTTCCCACGCAGTGGAGCATTCACCCCGTGTTTCATATCGATCTTCTCACGCCGTACCGAGATATGCCCATGCATGGGAAAAACTTTCAGCGCCCACCACCGGATCTAGTCGATGGGCAGGAAGAGTATGAGATCGAATGGATCTTAGACTCAAGACGCTTCGGAAGAGGGCGGAAACTTCAGTACCTTGTGAAGTGGAAAGGATACCCTGACTCGGATAATCAGTGGGTCAACAGGGCAGACCTGTTTGTGGAGGACGCCATAGCGGAGTTCGAAGTGACTCATCCTACAGCTATAAAAGCCATCCAAACCAACGCTAAGTCCCCATCGTCTTTCCACCCTGGACTCCTCACACCAACAATGTCTCTTCCCACTCGCACCGCTTCCCCCTCTGTCCCTGCCTATGCAGCGGGCAATCTCACCTACAAAGAAATGTGCGACGCCATTGCACGTATCGAACCCATCGCCGACATCGACAACCCCACGACAGAGCCTACCTACTGGCTCCTCAACGACGACGGCAACCGGCTCAATGCCATCCCCATCTCGGAGGCCGAAGCTGGTAGGATTCGTGACACTCTTGGAGGGCGTATGCTTCCCTCACCTGGATCTGGCCCGGTTCGAGTCGAGTACCGGCTACAGAAAATCGAAGACCCGAAAGATGAAGCTATGGGAGGAGTGGAAGGTGACGGCGGAGACGTGGAGGTTGGAACAGCTCGATCTAGCCGCGAAGCGATGAACAACGGGAGCGACAAGGAGAACCGCGCGCCTCGAGCTGCGCCGACAGTTCGACGTGATGATGCACGAGCTGTCTACGACCTCCCAGAGCAGCTGAGGGAGTGGTATCCAGCTGAGCACCCATCCATCATTAACACCACCGATTCTGACCGCCCCGACGAGACCCCATACGCCTGTGATACCACGGGTCGTCCCCTCTACCGCGCCGCCGTTCAGGTGGAAGCCAGCCCTCTCCACACCGCCACGCGCCTGCGCCATCAACTCGGCGGCACGCACCTTGCCCCCCACGGTTTCAAACATAACCGCGGGGATGATTTCATACACTTCCCTATCACCACACCCCAGGGCCACACGCAACAGGCCACGTATGTCCAGGTCATAGATGGCCCCGACCCCATCGTCGTGGGGCTTATCGAGGACAGCGACAAAGTCTACACCAAGCCGCTGTACGCCGAGCCCCACATCCGTGAGCACAGCAAGCCGCATTACGTGCCCGAAGACATGCACGCTTTAGTTAGCAGGCACGCGGGGCAGCATCGCCTCGACAAGGCTGTCAACGAGCTCAAGGACCGCAGCCTGAAGGCGGAGCTGAAGAGGTACCGCCAGTATCAACACGAGGCGGAGCGGGTGGAGCAACGCCTGCATTTGTTGGCGCAGTCATTGGGCGGGGTCCAATCGGAACTCAAGAGGAGCAAGTATAGGTTAGAGATGGCGGACATTATCGGATGGGTCACGGAGACGCAGGAAGGGTGGATGTCGGGTATCGGACCAATGAGGATGCGACGTGGGCGTCGCAGCTGAAAAGGGGGTGATGTCGCGGTCGAAGGGAAGTGGACGCTTACTTACGGGCAGTGACTCCCTTAGTAAGTCGTAATAGGTCATGGACTTCTCGCATCAGTCAGACTCGGGTATCACATGCCAATGGGGCGTGTTTCATAGTATAGCGATAGTAGGGTTCGAGCTACTTCTGCTATTGGTTGTACGGTTTGAGAGGAGCTTTAAAGCTGCCTCATACATGTATAAGTAGTAGTAGTTGAAGACTCAGGATCGCCATCCTGGTCTTCTTCAATCACCACTCGCTACTCTTCTCTCTTCGCATGTTCACTTGTCTCTCCCAGAGCAAGTCGTCTCTCATCGATCCTATCCAGTGACTCGATATGTCCTGGTATAGCCAGAAGTCACGTGCCACGACAAAGTGCCGTGTACCTCGAAGTCGCATGTAAAGTCACGTGATCATGTCACGTTATCGGTGCTCAGGAATTCGCTAAGTTGTGAACGCCCTTTCGTAGTCTAAGTCAGACTCAACGTCCGTGGTGACGTTACAAAGTGGAGCCGCTCATAAGCGTTATGACAGAGTGCCATGTCAGCACCATAGATAACGCTATTAATAGACATGACGCGTCAGCTCCTGAGTCATAGGACCTTACTGTACACTTAGTAATAGTGTTCGAACTCAGTTAAGACTCAGTCACAGTAGTGTATATAAGCTTCCATGTAGTGTCCTGAGTGGAACCAACTTGTCCTCTTGGTTCTCCACTCAGGTGCGTATTCCAGTGTACCCTCCTTACTCTCCAATGTTAACTTGTCCTCTTGGTTCTCCACTCAGACGTACCACTGCGTGATCACCTTAGACTTGAGTTCTTGCATAAAGACTCCACGTGTCTATATCTCCGCAGTGACTGTACGTTGGCGCGTGACTTGTCTCCGCGTCGAGTTGAGTGTGCTCACCTTTGCAGTTCACTTTAGTTTGCCCTTGACTTGACGTAGCGCGGCAGTCGCACCGCTACATTAGGACAAGTTCCCTTTTCACACTCTCGGGTTACCCACCCGCCAGTCCTACTTCTTTTATCATCTTTCCCTTTAGGTGGTTGACGACCATCAGTCCCTTGTGTTATCCACCTCATCCTTTGCCTGTGGACCTCCGTAAGCAGATTCTGTGCTATTGTGGTACAACTGTAGTGTCCGTAAAATCGGCATACATTGTGCTTGCCTATAGGCGTTCTATCTGGTCACAGTAGAACGTTTGGGTACTTGCTGCAGAACTGGTCACCATGCCAGATAAGCTGCAGTAGGACGAGAAGCCAGCCAGGCCTAGCCTGTGACAGCTGTACATGTAGTAAACAGAAAAGTTTGAGAGCGCTTCGGCATGAGAGGCAGCCAAAAGGTCGAGAAGACTGAGGCAGACAGCCTTGTGGCTCTACATAAATCCCTACCCCATTCCTGAGTGTCCCTTTATCGCTGCAGCCTCGCGCAGTGTGAAACAATCACTGTGTATTGGTCTCGCTTGATAAGGCATTCCACGCATCCTTGAGTTAGCATTTCGCGCTCGTTGTATCCTGTTGTCTTCAATCCACCCTCACACTATTTTCACCCTGCCTCGCATATTTGCAAATGTTTGCACTCGTCTGCACCGTCTCTTTAGGAGGAGACAAGCTTCCATTCCACCCATCCCGACACCCCCTAGTAATCAAGCCTCTGCTTCGGCATTGCTTCACGTATTAAGGACACCTCAGATCACCAACGAGTGTGCTCCTTCCCCACCTTTATCAACACATGGGTCGTTATCAGTTTCATTCCACTCCGCACACTCCTCCTCCCAAGAAACCCTCGCCCAGTCAGGTGAAAGCTTTATAGACGAAGACAGTGTCAACATCCATTACCAGGGATTCCAGTTAGAACTGCCCCCTCGTAACCTTGCTGAACAATACGTACAGGCAATTTATGGCCACCCGGAATTTCATTACGCCCTTCTAGAACTTTACAGTCTAGAACGCGAAGTCCGAGACACCGGCTACACAGTCCCTCAGTTGGTCGCATTCGCAGCAGATCTAATCCCACATCTCTCTCCCCCTCCCTCTCCTTCACCACCTCACAGTGGCTCCCAGCGGTCAGCAGAAAGCCAAGCAGGCTCAAGCTTAGTATCCTTGCGGAGTTCACTCCAAATTCGCGCTCCCTCCCCTCACGAAGAGTGAAAAAGTCTTCACTTCTTCAGTAGTAGACTGGGACGATATCTCGCCTGATGAACAGCTAATTCTCCTAGAGAATTATCGAAAGGCACAAGAAGAAGCAGAGAGAAAAGAGAGACAGGCCCAATTAGACACAATGGCCGACCCTGCAGCATCCACATCCGCAGCCGCCTCGGGTTCTGCAACTGCTCCTCCTACAGTCCAGAATTTGTTGATAAGTGACCTGTGCGCACTTAGCGGCTCAATGGACACACAGATAATGGACTGCTTTAGATAAGATATATTGGACTTATGTAGATTAGATTATTATGATCTTTACAATCTCGGACTTTCTTATCTATGACATCACTGTACAATGACATCATGGACTCCTCTGGACTCCTATTGTATTTCATCCTTGTACTCATTCCCTTTGTTCTATCTTTATTGTGATGTCACTATGATATCATAGTCTAGCCCTTCCTTGTTCTTTGCACCTTGTTCTCCATTTACACACTCCTTTGTGTCCCTCTGTAGAACAACGCTCCTTGTATTCTGTGACCCTATGTCACTTGTGTTGTACTAGTGTCACACCTCTGTATAGTATAAGTAGAGTACTCTGTACGCTCTGGCACCACACCAGTTCTCATCTGTTGTGTGCCAGGTATGTCTCCTCTCTTGTAATACCACACCAGTTCTCATCTGTTGTGTGCCAGACTTCACATCTGCTTCACTTGCAAGACTTACTCTGTTGCTGCTTCCAGTCACCCTCTATATCTCACCACAGTCTCCTCTTGTCACTGTGAGTATAGTCCCCTATGTGCACTGTTCATCAGGTTATGGGCCCTGGTGCCCAAGCCACTCCACTTGGCTGGTCACTGTGTTCCTAGGATCACACACCAGGCTGAGGTCTGTCTGGGGACTCACCCTCCTTGCCCAAGCCACTGTGCCCTGAGGCGTCAGGTGCCAGCTGGTGAGGCCCCTCCACTACTATACACTGCCCAGTAGTCCTACTTTCATCCCTACTGTATTCCTAGCCCCTGCGCTATGCGCAAGGAGATTGGATCTGGTAGCCCCTTAATCCATATCCAGGTGTGCATGGCCCACTGGGCTGTGTATTGTGGAGCTTAGCGCCAGCTGTCTCTGGTGCTCCACACTGGGTGCAGGATCTCCTCACCATGGGAGTGTAAAACCTGGTTCAGACTCTGGGGGGTGTTCACCTTATGGTGTTCTGCAACCAGATACCTGCCTTGTAGCGGCAATGGGAAAGGATGCAGTAAAGCCTTCGGGCGATGAGGCAACCAACAGGCCGAGAAGGCTGAGGTAGACAGCCTTGGGCTCTGAAAGAACCATTCCACTATCCCCTCTGGTGCACTCTAGTGAGCCATGTCTTAGACACATCCTGGCTGGCAGCCGGCTCCTAGTATGTGAAGAGGCTTCCAACCTGGGCGTAGCCCTTGTAACACTGGCATGTTAGTGGAGGCAGGACACGTTAGCATTCTGGCCTTACAGAATCACAGACAGGAGTAGCTACCCCCTTCACATCTTGCAACTGTTATGAAGCACTATCGCTGACTGCTCCTCGGTGATAGATAAATCATCCCTATGTCTTCACACCACTCTTCTTGCGCTGCCTCACCCACCGGTGTTGCCACCACTGGTGCGGCTGCAGGAGCCACGGCGGGAGGCTCTGGCCTTCCCCCCATTACCTCTGGGTCCACACCCTCCATGCGCCTCTCAAATGCATATGGGACAACCTTTGGCATGCCTTCTGGCATTCACCTTGATCAGTTTGACGGCTCGAATTGGAACGAGTGGTCTGGGACACTGGAGGCCATCCTCACTCTTCATGAGGCTGAGGATGTGTTTACCTATCGTGCCCCTCCCTCTGGAGTCACTCTTGATGAGTGGGAATCTATCCAGTGTCGGTCAAAGGCGTACCTCCGCCTATACCTCAAACCAGACGTCTACTCCCTCGTCTCTGATCCATATGCCTACCCCACCTTCGCCTCGAAGTGGGAAAAGCTGAAGGATGTCTATGCTGGTGCTTCGGGCAGCACCACCATATTTAATTTGTGGATTCAGTTAACACAAGCCCACCTTGACGACTCCGCGCCCATGGCCTCTCAGTTGGCCAAGCTCAATGAGCTGCGGGTCAGCCTTTCCAACGCACAGATGGGTGTCACGGACACCCAGTTCTGTCTCATACTTCTCCACGCCCTGCCACCCTCATATGAGGTGTTGGCATCTACCATCCTTGCCAGTGGCGCCCCCACCAAACTCAAGCACGCTGAAATAATTGTGCGCATAGTTTCGGAGGAGGCGCGTTGCTCTGGCCCCTCTGGGTCCTCCCTCAATAAGGCTGCCCCCATTAAGTCTAGTGGCGGCCATAAGAAGAAGGACCATTCCCAGTTGACGTGCCACTACTGTAACAAAAAGGGGCACATCAAACCTGATTGCAGGCAGAGGAAAAAGGATGAGGCTGCGGGGAAGGCAAAAGACACTAGCAACAAGGCTGCCAATAGTCATGTATTAGTACCAACCACTGCCTCCATTAAGGAGGTCGATGACGAGCCCACCATTAACTGGGCGGACAATTCAGTTGGTGTTGCCTTGTATGCTGCCTCGTGTGTGCATTGGATGATGGACAGTGGTGCCACACACCACATCACACCACATCGGTCTGACTTCAAGGACTACACCCCATGCAAAGGCACTGTGCACCTGGGTGATAAGTCCACAATCGACCAAATTGGTGTAGGCTCCGTCATCTTCACTATGAGCCAGGGCATTCCTATCACCCTAAGTAATGTGCTACACCTACCTCAGGTGAAAACATGCTTCTTGTCGACACGTGCTCTAGCACAAAAGGGTGCAGAAGTGGCTTTTGACAGTGGCTCATTTAAAATATCTGTCAGAAAAAGCTGTGTAGCTGTTGGCTACTTGGAGGACAACCTCTACTGGTTGGACGCTTCAAGCATTGGCCTAAATGCTCACATCAAAAGTGCTGCCACCACTCTTGATATCTGGCATCAGCACATGGGACACCTCTCCCCTGCTGCTCTTAAGTCGTACAGTCCCTCTGCCACTACTGGCATGGACATTGACAGCTCTACCACGCATACTGCTGTGTGTCGTGGGTGCGAGTTGGGTAAATCCACTCATCAACCTTTCTCTGCGTCCTCCACCAAAAGGACAACCCGTATCTTTGAGATTGTACATAGTGACCTAGCCGGTCCAATGCAAACTCAGTCCCTACAAGGCTCCGCGTACACCGCCACCTTCATAGACGACCACTCCAAGCATGCAGTGGTGTACTTCATTAAGTCAAAGGATCAGTTTGTGAAGGCGCTGCAGATGTATTTGGCCTGGGGTGAAACCCAGACATCCCATAAACTGCGCGCACTCCACTCTGACCACGGAGGCGAGTACATGGTGAGCCAAGTACAGGACATTCTCAAGCAGAGAGGGATAGAGCATCACCTTACGATGCCAGGTTCACCACAGTCGAACGGGAAAGCCGAGTGGTTTAACCGCACCATTACGGATAAGGCAATGGCCATGCTTCACACAGCTGGCATGTCTAAAGGCTTCTGGGAGCATGCTATGAGCACTGTGGTACACATCTATAACCGCTCTCCCACCCGTACACTCAAGTGGCGCACACCCTATGAGCTCTGGTACTCTGGCAAAGTACTAGATGTCTCTCATTTACGTGTCTTTGGATGCAAGGGGTACATGCACGTACCCGCTGATAAGCGTCACAAATTGGATGCGAAGGCCATTGAGGTCACGCTTATTGGGTTTGAGCCCGAATCTAAGGGCTATAAGCTCTGGGACCGTCAAACCCGCTCTGTCCATTTGTCCAGGGATGTGACATTCGACGAGAGCAGCTTCCTGTCCCTACAGGGTGCTGAGACACACCCAACACCTATGCAAGTGGCCTCACTGCCACCACCTGTATCAGTGATTACCGTACCTAGCACGTCGGCGTTACCACCACAGCGAGCACCCTCCCCTGCACACTCTAACAGTAGTGAGGAGGAGGATGTTGAAGACCTTCTAGACCCCAAACCAGAGCGCCCCCACACGCCACCACCACCTGCACCACCATCTCTCCCTGTTACACCTAAGCGTGAGCAGCCCACTCCCACTTCACCACCGCCGCGTCAAGGCGCAACGCGCATTATGCGCCATGTCCCTCCTCCCTCTCCAGACATGCCTGGAGGCTTTGAGGATCGTGCACAGCGTAGTCAGCTGTTGCGTGAAATGGACAATGCGCCTAGACGCTCTGCCTGTGCACCTGTGCCCAACCCCCACTACTTCACTGCGGATAACACGGCCATGCGCGGCAGACGGCTGGGATATGCGGAGCTGTTAGCTGCAGCTTACATAGGTAGAGATCCTGCATCCTATGCAGAGGCCATGTGGTCTGTGGATGCAGATGAGTGGACAACGGCGTGCCAGTATGAAATGGATGCGCTCGCCAAGAATGGCACATGGGAGTTAGTGGATCTCCCGCCTAATCGCAAGGCAGTAAATCCAAATGGGTCTTTAAGCTCAAAGCGGATGGCTGCTACAGAGCTCGCTTGGTGGCTAAGGGGTTTACGCAAATCCCTGGCATAGATTTTGATGAAACCTTCTCTCCCGTTGCACGATTCGAGTCGCTGAGATTACTTCTGGCGTTGGCCGCGCTGGAGGACTGGCACATCCATCAGATGGATGTCAAGTCTGCATTCCTCAATGGCGTGCTTGACGAGGAGATTTACATGGAGCAACCACAAGGGTTCATCACCACTGGTTCAGAGACGAAGGTGTGTCGCCTAGTCAAGGCGATATATGGTCTCAAACAAGCCTCCCGTGCATGGAACTTGCAATTCCATGGAGTGCTACTTGCACTCAGCTTTAAGCGGACGTTTGCTGATGCCGGCGTATATGTGTTGCCTCAACGAGAGGGGGATGGACCACTCTTCGTTATCGTTTACGTTGACGACATCACTATACTGGGTGCCGCTTTGGAGAGGATTAAGCGTCTTAAGTCAGATCTTTCTGAGCACTATGAGATGACAGATCTTGGGGAGATAGAGTCATATCTTGGTATGCACATTGTGCGCGACCGCTCCCTCAGACGCATCGAAATAGACCAGTCTGGCTATGTCAAGGATGTCCTTGAACGCTTTGGCATGTCTGATGCCACTCCACACTCCACACCCTTGCCCGCTGGTGCTGACGAGCACCTTCATAAATATACGGGTCAGGCTACTGCCTCTGACATTACACACTACCAGTCACTCATTGGTAGTCTGCTGTACGTTCAGATTGGTACTAGACTGGACATTTCCTTCGCTGTGTCACGTTTGGCACAGTACGCAGCGAATCCTTCCCCCCAACATCTGCGGCTTGCGCAATATGTTCTGGCTTACTTAGTAGGCACTGTGGGCATGCGTTGTAAGGCCAGCATTCTGGCTGAGCCCGAAACCATCCATTTTCGGACTATCGATCTCTTCGGCCACGCATCCTTTCTCGGTGTTCCTTTATCTCATTAGCTTCCCTTTCCTTTTCCTCTTTAAGTACAGCCCTCTTGTATTTAAACAGGATCTTTACTTTGTGCTAGGACATGAAAAATTCAGACGTTACTTTCCCCCTCTAACTCAGTGTGACAATCCCGGAAGTCAGGCCCAACCGCGGGCACTCGAAGGAAAACTCTCATTGATCCTCCTACCCCCTTCCTCTTGGAGTGGAACACCTCCGCCTTCGAACTCACCTAGGACCCTCACGTCCTTACACATTGGCTGCCCCAGTGAGGCGGAGTCAGTTGATTCCCCCTCCATCTTCCCTTATCAACCTTCAACCTCTTCACCTTCAACCTCTTCTCTTTCCTTTCAGTCGCCTCTGGTGGCCTACGCAAATGTCAATCAGTCTCCAGTCTACGACGCTCGCTCAAGTCAAGCCCAAGTTATTCGTCCCCCGCCTCATTATCGTCGTCAAGATCTAGTCGTTCTCGGTCTCCTCCCATCCATACCATCCATCCCTTCGTTCACATTCGATCTTCATCCCACCTTCTCATCCACTTTTAGATTACGCTTGTCCACTTCGTCGTTCCCTTGTTTGTTCCCTTCAGTCCCCTTCGATCCCTTTCGATTTCGTTCTATCTGCTTTGATCACCCTCCCGTTCCAATCTCCGAACTCGCGCATTCGCCCCCCCCTCGATTTTGCATCCTCCACGCTCGTCTTGTCTCTCATTTCATTCCTCTTTTCGACCATCTCATATATGCATCATGAGGATGTATTACGACAACGAGGATGATGACCCGTATGCACCACGGATTGGACCGGCAGCAATGCCATCACCTCGCTCAAAGTTCGCACCTTACTTTTCGGGATGCACAGACACGCTCAAGGATTTCTTGGAGGAATACGAAGGCCTAGCGTACGGCCGCGCACTGACAGACCCACAGAGAGTCGACGTAAGCATTCGCTATGTAGCCCCCTCATTGCGTGACTTCTGGAGATCACTAGACAGATTTCATTCACACAACTGGCCCCGGTTTCGGCAATCCCTCATTAACATCTTCGGCAATCCCACACCACGGCACCAGATCATGAGACAGAAGCTGCGCAGTTACGTTCAAGACTCGGCCAGAAAGCGGATGTATTGCGAGGACAACGTGCTACAGTACTACCGACAATTTCTATGCTACAGTGCTCCCCTGGTACATTCTGGCCACCTATCGGAAGAAGAACGTGACGCAGCGTTTTGGTACGGATTTCATCACGAGGATCGTCATGTCCTTTGGCCCTGTCTTCTTAGCAAGAACCCATTCCAGCCATCTGACATCCCCTTCCACTTTGAAGATGTTTTCATTTGCGCACGAGCAGCGTTTGCGTATGACGGCTCCTCATTTTGGTCGCATGTGAAGCAGTTCGAGCCCCCGATCGTTAGACGCGAGCAGCCCATCGTAGAGCCCATTTCTCGAGATGCCTACGGTTTCCGAGCAGTGACGTGCGCCATCGCCTCGAACGCTGAGACAACCACCACCCCCGACGAGCTCTCCCTGTCCATCCACCCGACGCCATCCACCCAGCTCCCTCCTCCCTCGGCTTTGGAACCTCGGCACACGCTAGCGCATTCGGTGACGCTCGATCAGCCCGAGCCCGCGTACACGTTGTCCACCACGTTGCAACCCTCGGCTTCTTTTCCTACCCCATCGCATGCTTCCTCGCTTGCACGTTTGGCTACTGACAACGACCCCATTTTCGTGTCCACGCCTCCATCGTCTTCGGTTTCATCCACATTCCTCCCATCGGCGTCTCCTACCCTGTCCCGTTCACGTTCTCACTTGCTCGCACATGCCGCTGCTGACGTCCCCGAGATCTCGTCTACACCTTTGTCTTCGCCCACGCTTGCACCCTTTTCTATGCCGATCTCGTCCGATGTCGAGTACCTGTCCTCGGCGACAGTCGAAAAGCCCGCGCCCACGTTACTCCCTTCCATTCATACGCTGCCATCTACTCCCTCGCACGTTCATTCAGCTATCAACAATTTTGCGTCCATGCCCCCTTTTTCGTCTCCGATATCGTCCACATGCATACCCTCGGTAACGGAAGAGCAGCCCGAGCCCAAACTTGAGTCCATACCTTCGATCACCCCGGCGTCCACTTTCGCGCCCACGCCCCCGTCTTCGTCCACGTTCCTACCCTCTCCTGTCAGTATGCGATCGGCGATGAACTCTCAGCCTGAGCCTGAGCCAGCACTGTCGTCTGCGCCTCTTATTCCCCCGAGCATAGATCGCGTCCCTGAGATCGCGTCCACGCCATCTTCGGTCTCGCTCACGAACTTCGAGTGCCTACCCTCGGAAACGGTCAAGCCCGAATATGAGCCCGTGCATGTGCCTTTGTCTTTGTCCACTCCAACTTCACCTTCCCTGTCTGCTCCCTCGCGTGCTCTTGAATTTACCGAAGACATTCGCGCGCTTTCGTCTTTGCCTCTGCCAGAGATGTCGACGCTCGACTCCCTGCCTGTCGTTCTGTCACCCAAGTCGTTGCTACCGGGAACCCTTAGCCAGTCCTCTAGGTCTTGTGAACTTGAGTCTACCCCCGCAGTCCGCAGCCAATATCATCCCGCTGCCAGTGAGTACTGAGTCCCCGGTGGAGTTGTATTTGTCGTCGCCAGGCGAACTCGTTCCCTTTCTTTTCGCGTCATCCGAAACACCGTTAAACGCGCCCATTTCGCCCCATTCGACGTCACCGCAACGACCTCCCGGACTCAAGACAGTCGGCTCGGATTCATCCCTTCTCGAAGTCACACCACCCCTCGCCTTGTCAGTCCCTCAACAATTGCAAGAACTTTCGCTGGTTTACGAAGCTTCGTTGGTGTTCGCGCCTCGTCCCAGTCTCATCTACTCCTCAGATTCGCTTCAATGTACTCCTGCTTGTTTCGGCTTCGCACTCGTACTCGTCACCACGGCAATCCTGTCCTCGCTACTCAATGTTTCAAAGGCTCTTTCCGTCCGCTCGCGCAAGTTTTGGAGCAAGATTGAAGACTTCGGCAACAATCAGAACGGCAACCTCAAGACATCCAAGTCACGCAACATTCCCGCGCATCGACTGCGACTCGGACAGTACATGCCCCGCGCCTCGCACTTTGTTTTCGACCCAGGAGGCCCAGCTTCAAGTTCAAGTCTCAAACTTCTCTCGGCACACGAAGACGTTCACAAGTGTAAACCGAAGACATGCAGCGGCTTCACCATACTCGACACCAGCAGTCCCATTCCTATTCCAACCGACAATCTCACCGTTTTCGACCCTGGAGTTGTAGAGGTCGTGTTAGAGTTGGCACATGAGGACTCGGCGACGCTTGACGAAGATGCGCGGTGACTTTTCCTTCACGCACGACGCCTTTCCTACTATAACTTTAGCTCACATTTTCTTACTTTTCGATGTCGAAACCCGATTTTTTTTCTTTAGAAGTAGCTTGACCAAGGACGGTCAAGATTTTGACCCCCCAGGAGGTGTAAGGCCAGCATTCCGGCTGAGCCCGAAACCATCCATTTTCGGACTATTGATCTCTTCGGCCACGCATCCTTTCTCGGTGTTCCTTTATCTCATTAGCTTCCCTTTCCTTTTCCTCTTTAAGTACAGCCCTCTTGTATTTAAACAGGATCTTTACTTTGTGCTAGGACATGAAAAATTCAGATGTTACTTTCCCCCTCTAACTCAGTGTGACAATCCCGGAAGTCAGGCCCAACCACGGGCACTCGAAGGAAAACTCTCATTGATCCTCCTACCCCCTTCCTCTTGGAGTGGAACACCTCCGCCTTCGAACTCACCTAGGACCCTCACGTCCTTACAGCGTATAGTCTACGATGGCACCAGTGGAGACGGCCTTCATGGCTACTCTGATTCTTCCCTGGGTGACCAGGTTGATGATAGACACTCCACTTCGGGTTATGTGTTCCTATTAGCCAATGGTGCAATAAGCTGGTCTTCGCGAAAGCAAAAGACAGTGGCCCAAAACACTACAGAGGCGGAATACATGGCCATGACCGATGCGGCCAACCAAGCCGCTTGGTATCAGAGCTTCCTTGTGGAACTCGGGTACGAGGTCGACGACCCCATCCCATTGCATGGTGACAATAAGGGTGCCATTGATTTGGCCTTGAACCCTGTCACTGGGAGGCGATCGAAGCACATTGCCATTAGGCATCATGTCATTAGGGAGTACATCGAAAAGAGGACCATCACTCTTATTAGAACCCCCACTCTGGAAATGGTCGCAGATGGCTTTACCAAGTCACTCGCGCGCACCCTGCTCCAACAACACAATGTTGACATGGGCTTGTGCTAAAAATCCTAGATTGTTGATCATGGGGAGATGTTGATAAGTGACCTGTGCACACTTAGCGGCTCAATGGACACGCAGATAACGGACTGCTTTAGATAAGATATATTGGACTTATGTAGATTAGATTATTATGATCTTTACAATCTCGGACTTTCTTATCTATGACATCACTGTACAATGACATCATGGACTCCTCTGGACTCCTATTGTATTTCGTCCTTGTACTCATTCCCTTTGTTCTATCTTTATTGTGATGTCACTATGATATCATAGTCTAGCCCTTCCTTGTTCTTTGCACCTTGTTCTCCATTTACACACTCCTTTGTGTCCCTCTGTAGAACAACGCTCCTTGTATTCTGTGACCCTATGTCACTTGTGTTGTACTAGTGTCACACCTCTGTATAGTATAAGTAGAGTACTCTGTACGCTCTGGCACCACACCAGTTCTCATCTGTTGTGTGCCAGGTATGTCTCCTCTCTTGTAATACCACACCAGTTCTCATCTGTTGTGTGCCAGACTTCACATCTGCTTCACTTGCAAGACTTACTCTGTTGCTGCTTCCAGTCACCCTCTATATCTCACCACAGTCTCCTCTTGTCACTGTGAGTATAGTCCCCTATGTGCACTGTTCATCAGAATTGTCTGGACCTCATACACCAACTCAGCCTGGCCATGGGTGTAATAGCCCAGGAGGTCAAGGATCTGACACAAGCAGTCGGAGCGTCTCACGCCACCCGACCCCACTCCAATGGTAACAAAAAGGATATAGTGGCCCGCCCAAAAGCTTGGGACAGGAAAGGCGACTCTACAGAAGCCTGACATTTCCTGGCCACGTACCATAATTGGGCCGGTTCCGTGGGAGACGCGATGAACACATGGAGTAACGTAGATAAGAGGTGGTACATTGACGAAGGTTGATGGACCGCGGCCGCCCTCAACCTTATGGAAGGGGACGTGAAAACCTGGGCCCTTCCATACCTGGAAGAGGCTAATCAAGGTGGAACACCATTTGGTGGAACCTTTGCCGGTTTCATCAAGGCCTTTAACCTCAGGTTCAGTCCACGGGACTCCACAGATTAGTGTTTTCAGGTCCAGTTGCTGGAACCGGAAAAAGACCGCAACCGGACTGGACCACAACTGCAAACAACCGGAATTCCAGTTGCGGTTGGGGCCCGGCACATCAAGGTGCAGTTGCGGTTGCTGCGATTGCATCGCATTCTCCAACCGGTTGCGACCGACTGCAACCGGTTGCAACCGTTCATCAGCACATGACACTGAGTCTTATTTCCGTGGTATCAAGGTGGTACTATAGCAAAGAGTAATACTATTATAGAATACAGCAAGTACTACTATAACACAACTATAGAGCCTGTCGTCACTGCCCCCCACCGACGTCGCGTCACCACCGTTGTCTGCCGCACCGTCTTGAGTCGTTGTCGTTGCTGTTGTTTGTGGGCTTGCGGTGATACCCTAAACTGTCCCTGAACGCTAGGAAACAGTCTAAGATGAGCGCAGGGTCTAGGGGGTGTGAAGCATCGTGAAGTATCGCGCAGGCCTCCGTGGGGCGCAAGGTGTTGTATATGGGTCCGCAGCGATCACGGACGCGTTGGTGTCGAAGGGCTTGTGCCGCGCGCAAGTGCAGCGAGGTTGAGAGAGGGAATGGGGTCGGCTGGTCGTAGGTCGTCGGAAACGGTCGCGCACGCTTCGGCGCGGCGCGAAACTTTGTATAGGTGGCCGCTGGGATCGGGAACGCGTCGGGTTCGAGTCGCTAAGGCCGCGCACGAGTGCGGCACGCTGGGGAACGCGAGGGAGCGAGCTACACTGAGCTCAAAAGTCCGAAATCTGTGAGGGAAAGTCTCTGCTATAACCTGAGGTGTAAAGTTGTAATTACATGGGCTATATACTAAGGAAAGTAAGCTAAAGAATGGGGTGCATTAGATAAACAGGGGAAAGCTAAAACGCGAAGGGAAGAGTCCGGAGTGAGAGGAGAGCCGAGCGCACAGAGAGCGCGGGAAAGCGCAGAAGCGCGTGGGAAAGCGTAGAGAACGCGAATAGTAGAAAGTGCAAAAATACCCCTTTTCAGGGCCCAGGGAGAGCGTGGTCATATCAGCGGCCATTCAATGTTGTCTTGTGGGTGCTGATGTCATCGTTGTTGTCGTGGTCAAGTTGGACGCGGCTCCAACGTCGTGGTTGAGCTGTTGTCGCCGCCTCACCATCGTTCCGGCCGCTGGTGTCATAGCGGATGCTTCCAGAGTTGCGTTTGGGGCAGACGCAATGGACTTGCGTTGTCGCCGGCGGACTTGTGTTGGCGGGACACCGGTAGCGCCTGTGGTTGGTAGGCTGTTCGACTCGAGGCTGCATCGGTGACGTGCTTCGTCGTTTTGTCATTGTGGTGGTTAGTGTGGCGTCGGCAGGGTTGCTGTTTGCGCTGTCGTAGTCGTCGTACGCCGAGATGACGCTGAGTCACACACGTCATGGGTCCCTAAAGTGTGCATTTCCCAATTTGTGCTGATCACCGCAATTTGCCGGTTTTGTTCGCATCCAGACTGTCACAACGACAACCAAGACGACAACGCAGCAACGCCAACAAGCTACCCGATGGACCTCAAGGCCTCAAGCTGTATGCACCACCAACTGCCCCCAGTCTGCATCACTTGGGCCTCAAATGACGACGACGACAACGCAAGACAGCAACATTGTTTCAAGTTTCAACCATGACGGTAGGCGTAGTGTCCATGTCCAACTCGACAACGGCGACAGTGAGGTGAAGACCAAGTGACCTCGAACGATGACGACGACGACGATGCAGGTCACACAACAGACAACGCAACATTATGACCGCGTAGGGAGTCTGGAGACACGACGATAGCGGGGGGCAGCGACGCTGCGGTGGGCTTTGCAGCCTTTGCTCGTAGGAACGACTCGGATAGTCATTTGTACAGTATTTGTTCAGTAGTTATCTAGTAGTACCATGGTAATAACCCACAGTATAATACCGTGGTGTTGAGGTGTACATCACTTGTGGTATGACCCGTGTCTGAGTCGTTCCCTCGGCGGCGGGGCCACGGCGGTTGGAACCGGTTCCAACCGCCTATAACTGGTCGCACAACTGACAATATCGGTCGGTCGCGGTCGGGTTGTCGGTTGGGCAATGGCCATGAAAAGGCCAACCGGTTCTGGTTCCGGTTGTGGCCAAAACGGGTAAAGAACCGGACCCGACCAGACCTGAAAACACTACCACAGATATAGCATGTGAAGTGCTCAAAAAGACAAAACAAGGTCGCAAGGAGGTCACGACCTACATGTCCATATTCGACCAGTATGCCGGACAGACAAAGTGGTCTGAAGAAGACCTGTGCACCCGCTTCTACAATGGTCTTGCAGAAGACGTCAAAGACATCCTCGCCTTCACTGGAAGGACGGCTCTATCGTACAAAGATCTGCAAACGGCCGCACAAGACATCGACCAACGTATGCGCGCCTGGAAGGCAGAGAAGGGGGGTGAAAGCTCCCGAATTACACCTACATCGGCCAATCCTGATGCCATGCAAGTAGATGCCACACGTCAGCAAGGCAAGAGACCGGGACCAACCAACATCTGTAATTGCAGTAGGTGTTCAGAGCTGTTCGGAGCTGTTCAAGGATGTTGAGCGCAGAACTAACAAGCGAGGAGTGATAGCAAAGAGCTAATAGACAAGTTAACTTCAGAGGTGAAGGGAACTCTATTACAACTGCATACCTAATAGACAAGTTACTAAGGAACGTCTATGAGTAAAGGTAATATGAGAAGTAAAGAGAAAGGGACTTACACTTCAGAGGTGAAGGGAACTCTGAAGTGTAGAGGCGTAAATAGCAATCCTTATATACAGGATGCTTAGCTAAGAATGGTCTGTGCGCACTGGTGACCCAAACACAATACATGTGGTCTGTGCGCCAGAGGGAGAAATGCCATTGGAGAGCAGAGAACAATAGCTGCCTAAAGCAGACAATACCGGTATCTTAACAATAAAGAACAATAAGAGCCGTATATGGCTCTGTCAATAAAGATAAACAAAAGCGGTCCGTATGAGTCCGGAGTGTCCAAAAGAGTCCGTAAGGGACAGATACCGTATTTAGTATGTGGGCTGACACAATCAGATCCCACGAGACATGTGACTTATTCAGTCGCGTCTCAACATCCCTCCATGATTGGGACAGTCCATAGTGTAGGTTACAGAGGTGTGTTAAAGTTGAAGCTCTGAAGTAAGAGATCTTTTATATGCAAGATGATAGTCTTTTCAAGGGCTGGAATTTGTAGACTCTCTAAGTCAAGATCCAACTCCTTCAGAGTTCTAAGAAGGGCTTTTCGTGGTTGTAAAATACCCAAAGGAAGTCTGCAAAAGCTTCGCTTGCTTATTTGCAGTAACTCGACGTTCCTGAAGCCTCCTTCTGTTTAACCTCTTGGAGATCAGAGAACATGTTGCGCTTGTTACAGGACAATGTGACGTCCTTGCTGATAAGTCAAGGATTGATGACCATTGACTGTGTTTTTAGCACGATGTTCCTGAGTCCTCGTTTTACACCATTCCTAGATCAGTGACCATTTTGTCAAAGGGTTCTTTGGGCAGTGACTTGGTAAGTCCATCTGCAACCATTTCTCCTGTAGGAGTATGTATCAGGTTTATGACCTTGTTTTCCACGTACTCCCTGACTACATGGTGTTTGATCAGGATGTGTTTGGACCGTCTTCCAGTGACAGGGTTTAATGCTAAGTCTACAGCACCCTTGTTGTCACAGTGTAGGGGAATGGGGGAGGTGACCTCATACCCTAATTCCCCTAGGAAGGTAGTGTACCACTGAGCTTGGTTTGATGCCTCAGAGAGGCTCATGTACTCGGCTTCTGTGGTAGACTGGGCAATAGTCTTCTGCTTTCTGGTACACCATGAAATGGCTCCATTTGCAAGTAAGAAGACGTATCCAGAGGTGGAGTGCTTCTCTTCTTGATCTCCCCAAGAAGAGTCGCAGTAGCCATGAAGGCCTTCTCCACCTGAGCCATTCCCTCCAGCATATCGCAATGCATAGTCCTTAGTACTGTTTAGGTATGCCAGGACATATTTTGCTAGGCGTAGATGCTGTGGTGAGGGATTGGAAGCAAATTGGCTAAGGCGCGCAACAGCGAATGATATATCAGGTCTGCTTCCAATCTGCGCATACAGCAGAGACCCGATTATCTGTTGATACTTCTTAATCTCAGAAGTAGAGGCCTGATCATCATATTTGATCAAGTGTGCCTCAGCGCCAGAGGGAAGAGGGGTATATACTGGGTTGGAATTTAACATTCCAAAGCGTTCTACCACATCGCGGATATAATCTGATTGGTTGATTTCCATTGTGCGGTTTGCACGGTCTCTGATGATGTTAACACCTAGGTAAGACCGGATTTCACCAAGATCAGACATCTCATATCGACTTGATAGAGATGCTTTCAGATCATTGATCTTTGATAGTGAGCTCCCAAGTATAGTGATGTCATCTACATATAAGATCACGAATAGCGTGTCACCCCCCTCTTGAAGATGATACACATATACTCCTGCATCAGAGTACGTCCGCGTAAAGCCTAGGTCGCAAAGGACCCCATGGAATTGCAAGTTCCATGCGCGGGAAGCCTGTTTCAGGCCATAAAGGGCCTTCTGTAACCGGCACACAAGGTGCTCGGAGCCAGCTGTGACGAAACCGATTGGTTGCTCCATATAGATTTCCTCTTCCAGTTCCCCATGAAGGAATGCCGACTTGACATCCATCTGGTGAATATGCCAGTCTTCAAGCGTAGCCAACGCAAGAAGGAGTCGCAGGGACTCAAAGCGGGCAACTGGAGAGAAAGTTTCGTCAAAGTCCACCCCCTCTAGTTGGGTGAACCCTTTTGCCACTAGCCTAGCACAAAAGCGTCCATCTGCTTTCTTTTTGAACACCCATTTACACTTCACCACCTTCCTATTAGCAGGAAGGGGTTCAAGTCTCCAGACACCAAGCTTACTGAGAGCATCGAGTTCATACTCGCATGCTTCAAGCCAATCAGTAGCTTGTTCGGACTCCATGGCCTGCTTGTACGTCTGAGGTTCCTTGTAGCCAGGAACTTCAGCAGCATTTAGCAAGTCCATCATTCCCAGCCTGCTACTACCCTGCACGAATTCATCGTCTTCCTCTTGTAGATAGCGAGGATTCGTGAATCGTACCCTTGTGCTCCGCCTGAGACGAATAGGCGAAGGTACCTGAGTGTTCCTTGGAGATCTAGGGGTTTCCCTAGGAGGAGACACTTCCCGATTAAAGTTCGGGGCAGGTATAGGCGCGGAGACTACCGGAGGCCTAGACGATCGGGTGCGAGGGCGCGCAGGAGTAGTAGGTAGTGGGGCTTGGGAGGGGGGAGTGTGATATATTGTTTGGTCTGCTGGAGCAGGTGTAACGTTAGGGGGTGTGAGAGGGGTGCTAGGCTGTTGATTTGCTGCAGGTACCATTGGTGGTAGTACGAAGACTGGTGTAGTTTGTGGTACTGCAGGGGCAACAGCTGGTGTAGGCGGGCCAGGCACTACAAAGAAAATCTCACCACCATCGGTTCCCCTTGAAGGTTCACCGGAGGAGGGAGATGGAATGGGTGATGTGGAGTGACGGGCCAGGTCACTCAGGGATGGGAAGGTGTCTTCATCAAATGTAACATCTCGTGAAGAGATGAAGCACCGGCTATGTCTATCCCAGAGTTTATAACCCTTTGATAAGGGTTCATAGCCCACAAACACGGCTTCCTTTGATTTAGGATCTAGTTTGCGCCGGTTGTGTTCGGGTACATGATAGTAGGCTTTGCAGCCGAATACTCTAAAGTAGGAGACATCTGGGACTGTACCATCCCAGAGCTCTAGCGGAGTTTTCCACTGATTAGAACGAGTGGGAGTGCGGTTGTATATGTGCGCAGCAGTATGAACTGCTTGTTCCCAAAAGCCAAGGCTAAGGCCTGCATGATGCAGCATGCTGGTGCCTTTTTCCATAACCGTACGGTTAAAGCGCTCGGCTCTCCCATTCTGTTGTGGAGAATAAGGCATGGTGAGCATATGCTCGATTCCTGCTTCCTCAAGTATGTGCTTTAAGTCGTTGTTGACATACTCGCCACCACGGTCCGAGTGTAAGGATTTTATGGGCTTGTTTAGTTGTTTTTCAGCCCACGCCTTGTAGTGTAGAAAGGCGTCCTTAAACTGGTCCTTTGATTTCATAAAGATGATTACTGCAGCTTTGGAGTAGTCATCTATGAATGTGGCGAAGTATTTGTTGCCCTGGATAGAGTTACTCTGCATGGGGCCAACAAGGTCACTGTGCACGACTTCAAGGGGTTCCTTGGCACGTTTGGAGGAAGGTGGGAAGGGTAGACGGGTAGATTTGCCGACTTCACAGCCATGGCAAAGTCCATCTTCCACGGGGGAATCATTAATTTTGAGTCCTTTTACAGACTCTTGAGCATATCTCTTTAGCGCATCCTTGGACATATGTCCCATGCGCTGGTACCAGACATCAAGGCTAGCAGATGCAGGTACTCGGACTAGATTCATATGGTGTCCGTCTAGCCAATAGAGGCCAGAAGCCTTGTGTCCTTCTGCAATGGTTTCCCCATTGTGCCTGATGGCGAAAGATGTAGCGTCAAAGCTAACTATAGCACCCTTTTCTGCTAGGGCGCTGGTGGACAGAATACGCGAATGCGTATTGGGGAGATGAAGCA
Source organism: Lactarius sanguifluus (assembly GCA_021527775.1). Classification (NCBI taxonomy): domain Eukaryota; kingdom Fungi; phylum Basidiomycota; class Agaricomycetes; order Russulales; family Russulaceae; genus Lactarius; species Lactarius sanguifluus. The sequence continues at coordinate 44,432 of JAKEYF010000093.1, forward strand.
CATTTGATATTTTGAGGTTGAAACCTCGATTGGTGCGGATAGTAATAGTACCCATGCCAACACTCTTGAGTAGAGAGCTGTCACCAAGGAGGACTTCAACACCTTCGTGAGAAGTATAGGTGTCATAGTCCTCAATGTGCGGGGTGAAATGTGCCGATGCTCCACTGTCCATCATCCATCTTGACGCCACTTGAGTGTGATTTGCACTCATCATGTAAAGGGAAACCTGAGGTACCTCATGTACCTCCTCTATTTTGCCAGAGCCATTGACTATTGTAAATAATCGGCTCTTTGGTACAGGTATGCTATTGGCAGCAGCAAACCTGTTTGCCGGAATGGAGTCCGGCGCCTCAGATATGGTATTCTGAGCAGCTTTCCCTCGCTGCCCAGCCCTCCCTTTCTTAGCGTTCTCTTGGTCCCGTTTGAGCTTGTCGCAGTCTGGCTTTTTATGGCCAGCCCGCTTGCAGTAGTGGCAGATTATGTCCGGAGACACAGAGCTGCCCGATGCCTGCGACGCGTGGTCACGCGGAGGCTGATGTTGTTTGACGGGGGCTATCTTGGTAAAAGATGCCGGGGGACCAGAGATGCGGGATTCCTCATTGATGAACCTATTGATGAGGTCCTGAGGTACGAGATTGGCAGGGGGGCCAGAGGCGAGGATGGTGCCTGCTATGGTGCTGTAGGAGGGGGGGAGCATGTCTAAAAGTATGAAGGACATTTGCATGTCCGAGACGGGCATCCCATTCTCCACGAGGGTGTTCCTCAGGTCCAACATTTTCTGGAGCTGAGGTAGGAAGGGGCTCCCTTCCTGAAGCTTGGTATTTGCCAAGCCCACCCATAAGTTAAAGGTGGTCATAGAGCCAACCTGACCATAGAGGGTTTCCAGCTGCTGATACTTATCGTGGACACTTGGATATAGTATCATCGATTGAATACCTGAGAGGACCTCCGATGTCACCGATAGAAATATGAGGCCAGTAATGACCTCTTCCTGTTTCTCCCACATGGCCATCATGGCCAGGCCCTCCTGGGTGGGGCCTGTGGGACCTGCAGCTACGGCAGGATGCTGGGGGACGGGGCCCACATCTGAATGGGTGAGGTGGCGCCTGCACCCATTCATCAGCATGAGGGAGGAGAAGGTTGATGACCATGTTTGCCAGTTGGTACCATCCAACTTGGCAAGGGTGACGGACGGAGGGAAGACAAGGTGGAAAGACATTTGAGATGTTTGTAAATCTGGTTCCGAGGAGCAGTCAGAACCAGCCCAGATCTTGGTAAGGGAAGATAAAGTCCTGCCATAGGAGCGCTATAACTCCATAACACATAATGTGTCATGCCTCAAGTTTGTGCGACTTGGATTTGTACTATAGTAGTGGAATCATTTTTATGATGGCTGCCTTATACTGTAGTCTCCTAGGCCCAAATTTTACTAGGGGCGGATAGTCATGTACGACGCCGTAGGTTTCGAACAAGAAGGATCAGAGGAGCATTGTCCAGCGAAGGACGCTCCGAGTCCATCTCTAGCCTAGTAGCATGAAGACTGGGGCTATCCAAGAACTACAGTAAAGGGTAGTACCCTAGAGAGGAGCCAACAGCGAATTCCAGAAGTGATGATAGGGATCAACTCCCATAACAATCACGACTGTCGTCTGTGGAGTCTCTAGACCAGACCATTAAGGGTCTTGGTACTAAGTAGCTAGAATAGTGATACATGCCATGCAGCGAATCCTGCACAGAGGGAGCGAATACTTCTCCTGGCAGAGGTCTACTCATAGCTACTATGTAAATATCATTATAGTATAGTAGCGTCTCCTAGTTGTATCAGAGGGAAGGACTTCTGGGTTTGACTATTAACCAGGCCTTCACACCCCTTAAAGTGACCCAGGTATTAACCGAGTATCACCCAACCATTTGAGAGGCCTATAGCCGCAAGGGTCTTCCCCTCTTGGCCTATGAAAGCACTTCCGGACGAAGACCGGGTAATGAAGATATAGTAGGAGTAGTGCGCACAGAGGAATTTGAGATCATAGTAAGATCTCTCATGAGAACCTCCTTAAGAGGCTAGCCAAAGTGGCACATGACAAAGTCATGGTGGACGAGAAAGGATGTGTCGATAAAATGATAGAGGATGCTCACTGAAGGTGATGAAGACGACAAAGGGTGTGGTCGGCTGAGAGAGCAAGATGACACAAGTAGATCTGTGGTAAAATGGCAAGTTAGTTATTAGGCGTCAGGGCCCATAACCTGTTGAGCGCAGAACTAACAAGCGAGGAGTGATAGCAAAGAGCTAATAGACAAGTTAACTTCAGAGGTGAAGGGAACTCTATTACAACTGCATACCTAATAGACAAGTTACTAAGGAACGTCTATGAGTAAAGGTAATATGAGAAGTAAAGAGAAAGGGACTTACACTTCAGAGGTGAAGGGAACTCTGAAGTGTAGAGGCGTAAATAGCAATCCTTATATACAGGATGCTTAGCTAAGAATGGTCTGTGCGCACTGGTGACCCAAACACAATACATGTGGTCTGTGCGCCAGAGGGAGAAATGCCATTGGAGAGCAGAGAACAATAGCTGCCTAAAGCAGACAATACCGGTATCTTAACAATAAAGAACAATAAGAGCCGTATATGGCTCTGTCAATAAAGATAAACAAAAGCGGTCCGTATGAGTCCGGAGTGTCCAAAAGAGTCCGTAAGGGACAGATACCGTATTTAGTATGTGGGCTGACACAATCAGATCCCACGAGACATGTGACTTATTCAGTCGTGTCTCAACAAAGGACACTCTGAACAGCTCTGAACACTCTGAACACCTAATTGCATTTACAGATGAATATCTTAAAAACAAGAGCTGAATATCAAACGTGGATGAAAGGGCAGTGCTATGGGTGCGGGTCAACAGAACACTCAAAGAAGGATGGAAATCACGAACGGGACATGTGCAATTGGTGCCAGAGAGTTGGCCACTGTGCACCCATCTGCATGACCAAGAAAATGGGGAAGCCAGCTAAAGCAAAAGCTGCAGCAACGGACTCCCCTAGTCCACCATCCTCGTCCAGCACTGCGGTAGCATCCGCCTCCTCAAGTACCTCTCCGGCCAAGACATCACAGGTAGATGTAGCCAAATTGATGGAGATGGTGAAAAAGCAGCAAGAGCAGATCGAATCGCTCAAAGCGGCTTTTTAGTGCAAGGGACCAGTAGAGCTGCGTCTGGCCCCTTATTTACAGTAGATGACTCGGCTTCCTGTAGTTGTACAATATGTTTATGCTCTTGCCTCGTTTCAGACTTATCTCCTGTAATTCATACAATTTCTTCCTCTACCTGTAAGTTAGATAGTAGTGTCGGTTCCATTTCTTGTCTTCTCGGCCCCTCCACATCTACATCTGCCTCAGAGATGAACAATATATGTAGTGTTCCTGTTGCTCCACTTTCTCTCAAAGCAGCGCCGCACATGATGATTTCTGATGCAGCACTGTCTTCAACTATTATTCCCGAAACAAAAGATAAAAAATCACATTTTCATATTTCTGTGTATTTAAAAGGATGTCATCGTACTGTAAAAGTAGCAGCAATGGTAGACTCGGGGGCAACTTCGTTGTTCCTCGACAAAAAGTATGCTGACCACCACAAGATGTTCCAGGTTCCCATGATCCAAACCTCCCTACCTGTGTCGAAACAGATGCTTCAGGATTTGCTACTGGCAGGATACTCACTCAAAAGTACCCAGACGGTCTTTGGCACCCCATTGCATATCGCTCAGAGTCAATGAGCAAGGAAGAGCGCAACTATGAAATCTACGACAGAGAAATGCTAGGCTTAATCTGCGCCTTAGAGGACTGGAGACATTTCCTCAAAGGCATCTCCTTTGAAGCGATCACTGACCATAAGAATATGGAATGGTGGTAGTGATTTAAGGTCCGGTCCAGTCCGGTCTTTTGCCTTCCTAATAAGGCAACCGGACTGAGACCGGTCCTAATTTATTCAGAATGTTCAAAAGACTGGACCGGGACCACTATGGACCGGTCCTAGTCGGTCCATTTTCTGGTTGAACACCGGTTGCAACCAGTCTTTTGTGCAACCGGATATGATTTGTCATCATGGGGTGGATTTCACCGGGCCGGAAGTTGCGTTGTCAACAACACGTCAACCCTATGGTCACTTTGACATCCAACGCTCCCAGTCAGTGTTCGTTGACTGCTTTGCCTTGGCCCAGGAAACTCTCAAGAAGCTAAGTACTCTTTTCTGATCCTTCTAGTTAACTCACAATTAATTATATATTTTTCTTTCTCTTTTCTAGGTCTTTATCAGAGGGTTCTGCAACATCAGGACACTGCGAGACCACGACACCAACGGGGTGCTGTGACACCACGGAGTCAACGCAGCACTGTGACACCACGGCGTCGATGTGGTGCAGCGACACCACGGGAGTCGACGCAGCGCCGTGACACCACGGCATCGACTCGGCGCAGCGAACCCACAGCGTCGACGCAACACAGTGACACCACGGCGTCAATGCGGCGTGGCGACGCCACGGAGTCGATGCGGCATGGCGACGCCACAGAGTCGACACAGTGCCACGACACCATGGCATCAACGCGGCAATGCAACAGCACGACATCGATGCGGTGCTGCAACAGCACAACATCAACGCGGCACCACGACAGCACAACATCGAGTCATCGACACGGCGCCACAACAGCACAACATCAACGCGGCGCCACAACAGCACAACATCAACACAGCGCCGTGACACCACGGCATCAACACGGCGCCGCGACACTATGACTCTGATGTGGCGCCTCGACACCACGGTGTCAACGTGGCACTGCGACACGACTCCGACACAGCGCGGCGACAGCACAACCGAGCGGCACGGCGACAGCACGACCCCGATGTGGCGCCTCGACACCACGGCGTCGACGTGGCGCGGCGACAGCACGATATCGACGCGGTGCAGCGACAGCACGACCCCGACGTGGCGCCTCGACACCACGGCGTCGACGTGGCACCGCGACACGACTCAGACGCAGCGCGGACAGTTCTTAGATTACATGTAGTACAGTAGTAGCTAAATATATCATGCACAAAAACACTGTTTGAATGTGTGAATTGTCTATTGGTTGGTCCCTGTAAAGACTGGTTTCAACCGGTCTTTTTTCGGTTGCAGAGAATTCATTGAAGATGGGGCAACCGCAACTGGGCTAAGTCCAGAAAGGGTGCAACCGCAACCGATGGTCTGGTTGCATGTGGTCCGGTCTGGTCGGGTCCCGGTCTTTTTCCGGTCCTATGGACCGGACCTTAAAACACTAAATGGTGGGCAAGCATGAAGGACTTAAATCGCCGGCAAGCACGCTGGGCGTTATTTTTAAGCCGCTTTGCCTTTAGATCACTTATAAGAAAGGAGATTCTATGCAAGCCAACGCACTCAGTAGATTTTCCAAAGACCATGTCAGGGACAATGAGGATAACCACCAGGTTCAGGTTTTACAACCTAAGCATTTCCTCAATGCTGCCCAAGCACACTTCCACCCAGAAGTGGACTCCCTTGGCAGTCGCATTAAACTCGTGTCCATAAAAGAAGCCAAAGTTATAGAGGGTCTTAAAAGTTTACAAAAGACTGCTCCAAAGGCTCTTACAGACGGAGTTGCGCTGTGGGAAGAAGAAGACAGTTTCATTTATCACTGAGGGAAGTTATACGTCCCAAACGATCATGCCCTCAGAAGGGACGTGGTAAAGACATGCCATGATACCACGATTGCAGGACACCCTGGAAAAAACGGAACCATAGAGCTGGTTAGCCACTATTACTGGTGGCCACGCATGGCAGGCTTTATAAGTTCATACGTAGAAGGATGCGATCGATGCCAACGCTATCGCAAAGATCTGCACCCCAAAGCTATCATTCAGCCGCAAGAAGTACCTGAGGGTCCATGGCAGTTAATTGGGATCAATTTAATCGGCCCTCTGCCTATGTCACGTGGAAAGGATATGATCCTTAACATAGTGGATCACTACACAAAACAGATCCATCTATTTCCAGTGACTTCTCAGATTATGGCTGATGGGGTAGCATCCATCTACTTTGAACAAGTCTTCCCCTTGCACAGGATCCCTCGAAAGATCATTAGTGATTGGGGACCCCAGTTTGCTGCAAGGAGCATGCGGGCACTGTATAAGCGACTAGGGATAGACGCAGGTCTCACTACCGCCTATCACCCTCAAGCTAATGGACAGGTAGAGTGCAAAAATCAAGAAGTAGAAGTCTACTTGCGCTTGTTCATTAGTAAGAGACAGGATGATTGGGCAGACCTGCTCCCTACAGTGGAATTTGTAATCAATAGTAGACTCAACTCAGCAACGGGTCACACACCCTTTGAGTTACTGTATGGCTATACACCTGATTTCACGATTCCTGCTGGTAGGCCTATGGGTATTCCAACACTCGACAAGCATCTTCAACACTTAGTTTCCTCAAGAAAGGACGCAGAGGCAGCTCTATGCTTAAGTAAAAAGCAAATGCAGACAGACATTGAACAAAGGCATAAGCCACATGCCTTTAACGTCGGGGATAAAGTCTGGTTGCAAGCTAAGCAAATAAAGATACACCAGCAGTCATCCAAATTGGGTCCTAAGCAATTAGGCCCATTTGAAGTCACTGAAGTCAGAAGTGACGTCGACTACAAGCTTGCACTCCCCCCTGCATTACGGATCCATGATGTATTTCATGTAGACCGCCTCTCCCCTTATAAGGGAAACGAAGTCAACGGGCTTTTGCCACCTCCACCTGAACCTGTCACAGTTGAAGGGGAAGAGGAGTACGAAGTAGACCATATAAGAGACTCGAAACTCTTTGGTCGTACTCTCAAGTACCTAGTTCGCTGGAAGGGCTATGGAGAAGGCAAGGACACTTGGGAACCTGCTAAAAACCTAGCGCATGCCCCGGAAAAGCTTAAAGAGTTCCACTCTTTGAATCTGGGCACACCTAGAAAAATTGCAGCTCTCATATATGCGTCCTTGCCTTGGCAGTCTCCTCATATGTACACAAAGGCCAACGCGGACGTCGACCCTTAAGAAGGGGGGTGATGTCATGGACGCGTATTATTTTCCCTATTTTTCTGTATTTATACGGATTTATACGGTGAAGATATGAAGGGCCAAAGTACAGAGGTATTTGTTAGTCACATGCGTTTGCCACCATGTGCACGTGATCGTGGGATTAGTATCCCTTATCAGTACGAACTCATACGATTGGACAATAAGGATGGAAGGGACTAGAAGGATCTAGAACGTGCTTAGTAGTTTACGCTTACTCGCTGTATTAGGTTTTACTCAGCAAGTGGAGCCGCTCATAAGTGTTATGACAGAGTGCCACGTCAGCACCATAGATAACACTATTAATAGACACGACGCGTCAGCTCCTGAGTCATAGGACCTTACTGTACACTTAGTAATAGTGTTCGAACTCAGTTAAGACTCAGTCGCAGTAGTGTATATAAGCTTCCCTGTAGCGTCCTGAGTGGAACCAACTTGTCCTCTTGGTTCTCCACTCAGGTGTGTATTCCAGTGTACCCTCCTTACTCTCCAATGTTAACTTGTCCTCTTGGTTCTCCACTCAGACGTACCACTGCGTGATCACCTTAGACTTGAGTTCTTGCATAAAGACTCCACGTGTCTATATCTCCGCAGTGACTGTACGTTGGCGCGTGACTTGTCTCCGCGTCGAGTTGAGTGTGCTCACCTTTGCAGTTCACTTTAGTTTGCCCTTGACTTGACGTAGCATGGCAGTCGCACCGCTACACCACTGGCACCTCTGTTAGTCTACTGCCCTACTGTGCCTACCCAACCGAACCCTCACTCATACAATTAGAGTCCATGTCAACAGTTATACAGGTACTAGTTAGCACCTTTTTTTGTTTGAAAAAAGTCGTCAAGGTTTGACAGCCAAACGAAGCCATTATTTCTTCGACAGTGCAAGCATAAGCTGTATCAAGATCTTGAATTCTAGACCTCAGAATGGTTGAGACAGCCTCAAGGGCTACACTACGAGCTGGATGCAGCATGTATTTGTGAGTCCAACTAACTTTTTTCTAATTTAATACACTATGCTGCATTGAAATTAGCATGGTTGAAGTGGTACAGTAGTGCGACTGAAACCCGATACAGTAGTTTGACGTTCAACACTTGGTCCAACATTCAACCCCTGGCCAAGTATCGGTTACCGATGTGTGACCCTGCCAAATCTCAGCCAAACGGGTATCGGATATCGGGTACTGCGTGCCGACCTCATTTCGACAAAAAGTTATTGGGTTTGAGGGAGTATCGGGTACCCGATAAGAGGGAGTCGACTGTATTCACCAACATTCACTGACAGTTCCCTCGATCATAAGCCATTTTAAACCCAGCTGTACTCACTCTATCGAGTGTCCTTCGTGCAACCAGCACCCCCCACAGAGCGGAGTGGTCACTGGTCTAACTTGAATTGTTCACAAGAATCACAATCTGCGTTCACATGTTTTCTCTGTCTTTTTTTCGCTCCATGTCATGTGTTTTTCTCCTCCTCTTATTTTACTCTGGGATGTGAGGTCACTGATTCAGCAGCTCCCAGTGCATCATGATCCACCTCCTTGTTGCGACTCCCCTCGTCGGCATTGTCCTCTGGCTCATAGCACGACTTGCTCAAAGAACCTTCCATAATCTTCCCCCAGGTCCCAAAGGGTTACTTCTTGTCGGCAACATTCTGCACGCCACAGATAACAATTGGCTAGCGTCACCACAACGGAAGGACAATTATGGTCACACTCTGGACCTCCAGTTTCTTCATAAATTTGCTCACCCACCTTCCAGGTGATTTGATGTACTTAACTGTCTTTGGCCAGGGCATCCTGGTTGTCAACAGCCAGTGCGTCGCCGTTGACCTGCTTGAGAAGCGATCCAACATATATTCCGATCGTCCACAGTCCATCTCCTTGAATGAATTCCTAACCGAAAGCCTCCTATTTGTCTTTACAGGATACGGCGACCTGTGTGCCATTCGACACTCGATTTTTTCTACGCTAATTTCCCATAGGTGGTGCCGGTTACGCCGTCCTGCAGTGGAAGGCTTCTCCAAATCGATCGTACCAGACTTCTACCCCATCCAAAGTCGTGAAGCGATCATGTTGGCACTTTCGCTGATAAAGTGCCCTCCAATGAAAAGGCATTTCCAACGACATTCTTGGTCCATTGTATTGTCCATCAATTATCATCTACCACCAGTAGAATCAGAGGACAACCCAGTGATCCTAGGAATCGCAAACCATGTGCTGCAAGTGTTGCGCGAGTTAGAGCCAGGGGCATGCCTGGTTGAGTATTTCCCATGGATGAGATATATTCCTAATAAGTATGTATATTTCTCTTCTCCTCTGAAGTTAACTTGTCTATTAGCATCTTGCTATTCACTCTTCGCTTGTTAGTTCTGCGCTCAACATTCCAGCCAATGGATAGTGGTGGCTTATATAATTGATACCCCCAGCTGACAGTGAGAATCTTTTATCGTTCATACTCAACCGACGTCGGAGACTCCTACATAGTTGATAGTCCAACCAGCGCCGGCTGGAAGCAGGGGGTCCGACGCACTCCCTGCTTTGGAATCAGAGTCCTAAGCAAGTGAATATACCATATATGACTGTTCTACAGTTCATTTAATCACATGCAGGAATGGTCAGGTGTGTAGTAAGAATGGTGATATGACATGGATCATCAACTCAGATATGTGTATTGGAGTGCAAGAATATCAGAACACTTTGATGTGATAGAAATAATAATAAGGAGTGTCCGATCAAATGGATAGAGCATCATCCATGCATGTAATAGATGAGTGATTCATAGGGATGCTAGTACAACACAATGGCATTGAATACATTACTTGAATGGATACAGGAGAGTCCTGGTCACATTTGCCATGATATGGGACATCTCATCAGAGAGTACAATACTATTTAAACTATTGGGAGGTCCGACAGAATAGATTGGTGGTTCATAGGGATGCTAGGACCATGTACTACTAGTTATGATGTTGTACATACAGTTGGAATGGATACAGGAGAGTCCTGGTCACATTTGCCACGACATGGGACATCTCATCAGATAGTACAATACTATTGAAACTATCAGGAGGTCCGACAGAATAGATTGGCAGTTCATTGAGATGCTAGGACCATGTACTACTAGTTATGATGTTAAACTATTGGGAGGTCCGACAGAATAGATTGGTGGTTCATAGAGATGCTAGGACCATGTACTACTAGTTATGATGTTAAACTATCAGGAGGTCCAACAGAATGGATTGGTGGTTCATAGGGATGCTAGGACCATGTACTACTAGTTATAATGTTGTACATAGGACATCCCTACAGTGATGTAGGACATTACCACAGATGGTGTCTGACACCATGACAATGATTAGGGCCCTCCCAACAATGATGTAGGACACCCCAATAATGATGTGGGACATGCCCACAAATGGTGTCAGACACCCCAACAATAATGTGGGACATCCCCATTGTGATCTACAATGATGTAGGAAATCACCATAGTTGGCATTAGATACCCCTACAATGATATTGGACATCCCTACAATGATGTAGGACATCACCACCATATGTGGGGACATCTGATATCATTTTGGGGTTTCACGGTTATACAGTTTCAAGTGCTGCTGGGTACTGGTGATGGCTGCAAGCATGGAGAGACGATTGACACAGGACTTGCATTGTGAGAGTGTCTGACACCATCTGTGGGTATGTTCCACATCATTATTGGGGCATCCCAAATCATTTTAGGGTATCTGATGCCATCTGTGGTGATGTCCTACATCATTGTAGGGGTGTCCTACTCACCATGGGGATGTCCCACATCATTGTCAGGGTGTCCGACACCATTTGTGAGCATGACCCACATCATTATTAGGGTGTCCAACATCATTGTTGGGATGGCCCTAATCATTGCTGGGGTGTCTGACACCATCTGTGGTGATGTCCTACATCATTGTAGGGATGTCCTACATCATTGTCGGGGTGTCTGACATCACCTGTTACAACAGCCTACATCATTGTAGGGATATCCCACATCATTGTAGGGATGTCCCACATCATTGTCAGGGTGTCTGACACCACCTGTTACAGTGGCCTACATCATTGTAGGGATATCCCACATCATTGTAGTGATGTCCCATGTCATTGTTGGGGTGTCCGATGCCCCCTATGACAACAGCCTACATCATTGTAGGGATGTCCCACATCATTGTTGGGGTGTCCGACACCACCTGTGGCAACAGCCTACATCATTGTAGGGATATCCCACATCATTGTAGTGATGTCCCATGTCATTGTCGGGGTGTCCGATGCCCCCTGTGACAACAGCCTACATCATTGTAGGGATGTCCCACATCATTGTCAGGGTGTCCAACACCACCTGTGGCAACAGCCTATGTCATTGTAGGGATGTCCCACATCATTGTCAGGGTGTCCGACACCACCTGTGACAACAGCCCACATCATTGTAGGGTTCCAATACTATCTGTGGGGATGTCCTACATCATTGTATTGAGATATACTACTACATCCATTACACCTTGTTGTGTTGCGTTTGTGCCCGAGATGCCCGAGGAGTTCCTCCAAGAAGACGATGCCCACGCATTTGGGTCCATGACTCAGGAGCATTATGACGCTTGGAGACATATCGAGGCGAGTTTCCCGTCGACTTAGAGAGATAAGAGCTGGCCGTCACGTGACCTGGCACGTGACCTGCCTAGAGCTGGTCCAGAAGGGTCCAGATGAGCTTGTGCCTGGACCGGATCATAAACATGTGATTGATGTGACTGCTGACTTACACACCTTGTGATTGGGTAGTGATATTAGGATTCGTGGCTGTGTATTAGGGTTGCTGAGCTTGAAAGCTCCAGCCCTTGTAGTATAAGTAGAGGGGCGTTTGCGTACAAACCCCTTAGCTTTGATATCTTGAGGAATACCTTCCCTTTCCTGCGCCTTAGCTCCTTGTCCTGTGTGCATACTCTTCGTCGTTCGCCAGCTCCCTGCTATAGGTCGTGCACGTCGCCGACCTCTCCTTCATCATACTCGACTTCACTCTCATCACCCTTTGCCTTGCTTCCATTGGTCACGCCTTGCGTATCGCCCTCGCCGTTGCCTGCGGGATACTGAAGACTTCCGACGCATACACTCAGCAAACCGGTTCCAAATCCAAGTCGGATTGATACGTCCAGAAGGAACGTAACATGTTGCATATGTCTGAGTCGACAATTCACATCATCTCTTCATTTTTGATGAGATGTCCCATGCCATGACCCATGGCAAATGCAACTAGGACTCTCCTATATTGAACACCATTGTGTACTAGTACTAGCATCACTATGAACCACCCATCTATTCTGTCGGACCTCCCAATAGTTTAAATAGTAGTGTACTATCTGATGTGATGTCCCATGCCACAGCAAATGCAACTAGGACTCTCCTATATCCAACACCATTCAACACCATTGTGTACTAGTACTAGCATCCCTATAAACCACCCATCTATTCTGTTGGACCTCCCGATAGTTTAAATAGTATTGTACTATCTGATGTGATGTCCCATGCCATGGCAAATGCAACTAGGACTCTCCTGTATGATGCTGCTGTATCCACTCAAACTATATATCCAACACCTGGCCCATTGTGTAGTACTAGCGTCCCTATCAACCACCCATCTATTCTGTCGGACCTCCTGATACTAGTTTCAATAGTATTATACTATCTGATGTGACATCCCATGCCATGGCGAATGCAACCAGGACTCTCCTATATCCATTCAAGTAATGTATTCAACACCATTGTGTAGTATTAGCATCCCTATGAATCACTCATCTATTACATGCATGGATGGTGCTCTATCCATTTTATTGGACACTCCTTTCTATTATTTCTATCCAATCAAAGTGTTCTGATACACTTGCACCCTGATACACATATCTGGGTTGATGATCCATGTCATCTCACCATTCTTACTACACACCCAATCATTCCTGTATGTGATTGAATGAACTGTAGAATGGCTATATATGATATATTCACTTGCTTAGGATCCCAATTCCAAAGCAGGGAGTGCGTCGGACCCCCCGCTTCCAGCCGGTGCTGGTTGGACAATCAATTATGTCGGAGTCTCTGACGTCGGCCGACATCGGTTGAGTATGAACGATAAAAGATTCTCACCGTCGGCTGGGGGTATCAATCATATAAGCCACCACTGATCATTATGTGGTAGGGATATCTCACATCATTGTAGGGATGTTGCACATCATTGTCAGGGTGTCTGACACCACCTGTTACAATGGCCTACATCATTGTAGGGATATCCCACATCATTGTAGTGATGTCCCATGTCATTGTCAGGGTGTCTGACACCCCCTGTGACAACAGCCTACATCATTGTAGGGATGTCCCACATCATTGTCAGGGTGTCCCACATCACCTGTTACAACAGCCTACATCATTGTAGGGATATCCCACATCATTGTAGGGATGTCCCACATAATTGTAGGGATATCCCACATCATTGTCAGGGTGTCCAACACCACCTCTGACAACAGCCTACATCATTGTAGGGATATCCCACATCATTGTAACGTCTACCACGGACGTTTGCCTGACTTAGGCTTCTCGGGTTGTGGCGAATCTAACGAGAGGGTAAAAGAGGCGGTTGACTCTGCTCTGCGGGTAGAACTGAGGGTGCGGGAATAACTCTCCTGCTAGTCCTCGGTATGCGTGGAGATCGTCTCCTTGTTGTACGCCGATGGGGATAGTGTCGGAGGTCTCGAGTTCGTCCCAGGTGTGATGATCGATGATGTAGAGAGTACAGTAGGGGGACGCCACGCGCTCGTTGAGGTAGAAGAAGACTTGGTGATAGATAGCGTCGAGGGGATAATCCACTGTCCACGAAGGGAACGTTGGGATAAGTCACAGGGGACCCCTTGGTCTCGGGGGTATGCTGGACGACTCACTTAAAGGGGGAGATCCCTATAGAGCGAAGAACTGCTAGTGGTATTGGAAGAAGACCAAGATGCCGTTCTTGGTCTTCGCAGCTCTCTACTTATACAGTTACGCGCGGGCTTTCAAGCGCCGCTCCAATCCGTACTAGCCAATAGTGTAAGTACCGTGAACCCTAGTACAGCTATCCTAGTGTGAGTCATTCCGAGTCATGATCCGATCCGTTATTGTACACAATCACATGCTCCGGAGCTTACCCGGCTGACTGATTACAAGTCCATGACGATATACTGCTGACGTGGTGTCATACCCTTGACGTCAGTGTCCACTTCTAGGCCGAACGTAACATCATTGTAGGGTGTCCCACATCATTGTCAGGGTGTCCAACACCACCTGTTACAATGGCCTACATCATTGTAGGATATCCCACATTATTGTAGTGATGTCCCATGTCATTGTTGGGGTGTCCGACACCCCCTGTGACAACAGCCTACATCATTGTAGGGATGTCCCACATCATTGTCGGGGTGTCTGACACCACCTGTAGCAACAGCCTACATCATTGAAGGGATATCCCACATCATTGTAGGGATGTCCCACATCATTGTCAGAGTGTCTAACACCATCTGTGACAATGGCCTACATCATTGTAGGGATATCCCACATCATTGTAGTGATGTCCCATGTCATTGTTGGGGTGTCCGACGCCCCCTGTGACAACAGCCGACATCATTGTAGGGATGTCCCACATCATTGTCAGGGTGTCTGACACCACCCGTTACAACAGCCTACATCATTGTAGGGATATCCCACATCATTGTAGTGATGTCCCATTGTCATTGTTGGGGTGTCCAATGCCCCCTGTGACAACAGCCTACATCATTGTAGGGATGTCCCACATCACTGTCAGGGTGTCCAACACCACCTGTGGCAACAGCCTACATCATGATCATTGTAGGGATGTCCCACATCATTGTCGGGGTGTCCGACACCACCTGTAGCAACAGCCTACATCATTGTAGGGATGTCCCACATCACTGTTTGGGTGTCCGACACCACCTGTGGCAACAGCCTACATCATTGTAGGGATGTCCCACATCATTGTTGGGGTGTCTGACACCACCTGTAGCAACAGCCTACATCATTGTAGGGATGTCCCACATCATTGTCGGGGTGTCCGACACCACCTGTAGCAACAGCCTACATCATTGTAGGGATGTCCCACATCATTGTCAGGGTGTCTGACACCACCTGTAGCAACAGCCTACATCATTGTAGGGATGTCCCACATCATTGTCAGGGTGTCTGACACCACCTGTAGCAACAGCCTACATCATTGTAGGGATGTCCCACATCATTGTCAGGGTGTCTGACACTACCCATTACAATGGCCTACATCATTGTAGGGATATCCTACATCATTGTAGTGATGTCCCATTGTCATTGTCAGGGTGTCCAATGCCCCCTGTGACAACAGCCTACATCATTGTAGGGATGTCCCACATCATTGTCGGGGTGTCCGACACCACCTGTAGCAACAGCCTACATCATTGTAGGGATGTCCCACATCATTGTCAGGGTGTCTGACACCACCTGTAGCAACAGCCTACATCATTGTAGGGATGTCCCACATCATTGTCAGGGTGTCTGACACCACCTGTAGCAACAGCCTACATCATTGTAGGGATATCCCACATCATTGTAGGGATGTCCCACATCATTGTCAGAGTGTCTAACACCATCTGTGACAATGGCCTACATCATTGTAGGGATATCTCACATCATTGTAGGGATGTCCCATATCATTGTTGGGGTGTCCAACACCACCTGTTACAATGGCATACATCATTGCAGGGCTGAACACAAGTCAGACCCGTGGCACCCATGGCCCTCTCTAACGAGCCCAAAAATGACTGAGATATGAATGAAATAATGTTTTGACCATATCTCCTTCAATTCTTGGCCGATTTTGATGAACTTTGGCTCGTTAGAGAGGGCCACAGGTGCCACGGATCAGACTCGTGTTCAGCCCTGCATCATTGTAGGGATATCCCACATAGTGATGGTAAGGTTCAGTTCTGAACCTCGGTCCAAACCCCAATTTCAGGTTCAGGTTCAGCTGTTGATCTGAACTGGACCAATGGTTTGGTCCAGGGTTCAGCAAATTCCTGAAACTGGAGAACCAGTTCTGAACTGGCTCTGAACCAATGAACCATTGAAAATATACTAAAGACTTAGGTAGTGTTTGAGAGTTCAGTCCTATGGACCGAAAAAAAACCAGCAACTGGACCGAACTGTAACCAATACCGACTGGACCATCAGTCACGGTTATCACTGGTTTGACAAATTGTCAGTTGCCGGTTCAACCCATTCCAGTAAATACTCTAACTGCACAAAAACCAGTTTGGACCATTTCAGACTGCTTATGATCAAAGGTTCTGCTATTTTTTGTAGAGATATGACATGACTACTACATAGTAACTACGTCGTGGGGGCGCGGTGCGGTATTGATGTCGTGAATGCATGGCACCACGCCAGCATCGTGTGGGCGCCACGCCATGTCAGTGTCGTGGGGGCGCTGTGCCATGTCAGTGTCGTGAATGCGTGGCACCACGCTGGCGTTGTGGGGGCGCCGCACCATGTCGGTGTCATGGGAGCGCTGTGCCACATCAGTGTCATGAGCGGGTGGCACCATGCCGGCGTCATGGGGGTGCCACGCCGGCATCATGGGGGCACCGCACCATGTCGGTGTCATGGGGGCACCGCGCCACATCGGTGTCGTGAGCGGGTGGCACCACGCCGGCGTCGTGGGGGCACCGCGCCACGTCAGTGTTGCGAGCATGTGGCACCACACCAGCGTCGTGGGGGCACCGCACCATGTTGGTGTTGTGGGGGCGCCGTGCCAGGTCGGTGTCGTGTGGGCACCGCACCACATTGGTGTCGTGAGCGCATGGCACCACGTCGGTATCGTGGGGGCACTGCACCATGTCGGCGTTGTAGGGGCATGGCACCGCGTTGGTGTCATGTCGGTGCCGCCCCGCGTTGGTATAATGTCGCGGCGCATCAGTATCACAGGCATGTGGCATTGCGCCAGCGTCGTGATGTCGCGGCAGTGCGTTGGTGTCGTGGGTGTGTGGCGTGGCATCGGTGTTGTGGGCGCTCGGCACCACATCGGTGTCGTGGGGGCACCGCATCACATCGGTGTTGTAGGGGTGTGGCACCATGTCGGTGTCATGGGGGCACTGCGCCGCGTTGGTGTCAATCGCGGCCCCAGCAAGAACACCTATAAAGGAAAATATAATTTTTTGGTTAGTTAAATGTCAGCTACAAGGAAAGGAAAGAATGCCTAGCTTCTTGAGGGTTTCCCGGGCCAAAGCAACGTAGTTGATGGGTGCTGCAATGGTGGTTGTTGACACGTTGCAGCCGTTGCAGCAGCATCCAGCCCGGCGACCTCTATGCCCATGAACCCATGACACGAATTTTTAATAATAACTGGCAGATAACCGGTTAAGACTGGTCACTTGACCAGTTAAGACCAGTCTTGGTTTGAACCAGTCCAGACTGGTTTTTTGGCTGGTACCAAAATAATATGGACCAGTTTTTGTCAGTTCAGTCCAGTTTTTTTGACATCTAGCAGTTTTTAGAACCAGTCACAGTTCCAGTTCACTCAAAATTACCCCAAATAACTGAACTGAACTGAACTTTCAAACACTAGACTTAGGCACTCAAACCAAAATTAAAAAGTGTTCTATTCATAAATTGACAGCAGCATTCCAAAAGTGCGAGTTCAGATTCGCACAAGCGTGGGAGTGTCAGTTGTGCTTGCACAGCATTGTGCGCTGCAGGTACAGGTAAGCCTTCTTCAACCCAAGGCAAACCCGTACCCGAACCACGGGTTGCACGGGTTATGTTGGATGGGTTATGTCCTTTTTTTTTTTTAATTTGGTTGAATCAAATTGATCAATTTCCACGCCGGTTACAACTCGAAGCTTGCCCTCGGGTTTTCATCGCCACATCCTCGCCACCGCCACATCACCTCTGCACTAGTGATCTGCTTGGCTTGGCCTCAAGCCCAAAGCCAGGCCCAGCCAGACCCTAAAAGGCCAGGCCAGGCCAAAGCCCTGGTCAAGCCAAAGATTTTGGCCTGGCCTCAGATATTGAAAGCCCAGGCCAAGCCCACAGGCCCAGGGCTTTTGCTAGAGTGTTGAAATATTGAAGATAGTACTAGGCTACAGTTTAAGTAAGAACAGTCCTAGTTAGGTGTGTCCCAATCATGAGTTACTAACCAAAGTATGTGGTTATGTAATTACAGCCTGACACAGTTCAATATGCTCTCATGACTGACTAGTGTTGGGGAAGTTTGGTCTCAGACCAACCCAAACTGGGTTTGAACTGAACCCAAACCATTTTAAACAGTTTGGGGGTCCCAAACCTGGTTCAAACTGAACCAAACTGATTAAGAAAAAATATTAAAAAATATTTTATAAGTGCTCAATAAATGGTTTGGTTTGGTTCAAACCAAGTTTGAACCAAACCAAACTGAGTTTAAACCAAATTTGAACCAAAATCAATGGTTTTTGGTCTCAAACAATTTGAAACAAAGTCTTAACTGATGAATTTGAACAAAATCAATTGTTTTTTGCCTCAAACCAAGGTCTTAAGTGGTTCCAACTCAGGTAGTGTTGCTGCAGCTCAGAGCTGGCATTTTCTATCTTTTGGAATAAAATTTGGAAAAATGTGAAAATATTTGAGGAGCTGTATTTGCTCAAAAGCCGAGGGGTCTTCTGCCAACGCTAAGCAATCAGATCAGCTGTTTTCGATTTACTTGACATTAGCTGAAGGGTATTAGCTGACACTAGTGTTTAAAAGTTCAGTCAGGTTCGGTTTTTTGCTCTTTTTTCAGGTAACTGAACCCTGACCAGTTCACAAATATGAAAATTACATGTGAACCTGACTGAACCTTTGGTCAGGTTTGGTCAGGTTTGGTCAGGGTTTGGTCAGGTTACCAGTCAGAACTGGTTAGAACTGGTTTTTTGGGGGTAACCTGACCTGACTTTCGCAAATCTCAGCAAACCTCTGTGAACCTGACTGAACCTTTGTGAACCCTTAGCGAACCTGACCTGAAGTCAGGTCAGCTGCAGTCAGGTTCCAGTCAGGTTCCAGTTATTTGCAGTTACCCTGACCTGACCTGTGAACACTAGCTGACACCCTTCAGCTAAAGTCAAATAATTCAGAAACAGTTAATTGGATCGCTTAGAGTTGGCAGAGGACCCTTGGCTTTTGAGATGATCTACCTCCCCAAATATTTTCATATTGTTCCTAATTTTATTTCACAAGATAGAAAAACACCAGCTCTGAGCTGCAGCAACACAACTTCCAAGTTGATTTTTGCATAGGTACAACCACACTAGTATGTCACCTACTGACACACTTTGCACCTTGCTTTGCACTCCATATGGAGACATGGCACTATGTGCTCTTGCACATCCACTCATGTTACCATGTTACCAGTGACACAGCCTGCTGTGCTGACCTTGGTACTAGTAGTACTCTGCAATGTGTTAAATGCTGCTTAAAAATGCAGGCCCAGCAGTATCTGACACAGCTTACTTTTCTGTGAGTTGGCACCATCAGGTTCCCTGGAGACTGAGTTGGATAGTAGGGATGACTTGGAAGATGAAGAGTGGGAAGATGTAGAGGGAGTATCATGGGATGAAATGTTACTGGATAAGGGCAATGATGCAGAGATGACAATGAGTCTATCTAGATTATATCCACAACACTTTGCCTTGTTTCCTTTTTGTGTTATGTTGACTACCAATTAATTGTACAACCCTTTTGACAAAAAGCCTTGGCCTAAGCCAGGCCAAGCCCAGGCCAGACCTGATGTTACGATCATGCGGATCATTCTGCGAGACGTACGGCGGTTCTGCGTTTACAGTCCAAGGGACTCTTCCTTGAGCAACACGCTCCAAGGGTCGGGGTGTCGGGCTGGCGGGTCAGGTCGCTTAGCTAAGTGAAAAGCGAACTTCACTCTAGAGAACAAGCAGTGCGCTATATTCTTAAGAGACTCAGATGGAGAATACAAGCTAAACTACCCTTCTACTTATACTGTATGGTCTAGTATTTTCTATACATTTTCTTGAGGGACGCGCAAGTGCCAGCAGAGTGCCAGCAAATCAGTCTTGCTGGCAATAAGTGCCAGCACATCTTAAACAAGCCTAGAAGGATCCAGAACACAGAAGGAGTCAGGGGTGAAACATAGAACAATACCACAGAAAGATCAGATAAGCTGATCTCTAGATATAACCATTCTGCTAGGTCGAGTCTGGGTCAGAAATCCAAAATGGAAACTCTTTCGTGGGAAATGTCACGTGATCGTGACACCTGAGTTTTGGCCTAGGGCCTGGCTTAGCATTTTTCTAAGCCCAAGCCCTCTAAAGCCAAGCCCAAGCCCCTAAAGCCAGGCCAAGCCAGGCCCAGAAATCACTACTCTGCACCTCATGCTCACCTGCCTTTGCACCTCCTCAAACCATCCTGCCTTCTACTGCCTCCAACCTTCCCCACACACAAGTCCACCGTCACTACCACCCCATCATGATGTGCAAGACCGCCCCGACGTACTCCACATTGTCTTCGTTTTTGATCCTGTAGGTGTAGTTTTCATGTTAAACTTTGATGACAATGATGGCGCCAGTGCCAGGCACTCTGCTTTGGCAGAGCCCATGCCCCATCTGCTGCAATCACAGCAATGAAGATGAAAATCGAGGGACACACCACTGATGCAGACTCGAGGTACGTAAGCTACCAACCACGATAGCAGCACCCCACCAACTAAACTAACCTTCTCCGACTCGGAGCCACACCCAATCCCTACCTGGGTGGTCAGTCAATTCAATTCCAAGCCACGTGCGTCGCTAGCCACCAAGATGTTGTGCACGACATGCTGTATGGCCTTCACCCCTCCTCACAACCCTTGCAAAGTACAATGTCCCTGCGCATGCTTAATGTCCTCGCCACCTCTCCATAATCTGCCAGCATCGGCCCCTGCAGCCCGCCTTCACCGTGGAACTGCACGAGCCCACAGTTCTCAACAGCATGTCCATGCTCCCCCTTGCTCCTAGGCCCATCCACACTGACCCTTCCCAGTTGCGAACGTCTGGTCAAGCTGTGCACTCATCGAATTGGATTACCACATGGTTTGCCGCAGTATCAAAATGACCTAGTAAGTCCTGCCCTCTCGCCCCTTGTATCCTCCACTAACTTCTATTCCTTTTACAAACCAGCATGTGGCGCTTGCCCCAGATGTTCACAAAGACGCCGTCAGCAGTGCCACCACACAAAACCAAAAAAGATGAGTATCGGTCCATTCAAGTTTACACACTGACATTCATGGTCGATGAAGATGATCACGGTGGACAACACGAAGACGACCAAGACTGTGGCGGTGACACAAAGTCAAGAACCACAACGACGACAATGACGAAGATGATCAAGATGACCACCATGGTGGCAACAACGATGTGAGACAATCACGGCAGTGGCAACGACGGCGAAGATGATCAAGATGGTGGCTACACGAAGATGATCAGGAACCACAGTGGGGGTGGTGATGACAGGAAGAGAATCAAGACAGCGGAGGCAATGCGAAGGTGACAATGGTGATGACAATGATGACGCGAAGACAATCAGGCGGTGGTGGTGACAACGGTGATGACGACGACGATGTGAAGATGATCATGGTGGTGGCGACCATCAATGGCAACGACAATCAATTTGGCAGCGACGATGCGAAGACAACCACAGCAGCAGCGATGCAAAGATGACACAAAGACAGTCATGGTGGCGACGCTGACGCTGAAGACAATCATGACGGCAGTGGCCGGGAGGGTGATCATGTGGATGGCATTAGTATTATACTTTGTGTACCATACCTGTAGTACAGTACAGTAATACAAAACCCATCAACTCCTGAGACACCCAACCTGTACCTGCGGGAACCCATACCCATACCCGCAGAAACTCATACCCTTGAAGATTTGCTGGGTACGGGTATGGGTAGCCCTCGTCAACCCAAGGGTTCCCTGGGCCAATCACCTATACCTCAAAGGCAAAGTCTTTTGTGGTAACTGACAGTCGGACAGGGTGGCTCTGCACTTTTTTTTTGATTACATAAGCATGGCCTTTGTTCAGGTTCGGTTCAGGTTCAACCCCTCCCCTCACCTGAGCCGAACCAATGTGAACCTGAACCAATGGTTTGGTTCAGGGTTCAGCCTAGACCCCTGAACCGAACCAATGGTCTGGTTCAGGGTTTGGGAAAAAAGGTCTAAGAACCGAACCGAACTGAACCTTACCATCACTAATCCCACATCATTGTCGGGGTGTCCAACACCACCTCTGACAACAGCCTACATCATTGTAGGGATGTCCCACATCATTGTAGGGATATCCCACATCATTGTCAGGGTGTCTGACACCACCTCTGTTACGATTTTCCTTTCCTTTTCCTAGTTTCCTTGTCTCTTGTGACTCGCATTCAGTGTCCAACTTCTATTGTACTTTTACGATATGATCTGCTTCGACTCGCGCCTCAGCTCTTATCTCACGCCTAGCGCATGACCGTTCCGATGCCCCATGGTTGTCACGATCACGTGACATGATGCAGAAGTGTTTCCCGTTTCGGATAAATGACTCGGTTTCCATTTTAGGACTGTGACTCATATGCTGCCAGCTCAGCAGTGCCAGCACTCTTATGCTCTGCTGGCACTTGCGCGTCTCCTAGAAAATAGTATGGAAAATACCAGTACTGTAGGATATAAAAGAGACTCATAGTTTACATTGTATTTTCCATCTTGGTCTTCTAATAATATAGCCCAAGTCTCCAAAGTCCAAGTTCGACGCTTTTCAGCTTAGATAAGCGACCTGACCCACCGGCCCGACACCCCGACTCTTGAAGCGCACTCGCCCCAAGAATAGTCCCTAGGACTGTAAACACGCAAAGTCGCTAGACTCTAAATTGAATACACGTACGTCTTGAAATGATCCGGGTGATTGTAACAAAAGACCAAGATCCTCTTACCAACCCTGCGTGAAACGTATCACATGCGGACCCCACCGAACGACCTTGCGCAGCAACGCGAGACATCCCAACTTCAACCTCATGCGGAATATACGGCGCGTGAATTGATAACTCTAGTGCTTGGAGTAGCAAGCAACGACACCGCAAACGATCCGAAACCTGAGAAAGGTGACGGACGCAGACGCACGAACGACTCCAACAGACACGACGGACACTGTGGAACAGAGGCAGACAGAGGTTTCACCCATGCACTCTACAACGACAAACGACACGCTCGCAAAACATCTAGCGCGAGAGTACAGGACGAAAGGGGAAGGTATGACTCACACAAACGAGCTGCTCCTCATCGCCGCGTTGTTCGCGCGACGCGCACAACTCCCGGTACGACCCGTTAATGGTCACACACGATCCCGAGCAAACACCAGCAACACCACAATTCAACAGTATGAGGCTCATCAACACCCCGTACGCACGAACGGCGCACAGGTCAGCGATAACACGAACAAAAACAGATACGTGCTGCTCGACCCCAATGCCGCCTGTGACGACATACCAGAGAAGATGACAACGCACAGCTGGACAGTCGTGACCCATAAACGAAAACCGCAGAAAGAGATTACGCCGACCTTGCGTAGAAGAAACGCACGGACAGAAGTCAAAGCCCGCGTAGGTGTACCTACATGCGGAGATGCACGACAAGTCAAAGCCCATGTAGATAACCCTACATGTGGAGACGCACGCCTCGAAGTCGAAGCCCACGTAGCCAGCTCTACGCGAGGAGACGCATGCCCACCCCCCATCCCGTCACCTGATCCCGGGGTGACACCGCTCACGAGACGTCTCGACACGCAGTCTGACGTTTCCGGGGTGGCTCGTACACGATCGCCTAGGGTGGCACAACTGCGTAGAAGGATACGGGAGGCAACCAATGTCGAGTTGACCCCACCTGAGCCATCACATCCCGACATCCCGCCCGATGAACAGCAGGCGCGACCAGAGACTGCCGAAGCCAAAGCCCCCGTAGGTGAACCTATGGGAGGAGACGCACACCTATTGTCCTTGACACGCGAGACTGACGTAGCACTGCGCAAGGGCAGCAGAAAAGCCCTCGACAGTAACAATACAGATTGCGAAGAGCTTAACGAAAACGCACCAAGCTCACGCATGCTATCGCCCAGATTACTGGAGATGCGTAGACAAGTACGAGCGGTCACCGCAGAAACTTCGCAAGCCAAGGGAGGCGAGGAGGTGACTCCCTCGCACCGTGCAATGACAAACGACGCAGAAAATCACAACCTCCCGGACGACGAACAAATGTTGAGACGAGGAGACGCGCGACGCACGATAGACCCTATATACGGCGCCGAACGGTACTGTCAGACCCTCGGACCCCTCACGGACGAGGAAAGACATGACGCCATCTCCCGGTATCTGATGGAGGGACGATGGAATGACGACGAAGAGGACGAGGAAGACATCCTGGTCAAACTCGCACGTCAGACTCTCACGGAGACCGGCGCAGTACACTCCGGGCAAGCAGAACCCTTCGAACAGAGGGACGTCGACTTACGACCTCATGACGTGATGTTGGTACGCCGCATCGAGCACAGAGACCTCCTCACCACCATCAAAAGGACGACAGAAGACGACGCCTCCCACAACCCAAGGGAGTCATCCAACCGCGAGGATGAGGCGACAACCCCGTCAGAGAATGACCCGGTCATAGCTATCGACACGCTCTCAAACGAGGAACGCGAAGAGCTACGGGAGACCCTCTTAGCAGATGATGCCCCACTAACGAAAACAGACCTGTGGAAGATACTCGAACAGATTAAGAGTCGCCAAGCTCACCATCATTCGAAGGCACTCAAAGACGAGATGAGTCCCACAGACGTGACCACCCGCGACCCCGCGCCTGGGCGAGTCCAGGCCCCGAGCGTACGAGCAGACAGAGTATTGACGGCAGGCGCCACCCTTGACGACGAGGAGCTGTGGGACGCCCTTACACGGGACGACCGAGAAGAGGCGCTAAGTCTACTCCTAACGGACGACGACGCCGACAACAGTCCACCAAGAGGGAACGACATACGTGGACTCGTGTACGGGACATACAAGCCCAAAGAAGAGGACGACGAGCCCTTCCATGTTGAAGGACACTACAACGCCAGAGACAAATACGGCGTACCCTCATTGGGAGAGCACGATGACGAAGCATTGGACTTCGACGAGAGAGATACCCTCTTTGACCCGTCCAACGAACTCACAGATTGGACGTACAGCACCGAAGACTCAGACGACGAGTGCAGGATCCCGCTACGGCATAACGAGGGCAACTCCAGAGAAGAGATAACGACGGAGTTGCATGGTCGAGGACGTGCTCACAACCTCACAACTGCACCCGCAATGGTACTGCCATTCCCGGCGCACGACCTCACGACGACTATGTCCTCGGACCGGTCTGACTTGACATCGAGCGACTCAGAGGTAGAGCAATGTCTATCACCCCATCTGATTGCAGACGCCGAGGCGAGACTACCCCCATCGAATAACAGCGCAACACCAGACGAGGGAAGGGGTAAAAGCCCCAACACGGAAGGCACATCCGTACTCGCAGAGACGAAACCCGGAGTAGATGGACTTGTGAGAGGAGACGCAATACTGTCGTCACTATCGTGTCCCCATCAGTCTCCCGAGACATCACTGATTCTCACGTCTAACCTCGTGCAGAGCGCCCGATACTCCGACCATGGATGGGCCAAGCGGACAGGCCTCCCAACGCGAAAGATCGGCCGTTGCAAACGCGCCCTTGGAGAAACCCTTGGGTGGAGACCCTGGGTCGGGAAGATACCTTCACAACGCTTCCTGCCGCGTAGTCGAAGCGCGGGTGGCCAACGCCGATGGCTGGACAAGCCATCAGACCCCGTGACGGACGATGCCACCATCACGCAGCGAAGGAGTGAGCACCCCTTCACAACAGGGCGCCGTGCGGACACAGGGGAGGGTAGGAACCCCCACGACATGGCGCCGCTCCCACAGCGGATCTCCCTTGGCGGAGCCTACATGTCCATCAGTGCAACGGTAGTATTCCGCCCCCCGGGGCCGAATAACAACAACATCAGGAAAAACCTCCCGCGTTAGCGAGAGTTAGCGAGAGTCTAAATTATCGTTAGGCGAAGTAAGACAGATAACGCTATAATAAGTTGGATAATGCATCAATAATGCATCAATAATATGACATAAGCCACACTGGTCCGGACCAGCTCTGGTACAAGTAAGAAAAACTACTCCAAAATATCGCAGTCGCCCGCCGAATCTTTGAGCGATGGATGGCATGGGAGCCTGATGACATGGCGTGGCAGGCCTACATCAAACTCGAGATCCGTTATAATGAACTTGACGTGCCAGTGCTATTTACGAGCGTTGGGTTGCCATTCGACCCGAACCACATGTTTGGTCAAATGGGGAAAATTCGAGGAGGAACGCGGCAAGGTTGACAAGGTGCGTGACGTGTTCCAGAGCGCGCTTGAGCTGGAGTTCTTTGGAGATGAAGAAGAACAAGTGGATAAGGCCCAATCTTTGGCGCCTTTGTCGGAACGGAGACCCGTCTAAAAGAGTACGAGTGTGCGAGGGTGATCTACAAGGTAATTGTCTTATCCAGTGCCTTTCGTTTTCTTTTCGAGCGTATGTTTACAGTTCGCCTTGGAGCGCCTCTCACGCCCACAATCAACCCACTTGTATGCTACATAAGAACGGTACTTCTTCGTCTAGTCTGAGAATACACTGTAAGCAAGCACGGGAAAACGGGAATGAAACCCGTGCGGAATCGGGACGAGACGAAGCGAATGAAAATGAATGGCGAGTTGGTGGGCGATTGTCCGAGACTCGGATAAGGAGTGACGGGGTAACGACTCAGGACCCCCGAGCTGCCCTTACACCGCGCATCGAGGACCTCCTCGGGCTACGCATTCCAAACTTGCATCTATGAAATTGGACAAAAGAAGGATACTATTTCAGACCGATGTTTAGCCTAGCTCGCAAAATTACTACGAAAATATGAGAAAATTATGTCTGTCGCTGAACGGGTTTACATAGAAACTACTGCAACGATCCAAGACTGTAAAACAGTTCCAATCAGGGGGAGTGATAGGTCCAAATCGTGGAAGTAAATGAACACTACCAATAATGGACTGAACCGGAATCACAGCAGCACGCCTCCGACCACAGTGCATCAATCTAGTCACCTTATACATTAGGTTTTTGACGTCCCGCGTTGCTGACAAGGTTGAAAACCATTCTACGTATGCAAAGTGTGTAGGAATGCTGGTGTCAGGAAAGGGAAAGAGGTCACTGATGACCTTCTTTGGTAACTGGAAGACAACGCGAAGTTGCGCTATCCGGTGACCTGAGTAACAATAAGATATGTAGATGTCGGAGCGTGATCAAACTCACCATTGTTTCCATGAATGTCTTGGCGCGTACCACGGACAAGTACAGTGTCGAAGCGTGATGGTATGACACATCCATGTGTGTCGTTTTGCTCTGGCCGGACAACGACACTGTCTACTATTTCTGAGTCATCGGAATTTCCGGTAGTGAATTTGATCCTATGAAACACAGGAATGGTGCGGAATGGTAGTAATGTGTCGGCTGCCCGGGCACGCAGCGTTGCTGCGGAGGCACCAGGGTGGTTGACTTGAGCAATGTAGTCGGCAAGTGCATCCTGGAAGTCAACAGCGCCGTATCTTTCTGCTAGTGCGTCAAATGAGACTGCCTTGATGGACGGATGACGAGCCATCTTAGGATACCGCACTCGCGCTTGCAAGGGCCCTAGGGGTACTTGTATTTGCGTCGTCATGTTACTGCTCTGCTGCCGCCATTTGACGTATGCCATGTGTAGAAGTATCTTCTCACGGCGCTGCAACCATCCTGTCATTTGAGTGTATTCATCTTTGCGGTTGGTCGCACGGTACGCGTCCTTGGCAAAGTCGATGTGGAGCCGTTCTGATTGTTCCGTATTATAGTTGTCCGTGGTGCCGAAAAGGGTAATGGAGGCTTTGTAATGGAGTAGACTATGTAACTTGGGAATCTTGAAGTGATTGCGCACGCCCAGGTCCAGAAAAACATCTTTATTGTCATGGAATTGAGTGAGACAATCTTCGAGGCGGTTGAGTGTGTCAGTCGTATGTGATGGAAATTGTGCTAGATAGGTGAAATCGAGGATGGCACGCACGGCCCTAACAACGCGTGTTGGTAGTTGCCCACCCGGAAGAGGGAGGTCAGCGATCAACCCAATGAGAATGCGGCACATATCTTTGTGCTCTTTTCCTGTAACACGCGAAAGCATGGTTATACCCTTTGCAAAGAGTGTGATGTGGTGGTGCGGCGGCACCAACTGGCATCGCATATTGATCGCTACCGGCCCAAAGACAGCCGGTTTCGTTAACCACGACACGATATGTTTCATGACACCTTGAAGTAGCTGATGGAGGACATCAGGGGTGATTGAGAGGAAGACGTCGGTAAGCGGGAGGGAATGCCAGAATGGGTGATACACTGGTTTGAGTCCACCGCTGCGACAAGCTGCATGAAAACTACCTATGTCTTCATCAGCTAGGAGGTAGGTATCGATTGCTCCAACGTGGTCCCGAGGTGGAAAGTGACTGTATTTCCCCAGTTGGTCATGGGGAACTAGACATTTTGGACAACGGCCATTAAATGTGCACGTAACAAGGGTCTGTTCGGGGTAATCGCCTACAAAAGTGGCGAAGACAGGATGGCAGCGTCGCCAGGTCCCATCCCCGCTCATCATCGTGAGGCCTATTTCTCCGGGCAGGCGAATCGGATCTAGTACCATTTCCATACAAGAGTGAAACATGTTTGCAAGCGCACGCTTCCACGCGGCCTTATTTGTGATACCCTCGAGCTTTGAAGTAGGGATATATCCGAGTAACATTTGTGCTGAGCGTGATGGCTTTCGGCGAATGTCTTTTGGTATATTGCCAATAGTCATATACACAGGATATGCTGTCTTCCCGCGGAAGACGGTGAGCTGTGTTTTGTCGGAGGATATGATGACCGGGATAATCGTCGCGCCGGGACGATGTGCTTCAAGGGTTGTCTAGGATTACTTGTAAATACTCGTGTTTGAAGGGGGGTCCTGTTACGCACCTGTACAGACCACCACCAGTCTCCCATGTACATCTCATCATAGATGCGGCATGTCTGGGTGGAGTCGGTGTAGTGGCGTTCGGGGGCGAAGACCAGATCGTGCACAAACTCGGGGTTACCGAAAAGAGTCCGGATGCACTGAATGATGTCGCGGTGATGGAATTGTAGGCATTCACCACCAATGTTGAGTTCTTGACAACGAAACTGTGGGGGCCTGGGCAACTTCTCATCAATGATCTTGTTGAGTTCCTGGCTTGTCTTATATGATAATCCGAGCATGTCAACAAGCTAATGACTAGTGCTTTAGTTATGCAATAAAGAGTAGATGTGACACGCACCCCAGGAATCGCGAGTAATCCCGTCACGGCCGAAGATGTTGGCCCATGCATCTTTGCCCAACGCGCAATCTCCCAGTCGCACTGGGACTGAAAAGGGGCCCATAGTGACTCTCCGAGTACTTGCTGGGTTGACTCGTAGATGGACGCGCCTTCAGGAGTACTAGTTACCGGGGCACCAGGATGTCCGTTAGGAAAGCGCTCAACGACCACATTCGAGCTAATTTTGGAGTCAGTTTGAATGACGAGTGGGGCTGTGTTTTCAGGAGTGTGTTCCGATGAAGGATCATCGTTAGAATGACCCATCTCCGGCTGGACCGCTGAGGACCCATTGAGCATTTCGAACGTGTTAGTGTCTGTGGTGTCGGCATTGTCATCCATTTGATCGGATTCATTATCAACATTGCCGTCTGTAATGCCGCACGGTTAGTGGACCACCCAGGTGAACACCGTGAAGCCATACCGTCATCACTGGCATGTGACCCAGTCGGCGGCGAACTCTCATACGCTGGTTGGTCCACGACAACTTGAAAAGGTCCGTCAGTAGATCTGCTGTAATGTTCATCCCCAGGTATGTCCGTTGTGTCCCATGACTCGGCATTTTGGTTTAGCGGTGTCGAATTTGAAGGTGCTGTGTTTAATGTCGCTTGCGACTGTGATCGTGCAGGCACTGAGGCATGTGGAAAGCGGCCTTGGGAGCGGCAGTCGGCACACCGCGTCCTGTTAATGTGCTTGGAGAGACCGGTGGGTGTGAAGCGCCTACCACAGCCGCGACATCGAACAATGACTGGAGGCATGTTGAGGGTGAAAATGAACACCGGGTCGAGTGGGGCTTTCTTAAATCAGTAGCACAATGTGCTTGGAGACCGGTAGGTGTAAAACACCTACCACAGCCGCGACATCGAACAAGAATGGAGGACTCACGGCCCGACACAGTGGGGGTGAAAATCCGGGTTGACCGGCACAAGTGAGACCGGCGATTGCGAATACCACAGCCGCGACATCGAGCGACATAGTGGGTGGGGCTGTCAGTAGCACAATGCGAATATAAAAGCGATGGAATATTCGAGTGAAGTCCTCACCCATTCCACTCATTTCTGTTGTCGACGCACATACTTTCCACTCATTTCTATACTTCTTCCTCACCTATTTCGATCTTTTCGCATTTGTTCTTCATACATTGTTGATGGCACCTCGCACACGCCAGGCTCAGAGAGCTGTGAGGCATCCAGCTGGGGGGAGTTTAGATGGCAGCCAAGTTTCATTGGAAGACGCTACAGGTCTAGACATATCGAACGGAACTATTGACGTTGGTCAAGACACTTTTGCTATGGACGATCCCCAAAACCTAACAGGTAACTTCAAAACCTTCGCATCCGAGTCAGGCATAACTAATATTGTGAAAAGGAAAAAGGAAACGCACCTCAACCTCCCATGAAAGCGATCCAAACCAGGCCAAAAAAACATGCACAGTCGGTATGTAGCGCGCCACAGTACCCGGTGATCTACCTGATCAATGTTAAAAAGGCCCAGTTAACTGCCGTCCTATGCAGCTCACCTTGACTAGCGAGGGTGAGGCGGCGAGACAGCCATCATCTGATGGAGCAGAGGGATCGAACAAGGGCAAGCAACGTGCTGGGCAACCTTTGCAACGAAGTGAGATCTGCTTACCAAATCGTGTTTGTGCGGAACAAATCAAACCTTTTTTTCTCAGCTTCGTCGTTTTATCCCGGTCGCGGTGGTGCTTCTTCCCTGCTCGACGTCCAACCCAATCCCACTCAACCTCAAACCATTCAAGATTTTGACCAAAACTCCGATGAACCAGAAGCTGAGGTTGAGGAGGACTGGATTGATGAGCAGGCTGAGAAAATGACCGCCCTCCCTCGAGGACAGCGAGAGAAGGCGATGGCAATTGAGGTATGTTTGAGACACTCTGTGATGATGTTTTGATCGGAAATTACAGCCTTCACAGAGACCAGCCTGGATGGGGTCAGCTGGGCCTTCCACATCGGCGAGCATGGTTCCAAGGGCCAAACAAGGCCGCACTGTTGCCACGTCACAGCCAGTTGGGCGTGGTAGTCCAGCCCCAGTGCTCCTGCCAGCGAGTGACTCTGAGTCCGAGTCCGTGCCACCCATTGCTAAAGCCCCAGGTAGTGTTCAATTGTCACTGTCTGTGTTCTTGGTTGATGGTAGTACGACAGTGAATATTGTGGTGCCATCAGAGGCTCCTTGTCTTCGGGAAGTTGCTCAGCCTCAGTCTCCCCCCATGTGGCCTGCAGAAACGGAAATTCGGTCGATTCCTGGTTCCAACCATGTGATACTGACCATACAGGGTACTCTGTTGCGGACTGTTATCCAAGACGCGTTCGAAAACCTCCGAGCCGCAATGCTCTTTCAGAACGCATTCCCAGATGGTGCCCTTACCCTTTCTTACATTCGTGATGCTCTTATTACTGCTGCTAGACAGTGTGGGCCTGCTGCCGCGTCAATTTATACTCGGCTGTTGAATGACACAGATTATTTTGCGAAGATCGTCCCTCTTGTACGTGTGACCATCATTCCCGAAGATATTACTGATTTTTGTTGAAGCCCCGTGCCCGCATTTCGCTTTTCCGAGCTGAGGTCAAAGAGCGCTGCAACGTAATTGCCGCGACAGCAGTAGTGGGCCTGCCTACAAGTACCCAGATTGCCCGCTATATTCAAGATCAACTTTCAAACTATAACTACACTTTCCCAGGGATTTCAAGGGTGAGCGTTACTTGTACGGATGTATCTATCTAACACTTTATTAGGGTCCCGGTCAGGGTGTGCTCGTGAGGCGCTTGAAACCATATCGGAACATGCAGATCGTCGATGCCGTCCGCAGCTCGTTTTTCAGCGGAGGAAATTCATCGTTCGCTACACGTTTCAAATATCTATTCCCAAGCTCCAAAACCCATGACCTTGTGACGGTGTATGAGGTACCCATCCCAATGGTGGCCTTGGCGGCGACAGCAGTAGGTCTCTATTTGTGTATGTGTACAAGTATACTAACTGAAGTTGTTAGCTGTATGCGGCCCTTTACGAGTGGCGGACAGGTGAACAACAGATCGCAGAGTTCTCAACAAACTCATATCTGGATGTCTATCTGGGTCATGTCAACACGCTTGAGCTTATTCGGGAGAAACGGAGCAGCGCATTCCGCTCCATGATGGCAGATATTTATTCTCAGGCGAGGTGTGTCTGCCATCCTGACAATAATAGTTACATCATTGACAATCATCCCCGGTAGCACTGTCACTGACGCTGGTGTATACTTGGGCGCACCAGTAGCAGACCTTGATATTGACGACCTTGAGGAGTGAACACCTCCCAATGCTTTCAACAAGCAAACTTAGCCAAGACACCATATCCACTGTAAATCTCCCCTCTCAATCGTCTTATTCCTACTGATTTGTATTCGCAGTCAACAGTGTTATACCCGTGCTTCCAGGTTTGATGGCTTCCATCTGGACATGTTTGGTCTGGTGATAGTATTTGGACAATAATCCGTGTTAGCGTAGTTGAAAATTACCGAAAATTACCAGTAGCGTAGCAGAAAATTACTCCTAGTCTAGTCATCAATTATGATTTGCTTGGATGAAAATTATTGCTAGATTATCAGAAAATGACTCCTAGCCCAGTCATCAATTATGATTCACTTGGACGGAAATTATCGCTAGATTATTAGAAAATTACTGATAATTACTGATAAATTAAAGGGGGGTAAGGCTAATTCTGATAATCTAGGCTATCAATAATTTTTCGCTAGCCTAACGAAATTATCTCTCGCTAACGCGGGAGGTTTTTCCTGATGAAACGAGACGTGGACCCCAGCAACGTTGACATGCTGTGTGCTCACGACACATACGTCCCCGTCACGGGTGCACACGATGATGCCCGGACAAGTCGACCCACGTACAAGCTGGCATGCCACGGCGGACCGCAGACCCAAGCGATGCCCACGCCATGCTCCGCGACCCTCCTGGACATCCTGTCCCGTACATCAGGAGACCGAGGCGGGCGGACTCCGTCGTCCGATGACCGAGGACTACATCCTGAAGCCAGCCTCGCCTGCGATCGCCCTCGCTTGGTCATCATGGAAGCTAACGACATAAAGAGGGGGGTATTTTCCCCAGGTTTCCAGTTTTTTTCGCCCCAACAACAATGCGGTGGCCACGAAAGCACAAAATATCACACGATCCCCGAACACGACACGCCTGACCCTCAGGAGCTGAATTGTGCGACACACGGGCAAGACAAACACGACTTAGGATGCCCCGATAGAAGCATCAAAATACATGCGGACTCAGACAGATATCGGATCTACGACGTAACAATACTCGCCCTGCCCACCGTGCAGTTTCACACCAAGCACAGCGGGCGTGAAATCCTACAGATCCCGGTCCCGATCGAAGCAAAGGACGTCACAAACAAGCACGGTATCACCCTGACCGAATACGCAATGGTCAACCACGCACGGGCCCTACACCTCTCAATAAAGTGGTATGAAGTGCTCAACTATACGCTCACACAGACCAGCCATACACGCTTCAATGAGGGGGAGGACGATAGACCGAAATGCACGTTTGCGAATGGAGTCGACGCAACACCTAGAGGCCTGACCGCGTGAATCGAGCCTCGCGCGCGGATCGCGCTCGAAAAGGCGGTGCAAAACCGCCTACGGGCTACAGCACCGATGAGGCACGACGGCGTACATGGCTGGGAAGATGCGCGACAACCGAGAGGCTGCACACTCAACGAAGAGATGCCTGGCGACCATCGGAGACACAGGAGATACCAGACAACGGGTACCATGGACGACACAGGCAACGACGATAAACAAAATGACGACATCGGTCGCCTCAGCTGGCTACAGGTGCGGCTACAGAAGACCAAGAAAACGCTAACATCGTGCAGGTCGATGTCCCTGATCCTCCGGGTGGGGTACTTGGAGGGGGTAGACCGCGACCCGAAGCTCGGACCTTACACGTGGGAAAGGCGCAAAGATAACGAGTCGACAATCTGGCACAACAACAGTCCGTCGCACGACAGCACCGCTAATCGGCAGACCACCCAGCATACCGCCAGATGAACGCTGCAACTCAGCAACCCCATCACGATAACCAAGGAACTCCACCACGTGTTGGGCCGGCACATGCTTCCAACGAGTGGGAAAATCCATGAGGTAACCTGCACGGGGCTGCTGACACGTTATCGCGAAATACAGACGCAGGGGCCCAACCCCGACGAAATGACTTCTGAACTCATCAACGAGGTAGGAGGGCGAGAAGAAGAACCAATACTAGGAAGGTGACACCACGGACGTGGCAAGGCACATCGGTATCCAGTAAGATGGGAAAGGTTCTCCACAGCACACGACAGTGGAGAAGAGGCCAGCAAGGTACACGCCCCGAAAGGCATAACAAGGCATCGTGATGGACAGGGAAAAGACATCGAAATCGCTTACATTGAGGTAGCACCAATGATCCAGACCCCGCCATTGCTACCACCAAGCAACCCGCATCGCCCTCATCACCCACGTATCGCATCGCCCCCAGTTACCGAAGATAAGAGTGGTCAGACCTTCTTCAACCCACGCCCCGTCGTCGCCGTACCAGGCACGAAGAAATGTAAGATCGACCGTGGGCGTGACACAGACAACGAGGAAATGCTCCTCAGCAGGCGCATCCGCGCACAGCTCGCACCACGTAACGTTCTATTGCCCCAGAAGTACCCGCTTGTACGGCGATCCCCAGTCAACCTACCTCCGCCCAATCCGTCGCGCGACCCACGCTGCTCAGATCACCGGAAGATTGCGCCACCGCCCCTACCAGTCGCAGAGAACGACAAAACGAGCGTAAGGGCGGTGGAAGCCTCGTCAGCAACCACGGTCTTAGTCCCTCTGGGACCGGTCAACGAGGCACCACGTCAAAATCCGCCGCGGACCCCAGTCGAGGACAAGTCACCACCACGCTCGGCATCATCTCGACCCCTTCTGCTCACCAATGCGTTCGAACGTCCACGCGATCCGGACGAAATCTCACCCGCCAACGATATGCCACGTCTCAACACTCCCGTGACCACCAACTCGGACTTGACCCCGATCGGCGACGACGACTGGCCCCTTGGCACCCCTCGGCACCCAGTACCCGCTTCCGTGACATCAGTTTCGCCTCACACAGCAAATAACAACACGACAGTATGACTGCTGACCCCGACGTCCTCGGTCTACGCCACACTGACACCGGTCCTCGACGAGGCGATACCGCAGACAACACACAAAACTACGCGCATCAGTATCTTCCCCCCGAACGCACTTGAATGCCCGCATGACACAGACGAACTCGCAGCAGCCCCGCCACAAACTGTCAGCCGACATCACTGTGCTAACGCAGCGGACGTCGCATCATGACCACGTCCACCGGGCTCAGTAAGCCACGCGCAACCGCGACAGGCACGACCACGCCAAACAATGCGTCCAACCAACCACCACCAACTGTATCCGCGAGTGGCTCGCACGGATCGCCTACAAGCCACCACCGCATCCCAATGCACACCCCGTATGCAACCACATCCCGCACGACCCAGCAGCAAAGGAATGACACAGATACCTCGCCGAAGGACGCAGTGCAGTAGCAAGCACCAAACACGCGCGCCGTGCCATCACGCAACATTTCGACCGACCAGAGACACGGTGTCCCAGCAACGACTACCGCGAATGGTTGGATGCCGCCGTGACAGCCAAGAGACCGACGCTTCGCACCGCATTGACCACGTGCGACGAGTTGTCGTCCGACTCGTCGACCGCCACCCACCAACACAGCACTTAACACTGCCGACGCCGGAGCCGCGTAATTGCGCTCCCGACTGCCCGCCCGACGACCGGTCTAACACCACCCGTATCTCACAGACCGCAACCACTGCAGTCGCCCCGTCGAACGTCACAACACACATCCGCCAAGGGCTTACCGAAGTCATCTACAGACCGACCACCACGCATGGCCGTAGCAAGTACCATGACCTTATCAATTGTCACCACGTCGCCAACGAGCAAGTGTTCGGGACGAACAAACCAAGAAGGGGGCGTATGTCACGATCACATGACATGATGCAGAAGCGTTTCCCGTTTCGGATAAATGACTTGGTTTCCATTTTAGGACTGTGACTCATATGCTGCCAGCTCAGCAGTGCCAGCACTCTTATGCTCTGCTGGCACTTGCGTGTCTCCTAGAAAATAGTATGGAAAATACCAGTACTGTAGGATATAAAAGAGACTCATAGTTTACATTGTATTTTCCATCTTGGTCTTCTAATAATATAGCCCAAGTCTCCAAAGTCCAAGTTCGACGCTTTTCAGCTTAGATAAGCAACCTGACCCACCGGCCCGACACCCCGACTCTTGAAGCGCACTCGCCCCAAGAATAGTCCCTAGGACTGTAAACACGCAAAGTCGCTAGACTCTAAATTGAATACACGTATGTCTTGAAACGATCCGGGTGATCGTAACAATGGTGCGACTTCCAGAACCCGCTGATGACTTCTGATTCACGTGTCGTCCTGCAGGATTCCCTTGTTCCCAATTCATAGTTTCCCATTGTTAGCTCTCTAGGACCCAGATCCTAGGATCGTGCCATATGTTTGTCTTGGACAAACATTGTGTACTAGTATATAAGTCCCACGCTACCTAGCTTGTACGGTAGACTTGACTTCTTGTGTAATACCACACCGCTGTCTATTCTCACGATCCAATCTCTTGAGTCGCACTTTTGCTTGACTCCCCATCTTCGCTTGCCTTTACGCTTGAGCCATATCCCACTATTGTCCTTGTGTCCACGGAGACCAAGTGACACTTGTTCACCCCCCAAACTGAGTCTTAACCGACTCCAGCCTGTCCCGTTACCATCCGTGACTTAATGAAGTACATGTTGTACTTAACGCCCCTGTGGTGGCGTTACATTAAGTCAAGTCTCTCACAGTGGCGACATCTAGTTGCGCCAGATCCAAGTTCCAGCCTGAGTACATCACTCGGCTTACGACCGACGAGCTCTCCGACCATATCAAAGGAGCAGCTGTTTGGGCAGAAATCAACAACGTTGAAGGATACTATATCTTCAACCCAAGAAAAAAGGAGTATCACCAGATCCATTACCTTGAGGACAAACGTCTCTGGGCTTATATTGATTACTCGCCGAACGAACGAAGCTGGTATACTATCAGACCAGTACCACTCGAGTTGAACGTTGGACCTCTGAAAAGTCATAACCCAAAAAGAATTGACATCGACTCCGACCCTGACAACTCACCCAGTGTCTCCGTACCCACAACCACGTTTACCCCCTCCCTATTCGTAAATCCCCCCGACCTATCAGGTCCTCAGCCTACACCCCAATCCATGTCACAAACCTATGCCTTGGCCAGCATGACCCTTACCAGCAGAGGACCAGCTCCTTCTGGTAGTGGAGGCGCTCCTAGCGGCGGCCCGTCAAGTGGAGCAGCAGCTCCTAGTGGCGGAAGCGCTGCTCCTGGAGGAAGTCTCCTGGGTGGTGGCACTAGTGGAGGAAGTGTGCCAGGCGGTGGAGGAGGCGGCGCAGGTGGCGGAGGAGGCGAGGGCAGTGGAGCAGGTGGTGCTCCTATTCCCCCTGCCAGAGCCGCACCAGCCATGATCCCACCCGCACCTGGAGGACACGGACACTTAGGAGGGAACCCACCCCCCGAATTCAATGGAGACCGTGAGAAAAGCAAGGCGTTTATACTAGCCTTCAATCTCTACCAAGAAATGAATCCCACTGTTGACCAACTAGCCATCCCTTACCCCCGCGCCATGACCTTCCTGTCCTATATCCGAGGACCGTTGGTTGACGACTGGGTCACTGAGCAATTCGAATGGCTCAAGGGACAATGTAACACAGGGGTCTTAATGACTGAGCTGAACCTGTGGAACATAGTCCATAATCGGTTCATACAAGCTTACACCGATACGGCAGAACGCACAAAAGCTCGAAAGAGCCTGCAGACTCTTTCGATGAAGGGCGAGGACATCGACACTTACGTCACCACCTTCTCCAACCTGATCCATAAAGTGGGATACAACCCTGACGAAGCCACAACCCTGGAAATGTTCCAGGATGGGCTTCCAAACCAGTTAGTCATCAACACCACACGCTTCCATCATCCGATCACTTGGGATGATTGGAAAGTGGCCGCCCGTCTTCAGCAGACTGAATATATGGTTTTAAAGGACCGCTTGGGAAAGAACAAACCCCAGCGCGGAAAGAAGAGCAGACACAGCTGAGAGCAGTGGGTCCAGGCTCTCCACCAGAACAGAAACCCAAACGCCATGGATGTTGGGCACGCCAGAGCCTCCGTGGCACTTACTGATGGAGACAAGGCCCAGCTTCAGAAGGAGGGATGATGTTTTAGATGTCGTGCTCAAGGGCACTTGTCGTGTAACTGCCCACAAAAGGGAACGCGTGCGGCTACTGCCCCCACCTCCAGACCCTCCTCCCTTACCACGACTCCAAACGTACCAACTCCCACCATCCATTCTATCACCGTATCTTCTAATTGCGTACTTTCAAATGAAGAACAGGTGGATGCGCAGATCACTGCGATGAAAGTGCAGACACAGGAGGTCAGGGACCTCATGGTGGATAAACTGTTTGGACGAGAGGATTTTCTTGACGCTTGAACCTGGTGGCCTGGGCTAGAGCTCTCAATTTAAACATGTACACTAGCAGATACCGATCCATGTGAATCCCAGTTCTTTTCAAATCTGCACACACAACGGCCAAACGACAAGTACTTGTAGATTCTGGAGCAACCAACAACTTTATTTGTTCGACATTGCTTAGACGACTACAGATCACCACCAGAAATGTCACACACCCCATCCGCATCTGGAACGTGGATGGGACGAACAACCAAGATGGCGAGATCACCCAATATACAGATCTCACCGTACACACCGGAGGGGAGACCAAGACGCTTCGTTTCCTAATCACCAACTTAGGAAGAGATGAAGTGATCCTCGGATACCCCTGGTTCACTGCCTTTGAACCAAAGATACGATGGGGAGAAGTGACGTTGGATGAAGAGTTCCAACTGGTCGTTATTTCCAGCCTCCATTTGTCAGACGAAGCCATGCCGATGGAAGCTTCCATATGAGCGTTGGAGACATATGAACTTGACGAAGAGGCGTGGGAACAGCTCACAGACGAAGAGCAGGACCCCCATATCGCATTTATACGCAAAACCACAACGGTGTCAGAGTTAGCGCAATGGGAGGTGGCATGCAAACCAGAGCGTACCTTCGAAGAAATGGTACCTGCCAAATACTGGAACCACGCTAAAGTATTTAGCAAGGAAGCGTCCCACAGATTTCCTCTGTCACAAGTATGGGACCACACCATAGACCTCCTCCCAGGCGCTCCGCCCACACTAGACTGTAAAGTCTACCCACTCGCCCCAAACGAGGAAGAGGCTCTCACGACCTTCCTCACCAAACAACTGGACAAAGGGTACATCAGACCCTCAAAGTCAGCCTACGCATCGCCGTTCTTCTTTATTAAGAAGAAAGATGGGAAGCTACAGCCCATTCAGGACTACCAATGGTTGAACGAAATCACCGTCTGGAACCACTACCCACTCCCCCTGATCCCAGAACTTATTGACCGCATACACAGGGCCAAGCTTTTCTCCAAGCTAGACATAAGATGGGGATATAATAATGTCCGAGTCAAAGTGGGGGACGAGCACAAGGCCACATTTAAAACCAACTGAGGGCTGTTTGAGCCATTGGTTATGTACTTTGGCCTCACCAACTCCCCGTCAACCTTCCAGGGTATGATGGATTACATCTTCTGGGATCTCATCCTACTCAGAGAAGTAATAGTCTACATGGACGACATTCTGATCGCCACCACCGTTGACCACGTCCACCACCAAGAAGTATTACATGAGGTCCTATGCCTATGCAAAGAGCACGACTTATACGTCAAACCTGAGAAGTGCGAGTTTGAGGTATATGAGATTGAGTATCTCGGCCTCATCATCGGACATGGAAACATATGTATGGACCCTGTTAAAGTACAAGGAGTCTTGGCCTGGCCCGCCCCAAAGAGTCTTCGGG
This sequence comes from Lactarius sanguifluus, assembly GCA_021527775.1. NCBI lineage: Eukaryota > Fungi > Basidiomycota > Agaricomycetes > Russulales > Russulaceae > Lactarius > Lactarius sanguifluus. Next base: position 85,183 of record JAKEYF010000093.1, read on the forward strand.
AAGTACGCGCGTTCCTCGGATTCTGCAACTTCTATCGGCAATTTATCCGAGGATTCTCCTCCCTCGCGAGACCACTCCACGATCTCACAAAAAAGGATACACCATGGAAGTGGGACCAAGACCAACAGGATGCGTTTGATAACATCCAGCGAAGTATTGGCCGAGAACCAGTGTTGCTGTTCCCTGACCTCACCAAACCATTTGAGTTGGAGGTAGACACGTCAAACGTAGCCCTTGGAGCTGTACTGAATCAGCTCGGGCCAGACCAGTGGATACACCCAGTAGCATTCCACTCGGAGTCTCTGACTGAGGCTGAACGCATCTACGACCGAGAACTACTCGCAGTAGTAAAAGCACTGAGAGCTTGGCACACGTACCTTGTTGGCTCCCCCCATAAATTCATTATCCACACCGACCATGCTAATCTGCAGTACTGGAAAGACCTGCAAAAAATCAGCTGAAGAGTGGCACGCAAATTCCTGGAGCTGTCTGAGTATGATTTTGCGCTAAAGCACGTACCAGGCATCAAGAATGGTTGCGCAGACGCCCTCTCACGACGCACAGATTATGCACCCAACTTAGAGGACAACAACAACGTTATCGTCCTCCCTGCAGACCGATTCATTCGTGCGACCCAGATGTCAATGCACGACATGGACATCTGGACACAAATCTCACAAAACATGGATGAGAAAGAGGTCTTGCACTGGGTAGAACCCCACAATCTGAAAAAGTTGGGAGGTCTTTGGTGGAAGAACGACGCTCTCATTGTCATGGGCGACAACGACCTTAAATGGGGGGTAATTACCTTTTTCCACGACACTCCTAGCATGGGCCACCCAGGGATCGCAAACACACTAGAGCTGTTACGACGTGATTACTGGTGGTGGAAGGATGTTGAAGAATATGTCAAAGGCTAGTGATTTAAGGTCCGGTCCAGTCCGGTCTTTTGCCTTCCTAATAAGGCAACCAGACCGAGACCGGTCCTAATTTATTCAGAATGTTCAAAAGACCGGACCGGGACCACTATGGACCGGTCCTAGTCGGTCCGTTTTCCAGTTGAACACCGGTTGCAACCAGTCTTTTGTGCAACCGGATATGATTTGTCATCATGGGGTGGATTTCGCCGGGCCGCAAGTCGCATTGTCAACAACAGTCAACGACGCGTCAACCCCATGGTCGCTTTGACGTCCAACGCTCCCAGTCAGCGTTCGTTGACTGCTTTGCCTTGGCCCAGGAAACTCTCAAGAAGCTAAGTACTCTTTTCTTATCCTTCTAGTTAACTCACAATTAATTATATATTTTTCTTTCTCTTTTCTAGGTCTTTATCAGAGGGTTCTGCAACATCAGGACACCGCGAGACCACGACACCGATGGGGCGCTGCGACACCACAGAGTTGACGCAGCGCCATGACACCACGGCGTCGACGCGGTGCAGCGACACCACGGCGTCGACGCGGCGCAGCGACACCATGGGAGTCGATGCAGCGCCGCGACACCACGGCGTCGACTCGGCGCAGCGAACCCACGGCATTGACTCAGTGCAGCGAACCCATGGCATTGATGCAACGCAGTGACACCACGGCATCGATGCGGCGTGGCGACGCCACGGAGTCAACGCAGTGCCACGACACCATGGCATCGACGCGGCAATGTGACAGCACAACATTGACGCGGCGCTGCGACAGCACGACATTGACGCGGCGCCGCGACAGCACAACATTGACGCGGCGCCGCGACAGCACAACATTGACACGGCGCCTCGACAGCACAACATCGACACGGCACCGCGACAGCACAACATCAACGCGGCGCCACAACAGCACAACATCGACACAGTGCTGTGACACCACAGCATTGACACGGCACTGCGACACTACAACTCTGACGCGGCGCCTCGATACCACGGCACTGCGACACGACTCCGATGCGGCGCGGCGACAGCACAACCAAGTGGCGCGGCGACAGCACAACCGAGCAGCGCGGCGACAGCACAACTGAGCAGCGTGGTGACAGCACGACCCCGACGCGGCACCTCGACACCACGGTGTCGACGTGGCACCGCAACACGACTCAGATGCAGCGTGGACAGTTCTTAGATTACATGTAGTACAGTAGTAGCTAAATATATCATGCACAAAAACACTGTTTGAATGTGTGAATTGTCTATTGGTTGGTCCCTGTAAAGACCGGTTTCAACTGGTCTTTTTTCGGTTGCAGAGAATTCATTGAAGATGGGGCAACCACAACTGGGCTAAGTCCAGAAAGGGTGCAACCGCAACCGATGGTCCGGTTGCATGCGGTCTGGTCCGGTTGGGTCCCGGTCTTTTTCCAGTCCTATGGACCGGACCTTAAAACACTATCAAAGGCTGTGCTACGTGCCAGTCCAATAAGATCAACCCCCACCGACAAAAGCCACATCTCTTCCCCATTACCACAGACCCCAACGCCGAACCATTTGAAGTCATGACAATGGACTTCATCACAAAGTTACCCCCGTCCAATGGATACGACTCCATTCTCACCATCACCGACCATGATTGTTCAAAAGCGGCCATCTTCATCCCATGTAATGAGATGATTACCACAGAGGGAGTGGCACAACTCTACCTTCACCATGTTTATCCACATTACGGCATCCCCCGAAAGATGATCATGGATCGAGACCCACGCTTCATGTCCGCCTTTATGAAGGACCTGTGTAAGATGTTGGGGATCTGTCAGAACATCTCCTCCACATACCATCCGCAGACTGACAGACAGTCAGAACGTACTAACCAGTGGCTAGAACAGTATCTCCGCCACTGGAGTAATGTGCAACAGGATAACTGGGCAGAGGCACTCCCAGTAGCGCAATTCATGCACAACTCGTGGCCAAACACCACAACCAAACACTCCCCATTCTCGCTGATCATGGGATGGGAACCACGTACCACATGGGCATCAAAACCGACATCAACTCCGTCAGTGGATCAGCGGCTGGAAGAGATGGGGGATAGACACCAACACGCGCAAGACTGTATTAAGCATGTGCAAGAACTCATGGCAAAGAGGGGCAAGACGCGTTTCATACCCTATATGGAAGGCGCTCAGGTATGGTTGGAGGGAACGAACCTCCGGACCTTTTACCCCATGGCGAAGCTCGCCCCAAAACACCATGGACCGTTCCAGATCAAGAAGGTCTTGTCAGTGGTCTCTTACAAACTAGATCTTCCGAAGACGTGGAAGATACACCCTGTGTTCCACGCCAACCTCCTCACACCATATAAGGAGACGGAACTGCATGGAGCCAACTTCACGTGACCACCACCTGACCTGATCGAAGGAGAAGAAGAGTTCAAAGTAGAGCGCGTGCTGCAATCTCGCCTTCATGGCCGAGGGTGCAAGCTTCAGTTCCTGATTCAATGGAAGGGATTTCCCATGAGTGACTAGTGTTCGCAGGTCAGGTCAGGGTAACTGCAAATAACTGGAACCTGACTGGAACCTGACTGCAGCTGACCTGACTTCAGGTCAGGTTCACTAAGAGTTCACAAAGGTTCAGTCAGGTTCACAGAGGTTCGCTGAGATTTGCGAAAGTCAGGTCAGGTTACCCCCAAAAACTGGTTCTAACCGGTTCTGACCGGTAACCTGACCCAACCCTGACCGAACCTGACCAAAGGTTCAGTCAGGTTCGCATGTAATTTTCATATTTGTGAACTGGTCAGGGTTCAGTTACCTGAAAAAAGAGCAAAAAACCGAACCTGACTGAACTTTTAAACACTATGAGTGACAGCTCATGGGAACCACTTGATAACGTTTGCCATGCACCTGACCTAATCGCCGAGTTCTACCGGCAAAATCCTACCACCGAAGGGGCTGGATGAAAGATATAAAAGACATACCCCCTTCACCTACTTTCACCATCCATGATCATCCTCAGAAACCTCATGTCTAATACACCCATCATCACTACTGTGCCCGCTCGCCCCCCTTCCCAGATTATTCTTGACAACTTGACCATCCCCTCCCAAGAGGCTGGAATTCCGGACATGGGCTACGACGTTGCATACACCCCGTACTCCCGGATCACCACCCCTCCTCCACTACCTGAGTTTACACTCGACCCTGATACCTCGTTGCCTACCATCGCTGAACCGGCCGAATCGCCGGAATCCCCTGAGTCAACACCCCCACCCCCACTTGTCTCACGGCCGACGCTTAGTACCCTGCACCAGTCCTCACTCCCACTTCCCCCGTTCCCACCTGGAATTGACCATGTATTCACCCCCATTCCCACCATTGAGCCCATGGTCCCTGACCCACACTACGCCCTCCTTGACGATGAGGACCCAGACACATCAGGAGAACCAGGGATCCCCTACTTCCTAAACGACCCCACCTCCCCATGCTTTCACCCACTCATGATCAGAGAGCCAGGGAAGAAAGAGGTGGTGCAGTATATCTATTACCGTAAGGACTACCAGGAAGTGGTGGGGACCATGGGCAAAGGGGAACCATGTTATGTCATGTCCGTCTACCTGCACACGACCCAAGCTAACCAACTACCACAACACGTGACGGACCAGCAGATAGACCTATTCCACCCCCACGACCCTCGTCGACTTGTCATCGACGAGGTTATTTCCTCCCTCCACTACCCCACACTCCATGCCGATGTTTCCCACCTACGCACCTGCCTGGAAGCCCGAGATGCGCTTAAGGTGCGACAGGACGACCTCCGCAGGTTAGAAGTGGAGGCCATCAAAGATCAGTTCCACCTGGACATGAATATGTCCAGTGTGCGAAAGCAGTTGCAGTATGCCCGCATCATTCCCCTCATCAGTGACCGATACGTCGAGCTCATGACCAAACCCACCCGACCCTGCCATTCCTCAGTGCCGCTGCCCCTGTGCGTGGATGGACCTGGCAAGATGCCGCTACCCCCACGTGCAGGAGGACCCTGTGAGATGCCGCACCTTCAAGGGGAAGGCAGCACGTGTCGTTGCAGGTGCTATGAGTGTCGGTCCAAGGACCACCTCGTAAGAGATTGCCCCAAGCAAGGACGGTGGGACGCATGCCAGTGGTGTGGCAGTGTTACGTTCCTTCCGGACGTCTCTCTAAATGCCTGTTTGCTGCTGCTACACGTGTTCAAACGTCTTCAGTATCCCGTAGGCAACGGCTAGGGCGATACGCAGGGCGTGGCCAACCAAGGCAAAGATGATGATGAAGTCGATAATGATAAGATACGAGGCATCAGCGATGACTAAGCACGACGGCAAGCGGAACGCTTAGTGGCGATAATCAGCACACTAGCACAGATGTCAAAGGAAGGGATGGTCAATGAGGAATCTAGCTTTATACAACCTCCTAGCAGGGAAGGATTGACACAAGATATCAAAGCTAAGGACTATAACGCGTCCTCAGCCCTCTACTTATACTACAGAGGGGAGCTTTCAAGCTCAGCCCAAATCTGAAACCCTAATACACCTATCCAATAGCACAACTCGCTCTCAATTCGCATCAGTCAGCCATACAGTCATGGGGTCACCATCTAGACCATGTCCGGGCTCAAGCTCATCCGGACTCACATTCCAGCCTCAGCCTAGGTGCAAGCTCATCTAGGCTCTTCCGGACTGTTCGAGGCAGGTCACGTGCCGGGGTCACGTGACGGCCAATAACTCCGACCTAATCCTATGCCTCCTGATAGTCACGTGATGGCAGGTAAGGGTCACGTGTGCTCACCGTGCGTCCCACTCGCACGTGATCTTGCGCGGGTGGTTCCATCTTCCACTTCTCCAGCAGGTCTTCGAGCACTCTCAGTAAAAAAGGAAGTCACTGAAAAGTCAGCTAAAAGTCAGCTAAAAGTCATTGACTTTCACTTGACCGACATCCTATTTTTTCGACTTTGAAAGTCACCCAAAAGTCACTCAAAAGTCAGCTAAAAGTCATTGTTGACTGACATCCTATTTTAGTGACTTTGAAAGTCACTTAAAAGTCACTCAAAAGTCACTCAAAGTCACTCAAAAGTCAGCTAAAAGTCATTGACTTTCATTTGACTGATGTCCTATTTTATTGACTTTGAAAGTCACCCAAAAGTCACTCAAAAGTCAGCTAAAAGTCATTGACTTTCATTTGACTGATGTCCTATTTTATTGACTTTGAAAGTCACCCAAAATTCACTCAAAAGTCAGCTAAAAGTCATTGACTTTCATTTGACTGACATCCTATTTTATTGACTTTGAATTGACTACAGAAGTCAAGTGCCAGTCATCAAAAAGTCAATGAAAAGTTAATTGACTTTTCATTGACTTCCAACTGACTATAGAAGTCAAGAATTAGTCAGGTCACAGTCACACCAGATTTGTCACAAATAATAATAATAATAATAATATTAGCATTTACTAAATACAGATTTATTAAATACAGGGCTAGTACTAGTGGTGGGTGTAGCCACTGAACTCAGGGGCAACTGATGTGGTAGCTGTGGTTGGGGTGGCGAGGGCTGGGGTGGTGGCACAGTTGGGGTTGCATGGTTGGGGTGGCACGGTTGAGGTGGCGCAGCGGGGTTGGGGGTAATGCGGTCGAGGTGGCGGCGTGAAGGCGAGGGCGTGGTTGGGGTGGCGAGGTGGGGAAGGCGCAGTGACGGTTGGCGATGGGGTTAGGACAGCGGGTGGGGTGGTCTGCGATGAAATAAGAAAAAGAAAAAAAAAAAAAAAGGAAAACTTATCTTAAGCTCAGTCCGGCGATGGCTGGGGCAACAATGATGTGCTTGGTGGCTTGCGGGGTGGCCTGCGTCGAGGTGGGACAGGTGGGTGAGAGGTGCCAGCGTCGATGGTGGGGGCGTGTCGCGGCGATGTCGAGGTGGCGGGGTCAGTGTCGACGGGGGTGTATGAGGTGGTGCTCGTGCTAAGGTTGCGGTGATGTCGTTATGCCTGAGGGAGCAGGAGGTCCTGCCCAATCAAAAACGAGTAAGACAAAAAGCAAACGTGAAAACAAAGAAAACTTACCTTACGCCCAGTGTGGCGGGGTTGGGGCAGCGGTGATGGTTGGCGGCTCGTGGGCTGGCCAGTGTCGAGGTGGGACTGGTGGGGGATGCCGGTGTCGACATGGCGGTGGGGGCCTTTTTGCCGGTGTAGTGGGGTCGGCGCTGGTGGCAGCGTCGTAGTGGTGTCGATGTGGTGGTGGCGTGACGAGGTCGAGGTGGTAGTGGTAGCTGGGTCGGTGCGGTCGGGGGGTGTCGCAGCCATATCGAGGTTGCGGCGAAGTCGTTACGCTCACGGGAGCGGGAGGTCCTGCCCGGTCGGAATGAGTAAGAAAATGTGAAAAAAAAAAGAAAAAAAGAAAAACTCAACTTAAGGGTCGCATGACGGCGACAACGGGATGGCACGCATGAGCGGTAGGTTGAGGGGTGGCAGCGGCAGTGAGGCGGGTCGGGTACTCGCATGTCGCGAGGTGTGAAGGGGAGGAGGCCTTTGCGAAGGCGATGACGAGCCTATCCTGCGGCCTGCACCAGTTAGAGACGAACGGGAAAAAAAGAAATAAGAAAAATGTAGCTCGTATGTTTGCTTCTTCGAAATTTGCATAAAGGGGAAGGGAGAGGGTGGAGGAATATGAAGGGAGGGTGGAAGAATGGAAAGGAGGGGTGGAGGAAAGGGAAAGGAGGGGTGGAGGGAAGGGAGGGAAAGTGGGGTACCGTATTGTTTCGAACATCGAACACGCGCATGGCCAAGTGGTGCCTTTCCCCACCACAAATTAAATTTCCACCCGGGAGTTGCCCAGATAAACATTTTTTGTCTAAGTTGTGCAAGACCTGCTGATGTTTTTCTATCTTTTAAAATAAAATTCAGAAAATTATGAAAATATTTGCAGGGGTATATCTTCTCAAAAGCCAAGGGGTCATCTGCCAACTTTAAGCATTTTAACCAGCTGTTCCTAATTTATTTGACCAGCTCTGAAATCCGGCTGGTCAAATAAATTAGGAACAGCTGGTTAAAATGCTTAAAGTTGGCAGATGACCCCTTGGCTTTTGAGAAGATATACCCCTGCAAATATTTTCATAATTTTCTGAATTTTATTTTAAAAGATAGAAAAACATCAGCAGGTCTTGCACAACTTAGACAAAAAATGTTTATCTGGGCAACTCCCGGGTGGAAATTTAATTTGTGGTGGGGAAAGGCACCACTTGGCCATGCGCGTGTTCGATGTTCGAAACAATACGGTACCCCACTTTCCCTCCCTTCCCTCCACCCCTCCTTTCCCTTTCCTCCACCCCTCCTTTCCATTCTTCCACCCTCCCTTCATATTCCTCCACCCTCTCCCTTCCCCTTTATGCAAATTTCGAAGAAGCAAACATACGAGCTACATTTTTCTTATTTCTTTTTTTCCCTTTATTATGAAAATATTTGCAGGGGTATATCTTCTCAAAAGCCAAGGGGTCATCTGCCAACTTTAAGCATTTTAACCAGCTGTTCCTAATTTATTTGACCAGCTCTGAAATCCGACCGCTTTTGACAGCTTTTGACAGGTCCTGCATTTACAGATGAAGTCAGAAATAATGCCTGTGGTGGCATAATGCTTTTCTGTTCTCCTAGGATTGCACCATATGTTTGCAACTTGCAAACATCATGTACTTGTATAATAGCCAGCTCATACCTAGCCTGTACAGTAGACTTGACTTCTTGTGTAATACCACATTGACTTTGTCTCATGAACAACTTTTGACTTGCATATTTGCTTGAGTCCTCTTTTTGCTTGTGAGCTTTGCCTTGTCCACTATAGTCATTGTGTCACCAGGAGACCAATTGACTCTTGTTCACCCCCATCTTTGAGTCTTGATCAACTCACTCAATTCTGTAACCTGAAGTGACTTACAAAGTACACATTGTACTTAATGCCCCCATGGTGGCATTACAGCCAGGGTTGGAAACATGTTGGGTTTCAGTTTCTTAGGCCACATGCAAGTGTGACACACTGGGGAATGCAAGGTTGCAAAACTGGTCAATCACACAAAAAAGAGGGGGCTGCTGGTCATGCAGACCTCTGCATGACTTGTAACTTCATACCAAGAATCACCTAGATCAGGGATGTGTTGCTCTAAAGTTTCAAAGGGTGCACAAAGGTGCAAGGCCCTCAGGAGTCAGGAATGCAAGGAAGAGAACACACAAAGAACTACAGGGGCTCTGAAGCTCACTGAGATTTACAAAGGTGAAGGAAGATAAATACAAGAGATATGCAAAACCATTGCTGCCAGAGGAAAGACTGTAGTAAAAGCCTGGAATGACTGAAGCACAGGAATGTACAGCCTGGCACTGGCAGTCCACCAGAGTGATGCAGGAAAGCATGTCCCAAGAAGGCTGATGCTGCCTTAGTTGTTATGTTCCTTCCAGACATCTGCCAATTGTGTGGCCTAATTGCCTGTTTGCTGCTGCTGCATGACTTCAACTGTCTTCAGTATCCTGTAGGCAACGGCTAGGGCGATACGCAGAGTGTGGCCGACAAGGGCAAGGGCAAGTGCGAGAGTAATAATGATAAGATACGAGGCATCGGCGATGACTAAGCATGACGGCAAGCAGAACACTTAGTGGCAATAATCGGCACACTAGCACAGAGGACAAAGGAAGGGATGGTCAATGAGGCAATCTAGCTTTATACAATCTCCACACAGGGAAGGATTGACACAAGATATCAAAGCTAAGGACTACAAGGCATCCAGAGCTCTCTACTTATACTACAAGGGGGAGCTTTCAAGCTCAGCCCGAATCTGAAACCCTAGTATACCTATCCAATGGCATAACACTCTCGATTCGCATCAGTCAGCCATACAGTCATGGGATCACCATCTAGACCACGTCCGGGCTCAAGCTCATCCAGACTCACATTCCAGCCTTAGCCTAGGCGCAAGCTCATCTAGGCTCTTCCGGACCGTTCGAGGCAGGTCACATGCCGGGGTCACATGACGGCCGATATAGGAAACCTATTCCCAAGGCTCCTGGTAGCTTTGTGGTGGATGAGGGTCACGTGAGCTCACCAATTGTCCCACTTTCACGTGATCTGTGGGGCGTCCCCCTGACTCTAGCAGGCGTTCGAGCACTGCTGTGGCTCCGTGTACCTCACATGCCCATTTGGTGTCGTCTTGTGCGTCCCTCCAGTAGTCTCGTTGGTCACGTCCTGGCTGCACCGTGACATTAGTGCCCTATTAGTGCTGGTCCACAAAAATCTGCTAAGGCCCCTTTGGACCCACCCTCCTCCCTAGGTCCATATGGGCACTAAACATCCCACACACCCCTTGGGCCCTTGGTTACACCAGCACTGGCATTTTCTATCTTTTGAAAAAAATTCAGAAAGTTATGAAAATATTTGCAGAGGTAGATCTTCTCAGAAGCTCAGGGGTTCTCTGCCAACTCTAAGCAATCCAATCAGTAGTTCCTGATTTATTTGACCCAAGCTGAACCCTCGTTCCCTATCCCACCCACACCCACCTCCATGTTCCCCATCCCCATCTCACCTACACCCATCCTGATGTTCCCCATCCCCATCCCACCTGTGCCCATCTCCATATTCCCCACTCCCATCCCTCCCACACCCACCCCCATGTTCCCCATCCCCATCTCGCCTACACCCATCCCAATGTTCCCCATCCCACCCACACCCACCCCCATGTTCCCTATCCCCATCTCACCATCCTGGTATTCCCCATCCCCATCCCACCTATGCCCATCTCCATATTCCCCATCCCACCCACACCCACCCCCATGTTCCCAATTTCCATCTGACCCCATCCAACCCACACCCACCCTGATGCCCCTGTTTTTCCATCATTTAATCCCTAAGTTTAGCTGATCTGGCATTGACTTTGACTGACTAAGTTATGCCCTCAGATAATATCCTGGTCAAAGTTTTTTTTTATGATTTTTTCTCCAAGTTTGAATTGACTTTGGTTGACTTGAACTTGACTTTGCCTGACTTAGTGCAAAAATATTGACTAGCAGTTGACTATGGATTGACCGACGTCCTATTTTTTCGACTTTTGCTTGACTTCCTTTTTTACTGAGGAGCACTGCTGTGGCTCCACGGACTTCTCTATCCCACTGCGGGTCATCTTGCATGTACTTCTGGTTGCTGCGTGGGTCTCGTCCCAGCTGTGCCGTGACATCACCCTCTCTTCTAGACACATGCCCACAGGTGTCAAAGTGCACTGAGGGGCGTCTGACAGCAGTCTGGCGTGCGCGAACGGGTGAGGGACTTAGTGTGTGGGGATTCTCCTCCCTCTTCTTGACTGGGCAGTGTGCCCGCTTGTGGCCGATCTTGAGGCAGTAGTAACATACCACCGGCATGCGTGTGCGTGATCTTCCTGCGCTTGTGTCCATGGCGTCTCTGGCTAGTACTGGGGGTGGTGTGAAGGCTGCGCGCTGCTCCACGACTAACACCTCACCTCACGCTTGCGTTACGTGCTGCTGCCAGGGTGTGGCGTGCACCGGCGTCGCGTATTGTTCTCTCGCCTCGGCAGGCGGCGCATGGTACTGTAGTCGGTAATCAACTACCCTCTCTTCTGGCTTGACGGACCACGAAGGCTGCGCTGAAGTAGATGAGACTTCAGCACTTCCTTTGTGTTCGGGGCGCTCAAGGGCAGCCTCTGCGTAGTATCGATCAGCGTCCCAGGGAATGGGCGCGTCTTCTGCATACTCCATGTAAGTCCTTGTAATTTCGCAGACACATGTGATGTCCGTGGGAGGAGAATTTTGAAGACCGCTGACTCAAAACTCAGCAAGTCCGATAAATCTCGTATTTACTCTACACAGTAAACAAATAAAATACTATTACTAATGAACTCAAGTAAGCCACAATGCCACCGAGAATGCCGTTGCCGGTGGGATGTGTGCGGTGTGGGGGGGTTGTGAATGTACCGTACCGTCATCCCCTGCTACACTATCCCCCATCAGAGACTTTATTAGAACCCATGCTGGTGAGCAGTCCAGAAAGTGTGCTAAACCTGATGCTCACTCAGCTGCTGCCAATGCCGCCTGCACAAGTGCGGGCTGCTGTAAAGTCAACACTGGGGCATTCAGCAGCACCTCCGGCATCCCTTCCCACCCACCCATCCTTCCCTGACACCTAAACACCCATTCCAACTACAAGCTGATACAACCTGTGCTCTCCTTGAGCCCTGAAAAGGTTATTTTCACAAATTAACTTACTTCCTAGATTCTTCTGCGCTTGCCCGCGCTTTCCTGCTCTCTCTACACTTGCTAAGCGTCTTTCTGTGCGCTTCCTTGCTTTCCCACACTCTGTGAGTGCTCGACTTCCCCACTCATTCCGGACAGTCCCCTATGTGTTTTAGGATTCCCCCTTTCCCTGTTTACCAGCTCGGTGTAGCTCATCCCTTGTATTCCCCGGTGTTCTGCATTCGTGCGCAACCTTAGCGACTCAAGCACAACGTGTTACCAACCAAGGCAGCCACTTGTGCGAAGTTTCGCGTCGCGCGGAAGCGTGCGCGACCATTTCCGACCACATGCAACCAAGCAACCAAGCAGGGTTCCATTTAGCCCACTGTTCCTCCTCCTGGCCTCACCGCACTTGCGCGCGGCGTTAGCTCTTCGACACAGACGTGTCCCCGACTGCTGTGCACACATCTACGACATCTCGCGCCCCGCGGAGGCCTGCACGACTGCTTCTGCCACTGATATGCCTGCGCGCTCTCTGCCAGTGGCCGGTGAGTTCGCGCTTTTTGCAGTTTCTAGCTACCTTGCAATGCCCTCTGCATTCCCGCACTCGGCCGTGCTTCCTGCGCTCTCTACACACTTCCTTAGCTTACTTGTCTTTGGTATATTGCTCATGGATTACAACCTTAACACCCAAGAAAGTAATACTTCTCCCCCCACATTTCAAAGCTCCCTCGCGTTCCTCAGCGCGCTGCATTTACGCGCAGCCTTAGCGATTCGAATGCGATGCGTTACCGACCAAGGCGGCCACCTCTGTGAAGTTTCGCGTCGTGCGGAAGAGTGTGCGATTGTTTCCGACCACCTGCGACCACCCAATCCAGCTGGGTTCAGTGTAGCCCACCATTTCCGTTTCCGACCTCGCCGCACTTGTGCGCGGCCTTAACCCTTTGACACAGACGCATCCGCGATTGCCACGGACCCCCATACGACGTCTTGCGCCCCGCGGAGGCCTGCGCAACCGCTTGCGACGCTCCACACCCCCCAAGTTCCTGCATGTACCTTAATCAGTTTAGGTATATGCATGGGCCTCGTCATACTCCTGCGCCGCTACTTTCTCTCGCAGCCTGCATCGTCATCATGTAGTTATTATCCCTACATGCAGTATTTCTACCCTGTACCATACAGTGCAATGTATTTCCCCCCTTCCAACAATAAATCAACTTAAATTTTTGGTTGGTGTGTTTACCGAATAATTGACTTGAAACTTTTTCTCCGTTCTCGCTTACACAATCGTCTTGCACTCGTTTGTATTTGTCAATGAATTTCATAAATATATTACATTATCGAAAATATTCTCAGTGGCCGAACTTTCGGAAAAGTCTGTGTTTAATTCGGACTTTCGGTTGTGGCCGAAAAACGTGACTTTTTGCGTCACGTGTGTCTGCAAAATTACGCCAACTCTCCACGTACTGGTCTGGTTCTGCGTAGTTGTCCACCAGACTCCACGGGTCTACGTATTCGTCTGCCTCATCAGGCGTGTCGTGTTCTTCCATGTAGGCGGAGGGGTACTTAGCTTGTCCCCCCATATCCTCCAGGGTTTGGTACACTCCATCGTACATGCGGTCCCACTCTGCGTCGTAATCATAGTCTGCGTATTCTTGAACTGCCTCGCCAGGTGTGGGGAAATAATCCGGGTATTCTAAAGCCTCCTCAGGTGTGTCCTTGTTGTCAACGTTGTCGGCGTACTCGGTCGTGGCGTAGTACTTATCTATGTCGTCGTATTCTTCCTCTGCCTCAGCAGGCGCGTCTTCATGAACCCAGGCCGCTTCCGTGTGCCTCTCGTATTCTTCTCTCGCCCCGGCGGGCGGCGTAAGTCCCAAACTCTCGTACTCCAGTAACTGGGCGGTGGCTTCTTCGATCCTCGTGTCGTCTTGTGGCCAAGCTTCGGATTGCCAGTCCCACCAGGGATCCGTGGGCGTGTTTGCTGATTCCCGCATCAGGATATCGGCCTCCTGGTCTAAGGTCCAGTAGCTTCCGTATTCGTTCCAGACGAGTGGCGTTCCGTACCAATCAAAGCCGTACTCTTCTAGCGGCTGTTCCCAAGCGTCGTACTCCATAGGGTACCCGTAGTGGTCATAGATGTCCTCGTATTCTTCTCCGTTCGCCTCGGCAGGCAGCATCCTATGCAGCGTCTCTTCCGTGTATGACTGTGAGGGTATAGCTGAAGTGGACGCATGCGTATGACTCAGCTTTTCACGCGCATTGTCCACCTTGCGGTCCAAGCGTCTCTTCAAAGTATCCAACTGGTTGTTCGTCAATTTGTGGGGCATCGCGTCTCATTCGTGTATGCGGGAATCTCTAGATAAAGCAGTAGCCAGCAAAGGGGCAAAATTAGCTTTGATATAATGTTACGTTCCTTCCGGACGTCTCTCTAAATGCCTGTTTGCTGCTGCTACACGTGTTCAAACATCTTCAGTATCCCGTAGGCAACAGCTAGGGCGATACGCAGGGCATGGCCAACCAAGGCAAAGATGATGATGAAGTCGATAATGATAAGATACGAGGCATCGGCGATGACTAAGCACGATGGCAAGCGGAACACTTAGTGGCGATAATCAGCACACTAGCACAGATGTCAAAGGAAGGGATGGTCAATGAGGAATCTATGTTACGTTCGGCCCAGAAGTGGACACTGACGTCAAGGGTATGACACCACGTCAGCAGTATATCGTCATGGACTTGTGATCAGTCAGCCGGGTAAGCTCCGGCGCATGTGATTGTGTACGATAACGGATCGGATCATGACTCGGAATGTGACTCATACTAGGATAGCTGTACTAGGGTTCACGGTACTTACGCTATTGGCTAGTACGGATTGAAGCGGCGCTTGAAAGCCCGCGCGTAACTGTATAAGTAGAGAGCTGCGAAGACCAAGAACGGCATCTTGGTCTTCTTCCAATACCACTATCAGTTCTTCGCTCTATAGGGATCTCCCCCTTTAAGTGAGTCGTCCAGCATACCCCTAAGAGACCAAGGGGTCCCCTGTGACTTATCCCAACATTCCCTTCGTGGACAGTGGAATACCCCCTCGACGCCGTCTGTCACCGAGTCTACCTATACCTTAACGAACGTGTCGCATCCCCCTACTGCGTCTTATACACCATCGATCACGAGTCGTGGGACGAACTTGAACTATCAAACACTCCGCCAGCAGGACTTCAGCACGGAGAGGATATCCACGGATATCGAGGATTAGGAGGAGAGTTATTCCCACATCCTTCGTTCTATCCGCAGAGCAGAGTCAATCGTCTCTTCTACCCGTTTGTCAGATTCGCCACACCCTGAGAGGCCTAAGTCAGGCAAACGTCCGTGGTAGACGTTACAATCTAGCTTTATACAACCTCCTAGCAGGGAAGGATTGACACAAGATATCAAAGCTAAGGACTATAACGTGTCCTCAGCCCTCTACTTATACTACAGAGGGGAGCTTTCAAGCTCAGCCCAAATCCGAAACCCTAATACACCTATCCAATAGCACAACTCGCTCTCGATTCGCATCAGTCAGCCATACAGTCATGGGGTCACCATCTAGACCGCATCCAGGCTCAAGCTCATCCGGACTCACATTCCAGCCTCAGCCTAGGCGCAAGCTCATCTAGGCTCTTCCGGACTGTTTGAGGCAGGTCACATGCCAGGGTCACGTGACAGCCAATAACTCCGACCTAATCCCACGCCTCCTGATAGTCATGTGATGGTGGGTAAGGGTCACGTGTGCTCACCGCGCGTCCCACTCGCACATGATCTTGCATGGGTGGTTCCGTCTTCCACTTCTCCAGCATGTTATGATTTTCCTCTTTTCCCTTCTTTTCACCTCATGTCTTGTGACTCGCATTCAGTGTCAGACTTCCACTGTACTTTTACGATACGATCTGCGTCGATCCGCGCCTCGGCTCTTATCTCGCGCCTAGCGCATGACCATTACGATGCCCCGTGGTGCGACTTCCAGAATCCGCTGACGACTTCTGATCCACGCATCGTCCCGCGGGATTCCCTTGTTCCCTTTTCATACTTTCCCCTTGTTAGCTCTCTAGGACCTGGATCCTAGGATCGCGCCATATGTTTGTCTCTGACAAACATTGTGTACTAGTATATAAGTCCCATGCTACCTAGCTTGTATGGTAGACTTGACTTCTTGTGTAATACCACACCGCTGTCCACTCTCACGATCCAATCCTTTGAGTCGCACTTTCGCTTGACTCCCCTGTTTGCTCGCCATTGCGCTTGAGCCTGACCCTGCTATTACCCTTGTGTCCACGGAGGCCATGTGGTACTTGTTCATCATCGAACTAAGTCGTAACTGACTTACTCCTCTCCCGTTACCGCCCGTGACTTAACCGAAGTACATGTCGTACTTAACGCCCCTGTGGTGGCGTTACACAGCAGGTCTTCAAGCACTGCTGTGGCTCCATGGACTTCTCTATCCCACCGCGGGTTGTCTTGCGTGTACTTCTGGTTGCTGCGTGGGTCTCGTCCCGGCTGCGCTGTGACAGGCAGTCTCGCCCATCGTGTAGATGTTTGCCTCATAAGGTGATTGTCCCCGATGTCCGCCCAGTACGAGAATCCCACGCCGCACACCCACTGGTGTGGGAAGTGTCTCGATTGGAAGGCAATGCACGACGAGATCAATTGCCCACAGTCAGAGATGTCAACGAGTTCTGGCCAAACGAGTAACTCGCGAGTTTGACTCATCATGTGACGAGTACTCGCGCCTGCGAGTACTCGTGCCTGAATACTCATGTGAGTACGAGTGGGCCCTGTTCCGAGCGCGAGTACTTGTGGTACTGGCACATATGCCAGTCTCAGCTTTTGTTTAAGTCGGTTTTACAGTTTCAGATAAAAGAGTCTATTTTGTATCGAGTTACAATGTACTATCTATCCTAAACTACTTGTCGTCACGGTCTCCTGTGTTGTTGTTGTCGTCGGTCAATGTCATCCATGTCGCCCCGTTGTTGTGGTCGATGGGTATGTGTTGCTGTGGTCGACGGGTGTTGCTCCGTTGTTGTTGTTGTTGTCGCGTCATCCAAGGCGTGATGGCCACCGCCGTCTTGCTGTTGCTGGCATCACCCCGTGGTCGTGGACAACCGGCATCGCCCCGTTGCCATGGTCGTGGCGTCGCTCCATCATTGTCGTTGCATCATTGTCGTCGGCGGTGGCGTCTTGCTGTTGCTGGTGGTGGTGTGGTGAGACGGTAGCCTGCGGGCTGGTCTGCATATGCGAAACTGGCAATCACCGGGCGTGGGAAGCCTGGCGTCATATTTGCGGCTCTTATTGGTGAGTTGCTTACACCATGTGAGTTGCTTACCATCAACCGTACCACCACGACTACGACCACGACCCTGGTATATGACGAAGGCAGTGGTACCAGCAAGTGGCCAGCCATACGATGATGACAAACCCGCGCCGGCAACCTCGACGTCGACCATGACAACAGTACGGCATGGCAAGGCAGGTCGAACACGACGACGACGACATCGGTCCACGACGACAACGATCCACGGCGACAACTGCTTACGACGACGACAGCCTACGATGACAACGACCCACCACAACAACGGCCAACAATGACAACGGTCTGCGACAACACCGATGATGACAGCGGCGGCAGTGACACGGAACGATGCTAGTACATGACGGCGACAGGGGGCAGCGACAGTGCGGCGGGCATTATAGGTAGTATAGCTAGTGTTTACGAGTACATGTTTGTAGTTAGGTATAGAAAAAATGTTAATACACTTAGAGTACTCGTTTCAGACGAGTACTCATTCTGTCTGAACGAATACGAGTACTCGTGCTGACGAGTACTTGTACCGACGAGTACAAGTCGAGTATGAGTCACTCTTCGGAGAATTCCGACAAGTACTCATACTCGCGAGTGTCACTCATTGACATCTCTAGTTAAGCCTACTATTGATTATGAATTCCACGGTAGGGAGCAGATCTGCCCAATCATCCTGCCTCTTACCAATGAACAAGTGCAAGTAGACTTCTACTTCTTGATTTTTGCGCTCTACCTGTCCATTAGCTTGAGGGTGATAGGCTGTCGTAAGACCTGCGTCTATTCCTAGTCGTTTATACAGTGCCCGCATGCTCCTTGCAGCAAACTGGGGTCCTCGATCACTGATGATCTCTTGAGGGATCCCGTGCAAGGGGAAGACTTCATCTGTAAATGCAGGACCTGTCAAAAGCTGTCAAAAGCGGTCGGAGACTGGTAGGGTTTGAAAGTCCGGTTGGGTCCGGTTTTTTGACCATATTTGGTCCAACTGCAACTGCAACTGGTTGCCAAAAAATGAAATTTGTTGCAACCTCAACTGCAACTGCAAAAAACTGCAAAAAAACCAGTTGCACCAGTTGCAACTGGACCCAACTGAATGTTATTTAATCTATCTGAAACTGGTCTAAACTGAGTCAAAACCACTTATAATTAGTGTTAATAGGTACTTATAATAAATTTCTAAGTGCAACTGCCTTATAATGAAAAAATAATTAGGTAAAACAGCCAAAAAAAGCAAAAGTTATGAGTAAAATGATTGTTTTGATCATAACTTGCTCAGTTTTTGGCCGATTTGGGTGATCTTAGGCTTGTTTTGATCAGAAATTCAGCCCAATCACCTGCTGACTAAGAAATCGGTTGCAACCGGTTGCAACCGGTTGGAGGTCAGCTGCCATTTCGGGCAACTGCAACTGATACATTCTAGGATTAGGTACAACTGCAACCAAAAGTCCGGTTTTTTCCAGTTGCAGTTCAGTTGAGTTGCAGTCTTTTTCAGTTCCTGCAACTGGACTTTCAAAGACTAGAGACTGGTCTCCGACCGCTTTTGACAGCTTTTGACAGGTCCCATTTTTACAGATGTTGTTCAAAGTAGATGGATGCTACCCCATCAGCCATAATCTGAGAAGTCACTGGAAATAGATGGATCTGTTTCGTGTAGTGATCCACTATGTTAAGGATCATATCCTTTCCACGTGACATAGGCAGAGGGCCGATTAAATTGATCCCAATTAACTGCCATGGACCCTCAGGTACTTCTTGTGGCTGAATCATAGCTTTGGGGTGCAGATCTTTGCGGTAATGTTGGCATCGATCGCATCCTTCTACATATGAACTTATGAAGCCTGCCATGTGTGGCCACCAGTAATAGCGACTAACTAGCTCTATGGTTCCATTTTTACCAGGATGTCCTGCGATCGTTGTGTTGTGGCATGATTTTACCACGTCCCTTCTAAGGGCGCGATCGTTTGGGACATATAACTTCCCTCGGTGATAAACGAGACCGTCTTCTTCTTCCCACAGCGCAACTCCGTCCTTAAGAGCCTTGGGAGCAGTCTTTTGTAAACTTTTAAGACCCTCTATGACTTCAGCTTCTTTGATGGACGTGAGTCTGATGCGACTGCCAAGGGAATCCACTTCTGGGCGGAAGTGTGCTTGGGCGGCATTGAGGAAATGCTTAGGTTGTAACACCTGAACCTGGCGGTTATCCTCGTTGTCCCTGACGTGGTCTTTGGAAAATCTACTAAGTGCGTCGGCTTGCATAGAATCTCCTTTCTTATAAGTGATCTTAAAGGCAAAGCGACTTAAATATAGTGCCCAGCGTGCTTGCCAGCGATTTAAGTCTTTCATGCTTGCCCACCATTCCATATTCTTATGGTCGGTGATCACTTCAAAGGAGATGCCTTTGAGGAAATGTCTCCAGTCCTCTAGGGCGTGGATTAAGCCTAGCATTTCTCTGTCGTAGATTTCGTAGTTGCGCTCTTCTTTGCTCATTGACTCCAAGCGATACACAACAGGGTGCCAAAGACCGTCTGGGTACTTCTGAGTGAGTATCCTGCCAGTAGCAAATCCTGAAGCATCTGTTTTGACACGGGTAGGGAGGTTCGGATCGTATACTTTTAGAATAGGTTCTTGAACGAAACGTCCCTTAAGGTCGTCGAAAGCTTTCTGCTGTTCAGAATGCCAGTGCCATGGAGTATCCTTCTTCGTGAGGTCATGTAAGGGTCGGGCGATAGCTGCGAAGTCCTTAATGAATCTACGATAGAAGTTGGCGAACCCAACAAATGCTCTGACTTCTTTGAGATTCGTGGGCGTGGGCCACTCCTTTACTGCAGAGACCTTGCCAGGGTCCATCTGCACTTCTCCGGGACGGATGATCATCCCCAAGTACACCATTTCACGTTTCTCAAAATCGCATTTCTCAGGCTTGAGGTAGAGATCGTAGTTTTTGAGCCTATTGAGCACCTTGCATACAATTTTGCGATGGTGGTTAAGGTCTCGGCTATAGATGAGGATGTCATCCATATAAACTGCGACTTCTCCTTCTGCGATGAGATCCGCAAATATTGCGTTCATGAGGGCTTGGAAGGTTGCGGGGCTGTTGGTCATGCCAAAGTACATTACTTTTGGCTCAAACAGTCCGCAGTTGGTGACTATAGCACCCTTCCATTTGTCTCCTGCTCGGATTCGAATATTGTGATAGCCCCATTGAACGTCAAATTTTGTGAAGTACTCTGCTCCTTTCAACCGGTTAATGATGTCAGCTGCGAGTGGAAGTGGGTATCGGTTCTTAATGGTAATTTTATTAAGACGGTGATAGTCCTGCACTAGACGAAGCTTTCTGTCTTTCTTTTTGATAAAGAATACTGGGGAGGCCATCGGTGACTTAGATGGGACCAGGTATCCTTTAGCAATGTGTTCTTGCAGGAATTTGTCGAGTTCCACTTGCTTGCTAGGTGACATTGGGTACGTCTTGATCTTCCAGTGCTTGACTGCATCTGGTTCGAGATCTATGGTGTGGTCCCATGGTTGATGCTCAGGGAGCCTCTGGGATTCTTCCTCGGAGAAAACTTTTGTGAAGTCGCGATAGTGCTTAGGTACCATTTCTTCGAAGGTTTTCTTTGGCTTGGCTGCAGTAGCTTTTTTGGCTATTTGCTGACTATACGTGAAGCCAGCTAAACAGAAAACTTTGTCCTGGACCGTGTCTAGCACTTTCTCTGCAAGGAGATGGTGGCGTTCCATATGGTTTGCCATAATGCGCGTCACCTCTATCTCAAGTTCCGGTTGCGCTATTTCAGTGGTGGAATTGAGACGCATTGTGCCTTCCTGCCAATCTATTTCCAGGTTCCATAACCTAAGCCAGGGTAGTCCCAAAATGACATTCTCTGGGCCAAGAGAAGTGACTAAAAAGTCATGACTTTCTTCTGTTGGTCCGACTTGGAGATTGAGTTGAACTTTGTGGGTGATACTACCGGCTTCGTTGAGTGTCCCGTCTATGTTATAGAGGATAATGGGGCTCTCAAGGGGAACCTGGAACATCTTGTGGCAGTCAGCGTACTTTTTGTCGAGGAACAATGAAGTTGCCCCCGAGTCTACCATTGCTGCTACTTTTACAGTACAATGACGTCCTTTTAAATACACAGAAATATGAAAATGTGATTTTTTATCTTTTGTTTCGGGAATAATAGTTGAAGACAGTGCTGCATCAGAAATCATCACGTGCGGCACTGCTTTGAGAGAAAGTGGAGCAACAGGAACACTACATATATTGTTCATCTCCAAGGCAGATGTAGATGTGGAGGGGCCGAGAAGACAAGAAACGGAACCGACACTACTATCTAACTTACAGGTAGAGGAAGAAATTGTATGAATTACAGGAGATAAGTCCAAAACGAGGCGAGAGCATAAGCATATTTTACAACTACAGGAAGCCGAGTCATCTACTGTAAATAAGGGGCCAGACACAGCTATGCTGGTCCCTTGCACTAAAAAGCTGCTCTGAGCGATTCTATCTGCTCTTGCTGCTTTTTCACCATCTCCATCAATTTGGCTACGTCTACCTGTGACGTCTTGGCCGGAGAGGTACTTGAACTGGAGGAGGTGGATGCTACCACAGTACTGGATGAGGATGGTGGACTAGGGGAGTCCGTTGCTGCAGCTTTTGCTTTAGCTGGCTTCCCCATTTTCTTGGCCATGCAGACGGGCGCACGATGGCCAGCTTTCTGGCACCAATTACACACGTCACGTTCGTGGTTTCCATCCTTTTTTGAGTGTTCTGTTGACCCACACCCATAACACTTCCCTTTCATCCATACCTGGTATTCAGCTCTTGTTTTTAAGATATCGGTTGGTCCCAGTTTCTTGCCTTGCTGACGCGTGGCATCTACTTGCATGGCATCGGGATGGGCCGATGTAGGTGTAATACGGGAGCTTTCACCCCCCTTCTCTGTCTTTTGGGCGCGCATACGTTGGTCGATGTCTTGCACTGCCATTCGCAGATCTTTGTACGATAGAGCTGTCCTTCCAGTGAAGGCGAGGATGTCTTTGACGTCTTCTGCAAGACCGTCATAGAAGCGGGTGCATAGGTCTTCTTCAGACCACTTTGTCTGTCTGGCTTACTGATCGAATACGGACATGTAGGTCGTGACCTCCTTGCGACCTTGCTTTGTCTTTTTGAGCGCTTCTCGCGCTATATCTGTGGAGTCCCGTGGACTAAACCTGAGGTTAAAGGCTTTGACGAAACCAGCAAAGGTTCCGCCGAATGGCGATCCACCTTGATTGGCTTCTTCCAGGTATGGAAGTGCCCAGGTTTTTGCGTCCCCTTCCATAAGGTTGAGGGTGGCCACGGTCCATCGACCTTTGTCAATGTACCACCTCTTATCTACATCGTTCCATGTATTCATAGCGTCTCCCACTGATCCGGCCCAATTATGGTACGCAGCAAGGAAATGTCGGGCTTCTGTAGAGTCGCCTTTCCCATCCCAAGCTTTTGGGTGGGCCACTATATCCTTTTTGTTACCATTGGAGTGGGGTCTGGTGGCGTGAGACGCGCCGACTGCTTGTGCCAGATCCTTGACCTCCTGGGCTATCATGCCCATGGCCAGGCTGAGTTGGTGTATGAGGTCCAGACAATCCTGGACTGTGGGAGGAGCGGTTGCAGAACCCGAGGCGGCTGCGGATGTGGATGTGGTGGGGTCGGCCATTGCGTCTAATTGGGCCTGTCTCTCTTTTCTCTCTGCTTCTTCTTGTGCCTTTCGATAATTCTCTAGGAGAATTAACTGCTTGTCAGGTGAGATATCGTCCCAGTCAACTACTGAAGAGGTGAAGGCTTTTTCACTCTTCGTGAGGGGAGGGAGCGCGAATTTGGAGTGAACTCCGTGAGGATACTGGGCTTGAGCCTGCTTGGCTTTCTGCCGACTGCTGGGAGCCACTGTGAGGTGGTGAAGGAGAGGGAGGGGGAGAGAGGTAGGGGATTAGATCGGCTGCAAATGCGACCAATTGAGGGACTGTGTAACCCGTTTCGTTAACTTCGCATTCTAGACCGTAAAGTTCTAGAAGCCTGTAACGGAAATTGGGGTTTGTGTATATTGCCTGCACGTATTGCTCGGTGAGGTTATGAGGGGGCAGTTCTAACTGGAATCCCTGGTAATGGATGTTTATCCCGTCTTCGTCTATAAAGCTTTCGCCTGACTGGGCAAGAGTTTCTTGGGAGGAGGAGTGTGCAGAGTGAAAGGAATCTGACGACCCGTGGTTTGATATAGATGGAGAAGGAGCATGCTCGTTGGTGACCTGAGGTGTCCTTAATACGTGAAGCGATGCCAAAGCAGAGGCTTGATTACTGGGGGGCGTCGGGATGGGTGGAATGGAAGCTTGTCTCCTCCTAAAGAGACAGCGCAGACAGGTGCGAACGTTCACAAATATGCGAGGCAGGGTGGAAATGGGAGAGTAGGTGGATAGAGATGACTGGATACAACGAGCGTGAAACGCTAACTCGAGGATGTGTGGAATGCCCTATCAAGCGAGACCAATACACAGTGATAGTTTCACACTGCGCGAGGCTGCGGCGATAAAGGGACACTCAGGAATGGGGTAGGGATATGTGTAGAGCTACAAGGCTGTCTGCCGCAGTCTTCTCGACCTGTTGGCTGCCTCTCACGCTGAAGCGCTCTCAAACTTTTCTGTTTACTATGCGTACAGCTGTCGCAGGCTAGGCCTGGCTGGCTCAACATCTAACTGCAGCTTATCTGGCGTGGTAACCAGTTCTGCAGCCAGTACCTGGATGTCGAACTGTGACCAGATCAGAGATGTCAACGAGTGACACTCGCGAGTATGAGTACTCGTTGGAAATCTCCGATGACGTACTCGTACTCGACTTGTACTCGCGGTGGCGAGTACTCGTGTTCACGAGTACTCACCGAAAATTTTGGACTGACACTCGTACTCGCGGTGCGAGTACCCGTTTGAGCCACGAGTACTCGCACTCGCGAGTACTCGTATTCGTTCGAGTTTCACAGGTACTCGTTTCGAACGAGTACCCGTGGATATTCTGTTATTACTACACTAGTAACACTACTAAAGAATAGCTACATAATGTACTAGTACAAGCCCCTGCCCCAGCGTAAAGCTGCCCGCCTACCGCCATCGCATCTGAGTCACCGCCGTCGCCTGTCGTGTTATCGCCGCGCCGCCACCGCCATCTATCACATCATCGTCGTTTGAGCTTGCCTTTGTGTCGTCGCTTGCCGTTGATGTCAATCGCGTTGTTGTTTGAGCTCGTCTTGCTGTCGTTGCCGGTGTGGTTGAACCATCGTCGCTGTGTCGTCATCGTTGCTGCTGCGGCCCGCTGTGTCGTAGACTCGTAGTCGTTGGGATGGCCGTCGTCGTCGTGTTTAGGACAGGACATGTGCTGGCGGGGTTTGTCGTTGTCGTAGTAAAACGTCGAGCGTGGGAAGCACCGTGGCCTGTGGGAAGCAACCTTTTCCACACCCGCTCGGTGATTGCCAGTTCATACATGGCTGAAGAATCTCCGACCAAATCCCAGCCACGCACCGGCAACGACAAACTACAACAACACGCCTCAAGTTCGCCGACACAGCTTCGGGCTGCATGAACTCCAGCCGTCGCCCAGCACCCTACCAACGCAGCAACGACTACGACACCAGCAACAGCGACGAGGCGACGCGGCGGCGACGCAACTGCGACGGGCAAGACGACGGGCCAATGGCCATCGACCACGACGACCGGGCAATGCCCGTCGACCACGACTCAGACCACGGGTCAATACCCATCGATTACGACTACGGGGCAATCCCCGTCGACTTACGAAGGCGGGGGCGATGACCAACAACACAACAAGGGACGACCACGACCAGTCGATGACGGAAGAATGCGACACGCCAGCAACAAACGACTCAGACGGCTACACTGACACGGAGCGCTGCAGTGGGGACTAGTTACTTAGACAGTACTGTAGTACAAGCTGTAGTATTTAGTTTGTTATAAAACAAATATTTCTTGAAGTCTTTGCCAACCACGGAAAAGGGTCACGTGACCCCGCGAGTACCACGAGTACTCGCACGATCGAAAATGGAAACTCGTACTCGCATGTACTCATGGGAACGAGTACTCACAGGCACAAGTACTCGTCACAAACGAGTCACACTCGTGAGTACACTCATTTGATGGTAACTCGTTGACATCTCTGGACCAGATACGACAAGCAAGGGCAAGCACAATCTATGCCGATTTTACGGACACTAGAGTTGTACCACGAATGCACAGATTCTGCTTACGGAGGTCCACAGGCAAAGAGTGAGGTAGATAACACAAGGGACTGATGGTCGTCAACCACCTGAGGGGAAAGATGATAAAAGGAGTAAGACTGGTGGGTGGGTAACCTGAGAGTGTGAAAAGAAACTTGTCCTAATGTAGCAGTGTGACTGCCACGCTACGCCAAGTCAAGTGAAAACTAAAGTGAACTGCGAAGGTAAGCACACTCAACTCGGCGCGGAGACAAGTCACATGCCAACGTACAGTCACTGTGGAGATACAGACACGTGGGGTCTTTATGCAAGATCTCAAGTCTGAGGTGATCACACAGTGGCACGTCTGAGTGGAGAACCAAGAGGACAAGTTAACATTGGAGAGTAAGGAATGTACAAGGGAATACGCACCTGAGTGGAGAACCAAGAGGACAAGTTGGTTCCACTCAGGATGCTACATGGAAGCTTATATACACTACTGTGGCTGAGTCTAAACTGAGTTTGAACACTATTACTAAGTGTACAGTAAGGTCCTATGACTCAGGAGCTGATGCGTCGTGTCTATTAATAGCGTTATCTATGATGCTGATGTGGCACTCTGTCATAACGCTTACGAGCGGCTCCACTTGCTGAGTAAAACCTAATACAGCAAGTAAGCGTAAACTACTAAGCACGTTCTAGATCCTTCTAGTCCCTTCCACTCTTATCGTCCAATCGTATGAGTCCGTACTGATAAGGGATACTAATCCCATGATCACGTGCACATGGTGGCAAACACATGTGACTAACGAATACCTCTGTACTTCGGCCCTTCATATCTTCACCATATAAATACAGAAAAATAGGGAAAATAATACACGTCCATGACAATTGTAGGGATATCCCACATCATTGTAGGGATGTCCCACATCATTGTCAGGGTGTCTGAAACCACCTGTTACAGTGGCCTACATCATTGTAGGGATATCCCACATCATTGTAGTGATGTCCCATGTCATTGTTGGGGTGTCCGATGCCCCCTATGACAACAGCCTACATCATTGTAGGGATGTCCCACATCATTGTTGGGGTGTCCAACACCACCCGTGGCAACAGCCTACATCATTGTAGGGATATCCCACATCATCCCATGTCATTGTCAGGGTGTCCGATGCCCCCTGTGACAACAGCCTACATCATTGTAGGGATGTCCCACATCATTGTCAGGGTGTCTGACACCACCTGAAACAATGGCCTACATCATTGTAGGGATATCCCACATCATTGTAGTGATGTCCCATGTCATTGTTGGGGTGTCCGATGCCCCCTGTGACAACAGCCTACATCATTGTAGGGATGTCCCACATCATTGTCGGGGTGTCCAACACCACCTGTGGCAACAGCCTACATCATTGTAGGGAGATCCCACATCATTGTAGTGATGTCCCATGTCATTGTCGGGGTGTCCGATGCCCCCTGTGACAATAGCCTACATCATTGTAGGGATGTCCCACATCATTGTTGGGGTGTCTGACACCACCTGTGGCAACAGCCTACATCATTGCAGGGATATCCCACATCATTGTAGTGATGTCCCATGTCATTGTCGGGGTGTCCGATGCCCCCTGTGACAACAGCCTACATCATTGTAGGGATGTCCCACATCATTGTCGGGGTGTCCGACACCACCTGTGGCAACAGCCTACATCATTGTAGGGATATCCCACATCATTGTAGTGATGTCCCATGTCATTGTCGGGGTGTCCGATGCCCCCTGTGACAACAGCCTACATCATTGTAGGGATGTCCCACATCATTGTCAGGGTGTCCATCACCACCTGTGACAACAGCCCACATCATTGTAGGGTTCCAATACTATCTGTGGGTAGTGCTTTGAGGTCCGGTCCAGTCCGGTTTTTTTACCCAATTTGGAAGGACCGGAACCGGAACTGGTCCCCAGATTCTCTGAATGCCTGAGAGACCGGACTGTAACCGGTAAGACTGGTCAATGCTAGGTGGACCGCGGTCTACAGACCGGTCCGAACGGGTCCTTAACCGGACTAGCACCAAACCAGTTGGGACTGCCATCTGCCACAGCGAGCGATAACTTCTGAATATATTATATACTATCTACTCTAAAAGCATACAAACTAGAATAGTACTATGAACTACCACCACTATGTGCCAATCCCAGTCTCCAACATGCACAGGGTTTGGAGGGTGTGAAGTGTCGCTAGGTGTCGCGCACACCTCCGCGGAGCGCGAGCTGTCGTAATTGGGTCCATGGCAATCGTGGACGCGTCGGTGTCGAAGGGCGAGGGCCGCGCGTGAGTGCGGCAAGGTCGGGAGGGTCGGGAACAGGAATGAGGCCAGGGAATGAGGATGGTCGCAAATGGTCGTGCACGCTTTGGCATGGCACGAAACTTCGTACGTGTGGCAGCCAGGGTCGGAAACATGTCGGGTTGAAGTAGCTTGGGCCACGCAAGAATGTGGCATGCTGGGGAACACAAAGCATGAGCTTCGCTGAGCTCAAAGGTCCAAAATCAGAAGGGGGGAATTTATACTAATATTACTTGACTGTAAAAGATAACATGTACTATATAGGAATATGGGCTAAGAAAAGGGGCACATCATGTACCAAGGGAAGTTAGGGAACAGAGATGTAGAGTAAGGGCGTAGGATCAATGCAGCGGAGGAGTGTGTTGTTGGTTGTTTGTTGATGGTGGCTTTCGCGGACACACAGGTTGCTGGACCAGACAACAACATCCAACAAGTACTTGTCAACTGAAGTACTGAACGTACTGAACCCTCAGGCTCAAGCTAAGTTAAGTTCTTTCCTCTTCTAAAACACTGTATAACTAAATACAATTTCTTTTTCTCCTTTCTAGGTTTCAAACATGTTGGGCGCTACAACACAACGACACCAATGCGGTGCCAGCCCCCCATGACACTGACGCGGCGCCGCGCCCCCACAACACCGACACAGCACCGCAATGCCACGACATCAAAGCAGTGCTGCGACTCCACGACGCCAACGCGGCATGGCGCCCCCACGACACCGATGTGGCACCGTGATGTTACGACACTGACGCGGGCCCCGTGCCCCCACGACACTGACGTGGTGCCAGGCTCCCACGACACCGACGCAGTTCCGTGCCCCCACAGTGCTGCGATGTTACTACGCTGATGCAGCCCCATGCCCCTACGACGCCAACGTGGTGCCAGGCCCCCCACGACGTGATGCCAGGCACCATGACACCAACGTGTTGCCGCGCCCCCACGGCGCTGCGATGTTACGACACTGACGCAGCCCTGGGCCCCTATGACGCCGACGTGGTACCGGGCTCCCACGACACCAATGTGGTACCAGGCCCCCACGACACCGATGCAGTGCCATGCCCCCATGCCGGCGCGATGTTACAACACATGCGGCACCCCGCCGACGACACTACGGGACTTAGCTTACAAGTACTAGTAGTAAATTACTGTAACTATATCAGAATTGATTGATATAAGTGGTTAGATTTTGAGTGCACGCCGGGTCACCAGGGTATTAAACCCTTGTGACTGTTGACCAGCCCTTACCCCGCACTGCGGGTAAGGAGTGCAAAAGACCGGTCCTAACCAGTTCCCACCGGTTCTGGCCGGTCTCTTGAATTATGGTGACAGTGCAGGACCGCGGACCAGCAAAGCCCAATGGGGACTGTAACCAGGACCAAAGGTCCTATCGGACCGGTTACAGTCTGGTCCAGTCCTGGTCCTAGTCTGGTCATTGTGACTGGACCTCAAAGCACTAGCCCCCGCAGACGAGCTTGCAGGAGGAGACGCAGCCCCATCACCTTGCCTGTCACACAACCTCAGCACGACACGACACCTCTGTCGTCCCAACTCAACGTCAAAAGATCGGGACGTAACTCGAGAACTACCATTACTCTCCCACCTGATCGCACGAGTTGCGGATATCGATCAAGGGCGATCCCCAGCCAAGAGCATCACACCTTCAGACGACTCCCCCGCACGAGGACAACTGACGCAGGAAGCAGACACCACCTCAGCATGCGCACATAGTGCACTTACGTCTCATCAGTGGCAACTCCCGCAGTGGAACGGCTTCAAAGCCAACTTCACGACCATATGGGCCAACTACGCCCCACCCTCGGACAGACCTAGCAAGAGGACCACCGAGACCCACGCAACCTGGGATGCGCAGGACGACACCCCGCAACCCAAGAAGCGCAAGCACATGGACGACACATTCGCGTCCGGAGCGGTGCACAGCAGACTCGTGATCAGAGGTGGACACCCACGGACGCCCATTGGATGCACGACGCAGGCCACCAAAAACAAACCATGTGTCTGTACCCTTGAGCGCGACCCCCGGAATGCCTGCCCAGTTGTCGTGGAAGACAACGGTTTTTGGAGGGGGGTAATTCCCTCTGACCCACCTTTTTTCAATCTACCAACCCGCGTACCATTGCACAACCACGTCCCTGAGCCAGACACCTCAACAACGGCATCAGCCCTACCATCCCCTCATCCCGTCTTTCCTTGTTATGCCTTAGAACAGCCCCACGATCCTGACGAACTCGTGATGCGAGAACAATCCCTACCAATCAAGAGCCAACACAACGCAGAAGTCCGCCCACTTACAACCGATCCTGTCATCCAACATCTCGTCAACACAGCTACAGAAGTCATGACCCGCACTCTGAACCAGTCCTGGCTAGAGGAACACCGCAGCGGTGCCTCGCAATGGTCCAAAAAGGCGACCTTCGCAATGATGGCCAGTCGTGTCATTGCCTGTGCTGGAATCACCACAATCGACATACTTACCGCCCTTACCTACTCACACAGAATCGGACCACACCTGCGCATCGCCCAAGAAAAAGGGGCAGACAAACGAATGCAGCGTCTTGGAGCCATGATCATAGCCAACAAGTATCTACACGACGACCCACTCGGAAACGTATATTGGGCTATGTGCACCCAAAGGTTTAGTCCGCAAGGCATCGGATTGACAGAACGAGAGTTCCTTCACATCGTCAAGTTCAGCTTAAGGGCCCCCAACAACGATCTACTAACGCAGCACCGAGCCGTTCTGGCCCCATACTCCCTCAATTGCAAGTACCCCACAAATACGACCGGTCCAGAAAACGCAACAAAACATCGATTGCCCTGGCCACTCATTTGACGATTAATCCACCCAAGCCCACACGCATGCTACCACCGGTCCTGCCTCATCTCTGTCTCGACCATACACACCGCGTCCTCGTGCCAACTACCCTTCTCACCTCAGCGACTCATCCCTCAGGTCGACAGAACAACGCAAAACGATAAAACTTGTGGTCGACGCATTTCACGCTGACCTCGATCAGGTGCTGACCAGAGAATGCCACGAACTCGTCAACAGTATCGACCAGGCCTGATATGACATCACCCAGCGACACCCCAGCTGACGGACAGCACGATACGAAGTGGAGTCACGACTTTCACCAGTTACACCGCACCACGCGATGCCAACCTCGGCTGCGACCCCTTGTCGACGACAACACGACATCGACCGCTGCAGACACGCCCACTCCTGCACTCTTCAGAATGACGCTGCGTAGACGCATCGCCATTTCTACTTCGCCACCCACCATGCAGCCTCACATCTTGCACCCACCGCAACTTGGCCCTTGCAATTTCAACCCCAGTTTCGATGATCGTAACCAATTCACCCTCAACGCCGCAGCGGTTGCCTTGCATACGACCGCAACATTCCCGCTCGCCTCGGTCTTGCCCCCAATACTCGTACCATCACCCCTGACGCCGCAAGGCTCGGTATGGTCAACTCTGGATGACCCACCAGCCAAACCCATTCGGACGCACAGCAATGTTGCGATGACGACCTCAGATGTCGCTCCACTTGAGGACACACCAGCCTCGATCCCATCAAACACAACAGTTCTCGCCTCTGACTTGATCCCCGGTAGCTCCACGTCCGGTTCTACCCGCACAAGTTCACGATGCACGAAAACAGTTGAAAACGTGACCAAAAGCAACGTCATCGAACCATCGTGCAAGCCTGGCATCACGGCATCTGCACCCCTGACTCAAGGAAAACTCGAGTATGCAGACAACAATGACGCCAATCACAAGCCGGAAATTGACCACAACGCGGCAGACAGACGACACAGTGCAGAAGACATTCCTGGTTTCCCAGGCCGGGTGGCTCCCCCCCTGCTGTGATGGACAAGACTTCAATGCATCTGACTACCCGTTCATGACTTCCCAAGCAGCTCGACACTAGGCAATGTGGAACTTGCCCCCTAGAGAGGGGCTGATGTCATGAACTTTCCTCATTTACTCCTTTTTCTCTCTTTCCTTTCCTTTCCTTTGTCTTGATCTCATCTGATCCTCCTTGATCTTATCTGATCTAGTTCGACCTCAATCGGATCTGATCCCATCTGCTGATGGCTATCAGATCTACTAGTACTGCTTCCCTTCCCCTCACCTCAGTTCCAGGCTCCCCTGATCCTGTTCACCCTGTTTCATCTCCACCCCTGACCCTTAGCCCTTAATTACTGCCTGTAGTATGGGACTACTTATACCCCATGTACTTGCCTGTATTTCCTTAGCTTTGACTTAATCAATCTACTGTCTAAGCAGTCCCCCCCCTCAGCACTGTCCACTCAGCTCCTTCATAGTAACTCCTGACTCAGCGCCACTCATTGTGGGATGTGCTGACATAAGCACCCTTGATAGGGTTGCTAGGTACTCGGGCATCCCCCAGACCAACTTGATTGCCCTTCGCCTCAGGTGGGGAGTCGTTACAGAACACAGAGATGCCCCGGCAGTGGTGTGACACTCCGGCTCATCTGTAAAACATGGGCAGGGCCTAAGCGAGCTGAACACTCTGAACACTTTCTGAACACTCTGAACACTTCCGAACGATCAAAACTTTAATTTCCGTGCTAAATCGAGATTCGGACCGCGTCTCTCTCAACACCGTATTGCCGGACCACTACACAGGGATTAAACAAAAAAAAATTAACTTAATTCTGATTTCTGAATTTTCATGCGTCGGTAATGAGTTTTTTTTTCGAGGAAAGATTGTTGAATATAAATACAATTAATTGATTAATACTACAAACTACAGTACTACACCGCGCGCAGACAAGTTGAGTATTGGAGGGAGGTGGTTGCGTTCTGGGGGCGTGGAAAGGTAAGCCCCGACGCTGGCGCTCCTTCCCGCGCCGCGCGTCAACGCCGTTTCCAACACCCGTTCCTCGTCTTCGTCGCCCCACTCGTCTCTTTTGCGCGCACACATACGTATTATCACAGTAAGTCAATCAATATATGTTATAAAGCGTTAGCTCACCATTTTTAGATGCTTTTTGAATATCTTCGCTCGATCGTTCGACTCGCTTGGGGCTGGGTGGGCACCGTGGCCATTAGGCCAGTAGGGGGCTGGGTAAGTCGTCGACTCGCCGATCGAACGCCGCGCTGACCGTCCGATAGATGCGACGCAGGGGTCTGCGCGCCGAGGTAATCATATCTGTGCGCATGAAGGTCGTCTCTGGGACGGAAGAAATAGTCGACCTGGTGTTGCAACCAGTTCGACTCGCACTCCCTCGCGGCGCGGCGGCTGTCCAAGGCGGGGAAATTGAGGAAGTTTAACTGGGAGGAGTGGATTAGTATGCGTTGGAATGTATACAGATGAATCCACTTCTCTGCTTGTTTTCGGCGCAAACTCGCTGTGTGCCGTGTGAACGCGTGTCCGAGCGAAAACCGTACTTTCGCGGCCCATATACGATATCGTCTTGCGCACTCGGGCGAATGCGCGAAGCAATCAAGCGAGTGATCAAGTGGATCCAAGGCGATGCTGTCCGTCCGTTCGGAATCAAAGCGGCGTCGTCTCGCGCACTCAAACGAGGGAAACCTCCAAGTAATTGCAATTCCGCACTTACTATGAACAATCTATCACGCGTGGTGGTACAGGCGCGTAACGTCTTTGGTATTTTCACCGTGTCCCAGGTGCGTCAGGCGTCGTACGTACATATCGAATACGTTATAACAATTATCGACATGACTAGTAAAAAAAGTCAACCAAAATAATAAGGACGGTAACTTGGAATTTGCTTACACAATGATAGCACAGAGTAACAGGCGAGTAGCAATCACTCAGACACAACCGCGTTTTCCTCAACAAAGATCTCACCACGTGAGATTCCGTCGATTCTGTCACCCTGTCCATGTGTTTTAAGTGACGGGGACCGTGAAAAAAAGAGGGTAAGACTAACTTCCGAAAGAAAAATGGAGGCGGCTACGAGATCCGGCATATCAGGGATGGAGACGCCGAGGCGGTCCATAAAACAGTGTAACCTATCCACCTTGAAAGTAGTACTTGTTATGTTCTCCTCTATATTGGACATCCGCTCCTTGAGCGCTCGAAGGGTGATCTCATGCTCTTCAATCTTCAGTCTGACCCAGCATTTCTCAAGGTGCAGGGAACTACGCTTCAATTGGGTAAGGTGGAAGGAACGACGTAGGTCCTGGTCCTGGCCAGCCTCCTGATGCGGGTATGAGTTAGACCTGAAGACTTACAAAAGTTGTATCATTGCGGCAATACGCAGGACGGGACAAAGAAACAAACCCATTGGAAAACGTGGGGATGGGAGGAGGACGGCGGCGACGAGGTGTTTCCGCCGAAGACTCCTGCAAAGGTCGCTTCAGCGGGGATGTGTAAGGCGAGGTCGGTGGTGAGGGCACCCGCGAGGACGGAAAGACATGCTCTGACATCGTGGTAAGTTAACTTGGAGAAGGGGTTGTGTGACTGGTTGGCCTGTGACATGTGACGGGTTAGCTTGTGCGGCACACTTGGCCTCGCACCTTTTTTCTTGTCTAAGTCGATCTTCCGGTGGTTGTTGAACGTTGACCGTCCGCGTCCTGCCTCAAGCCACCAAGAAAAAACACCTTCAGTGAGTACATGTAAACTTATAACACTCTGACGTCAATCCACAGGACCAACACTTTCGCCTACACACTCCACCGTCCCAAGTCGTGTGCCTGTGACTGCCTACAGTTTTGGTCCAGCCGCTCACAGTCATCCGTCATAGTGCCGAGTTTGAGCGCAAACGGTACGTTCCTTTTTTCTGTTTACCCTTGCTCCCAGTTGACCCTTCCTTCCCTCCGCTTTTCTCTCGCCATCCCCGACGACGACAGCGACAACAAAATGGGCTGCGACGGAGAGCACTCCACTCCAGCGCCGGTCCCGCGCGCACCGCCAATGATAACGGTGACGGTAATGGCAACGGCCCTTGCTGCGCACACCCCCGACGATGACAACACGGGCTGTGACGGCATTCCGCCACCGGCCCCACGCACGCTCGGCGGTGGGATCACCTACCCATCACCCTGCCACACCTCTAGCCACGACGACGACACAGGTTGTGACGGAGGGCATTCCGTACCAGCGCCGGTCCGGCGCGCACCCCGACGACGACGACGAGATGAGCCACGACGGAGGCTCTACACCAGCACCATCCCCTCACCCGTGCTGTCCCCTGCTACGGGTACCCTCTACGACGACGATGAAGAGCAACCCCGCTGTAGCTGCCCCGAGCCATGCGGCCCAACGACGACAGCAGCGGCCGCCTGAACCGCCCGCGCCCCGACGACAATGGCAGCGGGCCGGCGGCAGCGACGGGGATGGGGATGCGGCCGCCGCTGCCCTGAACCCCGTGCTTTGACGAACGGTAGAATAGATACTGTAGAACTGTATTGTTTTTTAGCCCACAATAAAATTTATTATTTCCTTATTTCATGACTGGGCATATCTGAATTCGAACAGAAAAAAGATATGCACGGAGGTGACGTCCATATCGAGAAGCGATGTAAGCGATGTCAGTGCCTGTCGCCGAATATGGGCTAGGTTGACAGGTGCCACCCAAATTGGGTGTTCAGAAGCGTTTGAGAACGGGCTAGGTGTTCAAAGTGTTCAGAGGTGTTCAGAGTGTCCTCAAACACTTCTGAACACCTCCCCAACTTACTGATGAGGGGGGGGAGGGGCAGTGCTTGCGGGCATCGTGACTGGGGTGGGTAAACGAGAAACGGCTTGTATTTAAGCATTCTATGGCTACTAACTATCCTTGGGGCGGATCATTTATTTACATTCAGGGTATGATATCTAGTGCAAGACTATTTTTCGCTTATGCACGGGTGTTGGGCCCGATGCCCCTGCCTCAGGGATGAGGTTTGCCTTTCTCATTGCATCTCTTAGGGCCGTTCCAGCCTTCGACTTCGGGGAAAGGGCATAGGCCATGGGGGGTGGTCAACTCCGTGGCAGATTCCGCAGTGGTAGGGGCTGATGCTTGGGAACGGCATTTTGCGGCTGGCTTTGGCTGGCTTCCGGCTTTCGGGCCGGGCCTTTAAATCACTGACTCACACGCAACCTGCACACTGCGGCCACGTTACTGCAGCTCGCCGTGTCTCAGGCTATCGATTGCCATACTGTTTAGTCACTATTTCATCTGTTATCTTGTATTCTTAGCTCTGGCCTGCATGTATATACTCAAGCCCCCTAATATTTGCTCTAATGTACCGTCGTTCACTCACTTTCAATCGTTTAGTTTTTCACTAGACTTACCAACTTAGCTCCTTGCCTTGCATCGCATCCCTGATCCTTTTTTTTTTGAATCCATTTTTGTGCGCCGGTAGAATACCCTGTGTAGCACTATACTTTCAGTATTCCCTGCGTTACTCGCGTATCCGCTTTCTCGACACACATATTTCGCTTCGATCAGTCCAAAAGCCAGCTGATAGGATTATAAGGATCTATGATATTATTGACTACAATGAGACAAGGGTAGTTAAGTGGTCCAGACTCCAGAGCTTACACCAAGAGGAGGGGCTGTGCGCTGCACGGAGGGCGGGCAATGGGGGAGCAGTCCCAACCACCCGGGACAGCGAACGAAAGGAAACGGGAGCGGGAATGGGAAAGCGGAAGAGAGGAATCAGGACGTACATGGATATTTCAAAGTAGCTGCTGAATCGACAACGAATTGTTCGCTGCGCTCGCCGTCGGATGGCAACCCCACGTATGGCACGTCAGCTTGATGGGCGGTGAGGAGGACAAAAGTGCAGCTCGGTTGCCATGAAACCTCGTGGAACGGGTTATCTGAGCGCAAGAAAGATAGACTGAAGCGAGGCCAAGGTGCCAGAAAGATGAGGATGAATAGAAAGCCATGATTTTAAGGCCCACGCATCCATCACGACCCATGACATTCAAGCTGAGGGTTCAGGAGATGAGTACGACGGCAGGGGAGTGGGTCAAGCAACCGGAGAATGCGCAGTGGTGTGGCAGGGTTAGCAGAAAGTAGGCAGGTGAAAAGACACCGGTAAGGAAAGGACGGAGGCAAGAGTGGCTCTTGAAATGGGATGATAAGGGGGGTGCGTAGTGAGAGGGCAGGAGGGACAGCAAGACAATGCCAAGGGTCGTGAGATGGCGGGAAGGGGAAGGCATTGGCCTGAGAGGAGATAGTGGGAGAAGGTGAACGACCAAGGGGAAGGGATGGCGGGACGGCCCTCCCGTGCTCTCCTTGCCATGAGATGTGAGGGAGATCCTCGCCTCTGCTTGCCATTGTCACAGAGGAAACTGCCGTAACCGGTGAGGGCTGCCTAGCATACGTAGGCGTCAAGCGCGAGTAGGGGGGAAGCCGGCGACGGGGTGGTGGACAAACAGATGGCAGTGGTGAATAGAAAGGTTGGCGACACCCGCCCCCCACACGTCATGGCTGGCGACGGGGGGTGCAAATGGCGGGGACGGCGGGGAGAAAGGGACAATGATGGGAGGCAGTAGCGCGGGTAGGGAGACGGAGGTAGAGCGAAAGTGATGGCAGCGAGGGTCTCCCCTCACATGTGACTGCGAAGAGGGTTTCGGAGGCGGACAGAAAGGGTTGTGAAGTGGCGTAGAGCGCGGGAAGAGTCTGGGGGAGCTGGTGACAGCGGGGAAGAATGAGGAGGAAGACTAAGGGAATGACGAGGGTGGCGGGGAGGCTCAGGTATTGTCGTGACTTACTCGGGCAAAGGAAGGAATGAGGGCCAGGGGAAGGCAGGGTGCGACGAAGAAAGGGAAGAGAGCGTGGAGGGACAGGATTATCCCTCGTACGCGAGGGCGAAAGCAACCGTATGGAGGCTGGGGGAGGGTGATGAGAACAGCTCAAGGGAGTTTGGGCAGAGGCATGGCGAGGGCGGCGCCACCACAGCTCCACACGCGGTTGAGAAGATGAGGGAAAGTGGTGAGAACGGGGATGTTGACGAGAAAACTGGTATACGGGCCAATTCGGTGCACATGTTGCCGCGGCTTACTCACATCACGTCCAGGGCAGTGAGCTAGGGGCTGATTGCAAAGTATTTTGCATGAGGCACATCGAGGCTGGTTCCTGTGTTACCAGGTAGCGAACAAACGTTTGAACCGGCTCATATGTGACTGCGAGGAGGGGTTCGGCAGGCGGGTAGGGAAGGGTAGGGTGGGTGGCGAAGTAAAAAAAGGCGAAGAGCGCGGGGAAGCTGGTGGCAACGGGGAGGACTGCTCCCACGTGCTAAATGAGGGAGACCACGGGAAGGACGAGGATGGCAGAGGGTCAGGTAGGGCCATGGCTCACACAGGTGAAGGGAGGAAGGAGGGGGAGGGGAGCATTGGGGAAGGTAGGGCGGGGAGAGGAAAGGGCAGAGTGCAGGGCGAGGCGGGGAGGGGAGGATCATCGCTCGGCGAAGGTAATCCACCGGAGGCCATGGAAAGGTGATGAGAGGGCGAAAATGTGGGCGAGGCGAGGACGGCGCCCTCCACGGCTTCACACGCAAGGCGGCTGAAAAGACGGGAGACGAGAACGAATGTCGGAGGGATTGGCTGGTGTGCCACCGAGTCACGTGTCAAGAATTTCAGAGGACCAAGCTGCCAAATCAGGATAGTTTGTCCGAAAAACATTTTCGAGTCCGTGTTCAAGTTGAACTCCCCGTCCTCTGCAGATGAAGTCACCCAACTTGAAGTCATGTTTCTTGCCTAATGCCACCGTCTATTGACGTCCCCGTGAGTTAGGACGGGCGTTTGATTGATTGATTCGTCATGTAGTACTGTAGCATGAGGCAATGCACACATTCCCAGGCTAGGAAATGTGTTCCTGGTCATGGTTCCGCCTGATTCTACCCATACGTTGTCTAGCTCCTCGCAATCGGTACAATGTCGTCCATAATTCAGGTATCTTCCTCATCAAGTTTCAAACCAATCTTCGAAAAGGCCTTGAAAGAGTATGAGAAGAAGACCGGCAATGACTTGACTTCTCACCCACTCGCTGCTGAGATAACAGGTTGCGGTTCTCCCGAAGCTATCCTCACCATACTTGAAGGGAAAGCCAACGAACTGAATCAATTTCGGAGCAGCGATGAGCGACTCACCAAGTGGCTTAACCCAACTGTGAATATCCTTAATGCGCTCTCTGCCACCCTTGGCGAGGGTGCTGGCTCGGTAAGTTACAGGATCAGACTATCTCGTTACCTTTTTCGACCCTTCCCGTTAACTTCAGGTATTCCCCCCTACCAAAATCATCTTTTCTGGAATCGGCATTCTCCTTGTAGTGAGTTTCCTTGCCAAATTCTCTACGTGGATTGGGAACTTAACTGAATCTCCGCCAGGCAGCCAAGAGCACTGTGGCAAACCGCGACATGCTTGTCAAACTCTTCGGCAGAATCGAAAGCTTCTTTGGACGCCTGAAGATCTATACCGATGTCCCACCGAGTCCTGCCGTGACGGACGAACTCTCAGAGATTATAGCCGAAGTTCTGTCGATACTTGCTATTGCGACAAAGGGGATAAAGGAGGGTCGAACAAGTCGGTCCACCTTTCTGTGATAAGCTGCTCCTCATTTAAGTTCGACTAGAAATATTTCTTAAGAAGGTGGCGGGAATGAACGATCTCGAGGATGCCTTACTGAGGTTTGGTGAATTGGAACAGCGGGAGCTTCTGACGGGTATCGCACAAGTGTCAAGCGATACCAACCTTCTCAAGGGCGGTGTGTAACCCTTTCATCTGGCTACACCATTTATCTTGAATATCTTTTGGTTAGATACGAAGGAGATAAAGGCGATGATCAAGGAGATCGTGGTCAAAATGTCCGCCCGCGATTGTTCGTACCCTCTTGACCTCGTCGCGATACCTCGTAGCTCACACATGATCATAGGGGGGGAGGTGTTACAGAAACTCAAAGGATGGCTATCTCCGCCTGACCCATCGACGAATTACAACATTGGTTTACGTGACCTCCACGAGGAAACGGCTACCTGGTTTTTAGAAGGCCGTATCTTTCAGGAATGGCATTCCACCGGTTCGCTGTTATGGATCCATGGCAAACGTACGTTCCTGGAAACCTGTCGTTTACTTGTCCCTGACGGCTCCCGTCATTCATAGCTGGTTCGGGGAAGAGCATCCTCTTGTTCGCCTTTTCTATAATATCTCCTTACATGGAAGCTTAATATTCTTGACCAGCTCCGCGATTATCCAGCGTATCATATCACTGTGCGAGGGCAGAAGAGCCTCTGTGGCGTATTTCTATTTTGATTTTAGAGATAATAATAAGAAGCATTGCCACAACCTTCTGCCTTCCCTGCTCATCCAGTTTGCTGCGCACTCGATTCCTTGTTGCAATATAATTTCCCGTGTTTATTCAGCATATGGGAATGGCACGCAACAACCTAGCGACGAAGTCATGATCAACTGTCTAACGAACATGCTTTCGGCTATGACCCAACACCCAATTTACCTCATCGTGGACGCCATTGATGAGTCTCCCAATACCACTGGCGTGCGATCTCCCCGAGAACGCGTTCTCGGCCTTATAAACGACCTTGTTAATCTCCGCCTCCCGAATTTACATATATGCGCCTCTAGTAGACCGGAGGTAGACATCCGCAACCGTCTTGAGCCCTTGACATCTCACTGCGTCTCCCTTCATGACCAAACCGGACACAGGGAAGATATTGCTAAATATATCAGCTCTGAGGTCGATTTTATTGCCGACGATAATAGCTGGCCGGAGGACGACAAGGAGCTGGTCATCGAGACACTATCTGAGAGAGCTGACGGCATGTAAGGTGTTGCCGTGCTCTCCCAGACACTCTTTCTCAATATCTATCATATAGGTTCCGATGGGTGTTTTGTCAACTGGAGATGCTGAGGCTTTGTCTCCCATCGAGGGTTCGGCACTTTCTAAACGATCTACCCAAAACCCTAGACGAGACCTACGAGCGCATCCTGAAGGGAATTCATGAAGCGAACCGAAGTCATGCCCAACGCTTACTCCAATGCCTGGCTGTGGCTATTCGACCCCTTCGTGTTGACGAGCTTGCGGAGATCCTTATTTCCGACCCTGATGTGTCAGGGGGCGAAGTTCCGACGTATCGGCGGTCGAATGCCCAAGAACGAGAGTTGCTCTCCACCTGTCCGGGCTTGATCGCCATCACCAACAGCGACGAATTCGCGAGTCGTCCAATTTTCGCATTTTTCAGTCCTGGAATTCCTTACATCGGGCCGTCTTTCCACCTCGAGTGAAGATATCTCGTGTTATCACATTCTCCCCGACGATGCGCACACGACACTCGCCCAGGCATCCCTTGGCGTTTTACTCCGTTTGGATGATAGCTACGGCAGACAGAATGCCACGAATATTCCTCTGGCAGAGTATGCCGCCCG
The DNA here is from genome assembly GCA_021527775.1 of Lactarius sanguifluus. Taxonomy (NCBI): domain Eukaryota; kingdom Fungi; phylum Basidiomycota; class Agaricomycetes; order Russulales; family Russulaceae; genus Lactarius; species Lactarius sanguifluus. The sequence continues at coordinate 126,616 of JAKEYF010000093.1, forward strand.
ATACTGGGTTTCACACACACAAGTTGGGACCGTATCGTCGCACGTTCTGCTTCCAATGAAGACGCTCTTTGACTCAGCCAAGTTCGAAGTGTGGCTCCAGATATATGATAGAGACGGGTCATTACATGACCTCGTCGAATACTTTGTCAAGAAACACCCACAGCTCGTAAACAATATTGGCGGCGCACACGACTATCCGCTGGTCGCAGCACTGCACGGAGGACATATCCGGGTAGCAGAACTCCTATTCTAGCACGGCGCGGACGTTGAAGTTCAAGGGCGGTTTGCAGAGACTACACTGCACAGAGCAATTGAATGGTCTGACGATGTGGCGGTCGGCGCGGTGCGGTTTCTGCTCGAACATGGCGCGGATGCAAATGCCCGGCAGAAAGACCTCTTGACTCCACTACATCTGGCGGCAGCTCGGGGGTATTTCGAGGTAGTTCATATGCTACTTCAACGTGGAGCGGACGTTAATTCCCGGGACGATCTTGGCGAGACTCCGTTGCACCTGGTGTCGAAGCGCACGTTTCCGAGGAGCGAAGACAGTTGCCTTAATCTCGTTCAACTATTACTGAAGTATGGCGCGAAGGTGGATTCCCGGGACGAGAATGACGCAACCGCGTTACACAACGCATCGCTTATGCGGGATCTCGAGGTTGTACGGGCGCTCCTCAACCGTGGCGCACATGTCAACGCGGAGGACTACCGGTCCCGGACCCCATTGCATCAACTATTGGAAGCCGGGGATTACTCTGGTGCAGATCGTTTCGGGATTGTATCCAAAAAGCGAAAAAAGGAAGATCGTTTCGGCGTTGCACAGCTATTAGTCCAGCATGGTGCGGACGTGAATGCACGGGCCGAAAACCACGAAACCCCGTTACATCCGGCATCTCACCTTCCTGAACTCAAGTTGGCGCGGATGTTCCTCGAGCATGGCGCTAATACCAGCGTCAACGCGGCGGACTACCAGGGCCGAACCCCGTTGCACCGAGTGTTGTGGGCCGGAGATCGCTCTGACGCGGATCGTTTCGGAGTTGCACAGCTATTGATAGAGCGTGGCGCGGACGTGAATGCACGAGACAAGTACCACCAAACCCCATTACATCCTGCATCTTACTTTGTAGAACCCAAGTTCGTGCGGATGCTCCTCGACCATGGCGCGAATGTCAACACGGAGGGAAGCCGAAGCTTGACTCCATTGCACCGAGTGTGGAGAGCCAAGGATCACCCTGACAAAGATCGTTTTGGTGTCGCACAGCTATTAATGGAGTGCGGTGCGAACGTGAACGCACGAGACCAGGACCACGAAACCCCCTTACACCTAGCATCGCGCCTTGTGTCGCTCGATGGGGCTTGGATTCTTCTCAAATATGGTGCAAATATTAATGCGGAGAACTCCAAGTGCAAAACCCCTTCCCAGCTTGCCCGGGAGAATATAAGGGAAGAAATGAAAAAATGGCCGTCAGACAACTCTATTGGGCGATCATGGCGAGCAAAATGCGTAGCATCGATGGGCCTTCTCTACGGATAATAATGTCGGGTCAATAGTACTCGCGTAAATTTTTTTTTCACGTACAAACCCATGAATGATCACGATAGAACGCCAGCACGACGTTGCTGTTACTTTATCTTTAATTGAAGGCAACTGTGAAGGCAAGCGCAATCATTCGGCTCGGTCCCACGCACTTTCGGTCTCACAGTGTTTTATTGGATTTCACTATATATCATTCCTTGGTCCCGTTGTCTTGGCGTAGACCTACATTTAAAGTAACTGGTTTTTTCCCTGACTTTATCCCGCTTTTCTTAACAAGTGCCTGGAGTCCGTCAGCTTTGATTCATCCTCATCCTCATCCCTGCTCGTCTCGTCGCCGGTCCGCACTACCCAGTGTATCCCCCATATCATTGCTTGACATACCTACACCCCTGCGAAGAATACATAACTCCACTGATAGAACTATAAATAAGGGTCCATCTAAATTTTCGACTTCGGTGGTGAGGCAATGGAAGGAGGTGGCGGTCCAGAGCTTCCATCCACTCCCCACAGGTAGTCTCAGCCCAGAACGAGATGCGCCAGGATCAGCGGAGCGTCATTTATATGCCCTACTGCCCGTAACCGTGACAAAGAGGAGACGGACCCCAACACATACGCCATGTGCCTGTGTCTCAATGTGTGCGCTAACTCGGCGGCGATCAATCGCGCTCGTCATGGGATAGCAGCACCACGCCTGGCACTGTCAGTTTGAGGGAAGGTGGTGAGGACAAGTAACGAAGAGGACTTTCGATTCTCCGGGACTACTGGCGATCCATGCCAGGTAGCCAGGTAACAAATGCAAATGGCAGCATGAGCGCGTGTAGCAAAATACTCCAGATGGCACGGCAAGATGACTCCAATTGTGAAAAGTTAAGTATGTCCCGTTTAGCTCAGTTGGTAGAGCGCGTCACTAGTAACGTGATTCAAGTCACATTGTCTATGACGAGGTCAGTCGTTCGAGTCGGCTAATGGGAAATATTTTTATTCCCCCAAGTTTGTGCCGCGTCCTTGGCCGCATCTAAATTGTCATTTCCGACTATGAGATTGCTTTTTTTTTTTTTTTTTTTTTTTTTTGAACCATTTGTATTCCGTGGCAGTACCTAGTACAAGAACGGTCTTTACCCCAACCTGCTACTCTGTATGTAAACTCCAAAAACCGTACGTAACGAAACCATGCCATAAGAAACCACACAACTACCGTAAGAACAGTAAACGAGGATGGAACCACTAAGGGCCAAACTATTTCCCGGTGTGCAGATCGAAGAAACCTAAGGTAAAGACGTGACGGGGAGACGAGAAGGAGAAGGAAGGTATGATAAGTAAAGTTAGGAAACGCGGGTGGTACAAGTGGCCTCACGGTGCCCTGAGACACAATAGCGGGCGCCGCAGCGGGGGTTAACAGAAGCCAAAAGGAGCGACTGGATGGCACCTTCCAAGGGAGCCGGGTCAATTTCAAAGTGAGATAAGGGGGGCCAGACTCCGCAAGAAGTCCAGACCCCGGTGCGAGCGTGTAAACGAGTGGACGACGTGCACGGCAGGTGACACGTCATGGGGGTCAGAGGGTGGGGAGGTGAGGTCAGGAGGGGTGTGCAATGAGGTCGAGGGGAGGCGAAAATGAGGGCAGAGGGTGGGAGGTGCGGTCGATCAAGAAGAAGCGGGGTTAGCTTTGCCGGTTTTACACGGCTTGGCCTTCCAGCGCTTGAGTTCCCCAGAGTGCCCGAAGGCGAAAAGGGTCCGTTCGGCCATCAGCGAGCGCAATGAGTCCCCGGAGGGATCCTCAAAGGTCAGCACGACGGAGGAGGTGGACCCAGGTGTGTAGGTGGCGGGTGCCCTCACCCAGGATGGGGGCAGGGTCATGCGGAGACCTCGATAGGCGGGGTTATCCGCTAGGAGGGCCGCGTGGAGTTCGGAGGCGGTATAGGGGCCCCGGGTGAGTGAAACTCCGGTGGGGATGCCGTTGATGAGGAGGCGGGCCCATTTGCAGTTCTCCCGGGCCTGGACCGGGAGCGGAGATTGGTCCGCGGATAAGTACACCGCGAGGCAGTCGGAAATGGAGTGGGAGGCGGAAGCGAGGTGATGCGCCGTGGTGTCGGGTCCAGCGGTGACCACGAGGTTGTTCTTCGCCGTCCACCGAGCGGCAGACAGGGTGACCTGGTGGCCCTCAGACGAGAGCACGGCGTTGAGGTGCTCCACAAGCTCCTGTGGGCTGCGGCGAACAGCTGAGGGAGGAGGGGCACCTGCTACTGGCGGGCGGAGAGACACGACCAAGGATGGCCGTGCTGGAGTCTTCGCCATAGAGGCGAAAGAGGGTTTGATTGCGGGAGGGGGCGTGGGGCGTGTGACGGGGGCAGGAGTGGGAGCCGAGGCGGGTTTGACCTTAGCCAGGGTAACCGGGGCAGGCGCGACCTTAGCCGGGGCAGGTGTGGGAGGCTGGGCACGGGGTTTCCTAGCACGGGGCTGCGAAACAGGGGCAGGGGCAGGGACTGCCGGCACAGGGGCAGCGGCAGCAGGCGCAGGGGCAGGAGGTGGGGCCGCAGAGGCAGCCACGGGGGCAGGGGCAGGAGGGTGAGCCATCTCCACGTCCTGAGCCGGCGCGGCGACAGGGGTGGAAGATGGTGGCGAGCTGGGAATGCTCGCCGGGACAGGTGGGGAGAGGGAGGCACGAACCAAGAAGTTGAACTTCTTGTCAATCTCATCGAGACGACGGTTGACGTCCTCAAAGCCACACTGCACGTCGCCAGACATGTTGTGGAAGGGCTCGAGGTGCCCGCGGAAACAGTCGTCGACAACGCCGCTAACAGCGTCGGTGACGGTTTGGTGGAGTTCAGGGTCCTGAGAGGGGGGAGCGGGAGGAAGAGGGGGGCCGAGATGACCAGTTGGGGCACCCAAGATGACGAGGGGGTTGAGGCCAAGCCAGTGGAGGGGAGAGAGCCCCCCGAGGAGGGCAGCGGGAGTGTTCAGCTGCTCGAGGAGCTCAGCCATAAGCTGAGGCTTCCCGAGGTCGCCGGCGACGATGTCCTGGAGAACGTCGGTGACGAAGTCCAGTCCACGCGCGTCGGGAGTGGGGTGAGAATGGGATGGTCCCCGGCGAGGGGCAGGGGAGGGAGAGCCCGGGGAGGAACCGCGGTACATGTTCTGAATGTCGTCGAGGTGTCCCCCAGTGGAGAGGTAGTGATCAAAATTGTTAGACATAGGAGATGGTGGTGGTTAGTGGAAGAGGTGCGATGCTATGAGATTGCTTTCAACATTGATATTGACCATCGACTATTGATACACAACAACAACACCATACGGGGGATGTGTGGAGTAGGAGACAAATAGAGGTGGTATGGAGACTGAGGGGCAATAAAAAGCGAGAGGGGAGACCGAAAGGCGGAGTGGGGAGAAGATAAGTGATACAGTGATAGGAATACACGAAGAGTCCAATTGTCCGCAATACATTTATTTTGTGGGGCAGTCGGCAACCCCGTCCTGAGGCGAGTCCGTTGAGTCGGTGTGCACGCAACCAAAGACCAATGTCCGTGTGTTGTCGAAGGTTCTACGTCTTAAGTTATTCTCTCACTTCAAAAGTCCTTACTGGCGATCTTTTCTATCTCTTGTTGCTTTGCTTGGAGGGTTAAGCCGGGAGTGCTTCAAATGAAGTGCACGAGCCAGACATCTGCACCGTTTGCGGCGCGCTGGAGCCCGGCAAATGTTGTGCGCCCGCCGAGGAGATCAGAGCGGCGCAGGCCAGCCGGGTCTGGCGCAACTGCGTTGCGCCTGTTGAAGCTCGCAGAGGCCGCGCGCCTGTGGCTGTCGCTCGGCAGCTGGTTGAAGTCGGTTTGGCCGGCACGCTCAGACAGCTTCGCGTGGAGGGCGTAGAGGACTTCGCGCACACTCACGGCGTGGTGACCGCCGGCGGACGAGGCGTAGAACGCGCCGCCAGAGACGCCTGGGATCTCAAGGACGAGGCACGGCGCGCGTGTTGAGATGGCCGGCTCGTTCAGCATGTTCGGGTTGCAGGACGGGTGGAGGCACGCCGCAGACGGAGGTTGCACAGCATTATAGTTCAATTTGGCCGGCCGGTGGCCGGTGTAGACCAGCAGCTCACTCAATACAGCAGCGTACCTGGAACGCTCAGGGCTCACGGGGGGCGTGGGTAGCGTGTCTGGATAATGAAACACCGTCAGCAAAGCAGGGAGGAGTGAAGGGAGGGATGGGTGCGCACGTTGGGATCCGGGTAGCGGGACCGTGTTCATGTGTGGCGCGCCTGGTGTCGTGGGGAACTGCGACGCATATATATATCCGGGCTGCGTCGACCTGCTGGCGGACCCAGGCGGGGAGGGCAGACCCACAGGGTTTAGGACCGGGGTTACGGGAAGTGGTGCGCCGCCACTGCCGCTGGCGCCCGAAGCGGAGGTCCCGGTGAGCGTGTTCATTGACCATGCGGGGCTAGACACGTAGGAGGGCGTATGTTGCTTCGAAGAGCGGGAAGAAGGCATGGAGTCAAGGTGAGTCACAAGGGTAGAGGGGACGGATGTGGGGCGGGAAGAACGTCGGGGGCGGCGCAATGAGAAGTGACTCCCGACGTCTCGTAGGTTTTATATAGCGGTCCCGCCCATGTTGATTGTCGAACACAAGGCGCAACAACCCATTTATGGACGACCGACGCGGCGCGGCAGGTGGGAAGGGCGGAGGGCGGAAGGGCGGAAGGGCGGAGGGTTGCGACTAACAAGGGGGCGCGTCTCACAGAGTGGGGGTTCGGGGCGGTGGGTGGGAAACCGCCTGACCTCGGGATATGCCCAAATACGGCATGAGGCGCGCTTGGCGATATTTTTTCCCACCGACGGGTATCCCAATTTGGAAATTCGCGCCTTCTTACCCTTGCTTCTCATTGCTTGTGATTTGATGCCGATCTCGTAGCCGATGTTTGCGATCGTAAGATGTGGCACCCAGGGAATCTAGACCAGTCTCGGCCAGCGACGGTAGCGAACATGTCCGAAGCACGTCGGGCCAAGGACAATGGGTTGTTTGGGCTTGCGAGGTGCACAAACGGCGCTTCGTGAGGCAAGTCGTGGGGTCCGAGGAGGCACATCGGAGTCAGGCGGTATCGTGGTGGGGTGGGAGTCCTGAACCTGAAGGCTATGTTTGGCTTCTCCCGGAACTACCGACGTTGATCACGCAGCGCATCCATGGAAGCTGTCTTCGAACCAGTGTGTTCAGCTTCGATTGCTGCTGTAGCCAATGCTCGAAAGCGTTGTAAGCGTTTCAAGAGTCAGAATGATAAATTACTACTACTATGTGGCATCGTATGACTATTTGATGATACTGTACTCGGAAACCCAAAACGGGTAAACCCTCAGACCTCAGCGTATCAGCTTCAACCGCCTCAACTCGTGCTGCAGGACCTCTGCCCACTCGTTCCTTCTTTCCGTCACTGCCTCCGGCTCCGGTACTTCCCCAGCACTGCGCCGCCGTCCCCGCGCACGTGCACCACCACCACCACGGCCGACGCCGGACGCCTCCTGCGCGAGGTACGTCACCTCCGCAAACGAGTTAGGTCGCCTGCGCGCGGAGCCACGACGCGTTGTCCGCGCGATGGCGCATGCAGTCCGGGGGCTCGTAGCCCCGTAGCGGGTCCCACGTGCGAGCAGCAGGCTCCTCGTCCATCGCGCGGCCGTCCGCCCACAGCGAGCCGCCGCGCGTGAGCGCGAGGATCTGCTCGATGCCGAGGGACTCGCCGGGCGGGATGGGCTCGGGCTGCGAGGGGGTGACGCAGGGCATGTCCGTCTCCTTGCGGAGGACGTGGTCGACGTCGACGGCGGAGAAGAACGCGACGCCCTGCGGGAGGTCGTCCATGCCGAGGCGGAACGCGAACAGGCAGCGCGTCCATAGGTTCGCGACCTGCAGCGCGAGGGCCGCGCGGTAGCGGTCGCGCTCCGCGACGAGGTAGCGCAGCTCGTCGTGCACGGAGAGCAGGTACCGCGCGTCGATGGCGTACGTCTGGATCAGGTGCTCCATTGCGACGATCAGCAAATGCAGGTAGTCCACGCCGGAGGACTGTACGACCCAGTTGATGCGCGAGGTCATGTAGTCCGTACCGAACGCGGCGGGGAGGTACTTTTTGGAGAGCGCGTGCGTGATGCCGCAGCCGAGCGCGGGCGTCGTCGGGTGCTCCGAGAGCGCGATCTCCTCGAGCTTGTTGAACACGAAGCTCTCCGTGCCGCCGAACCAGAACTTGCGTCCGAACACGTCCGGCCGATGCGTGTTTTTGCCTTTGGTCGACGTGTACAGCTGCTCCGCGAGTCTCTGCGCTTGCTCGGGTAGCATGTCGGTGTTCGCCTGGAGCAGCAGCTGCACCGCGTGGCGCATGCCCGCACCATAGATGCGCGAGTAGTTGAACACCTTGGCCTGGTCGCGCGAGAGCCCGAGTATGCTCGCCGTCTTGGAGTGCAGGTCCGTGCCTGAAGCCTTGGTGCCCTCGAGTGTCATCCACCCAAGCGCGGTTCGCGCCGTGCAGGCCCGAACTGCGCGTCGCCCATCGCACTCGAGATCCAGAGCTCCTCCGAGTCGACGTCTGCCCCGACGATGGCGTACCCTGGTGGTGCGCGTACCATTGCCTTGAGCTCCGAGCCGACACGGTTCTCCTTTGCGTTGCTCGCCGTCAGCCACGTGCGCTCGATCGCGCGCCGCGTCACCGTGCCCATCGTGATCACTTGCGGGATGATGATGCCTGCCTTGCTGCCCGGCTCTGTGCCGACGCCCAGACCCATATCAAGTCCCGCGCGTTGCCACACGACCATCTGCTTCAGTACGCGGTCACGCGCGCTGATCCAGTAGCTGCATTGCGCGTTCATGTCCAATGCACTGCGCGCCTCGTCCCCGGGACTCGTGAGCGTCCCGTCCTGGGCATACTTGATGAACGTCTTGGCAAGCGGGCTGCCGACGTTGGCTGATTCGCCATCCTTGTGAGGCAACTTGTAGAACACGAAGCCGTCGTGTAGTACAAGCGCCTGCAGCACCTCGTCAGTTGGGTGATGAAAGTTCAGTGGCGCCTGGCGTGTCTTGAATGCGACACCGGGGGATACGCGGTACGTCCACCCATGTTCGCGGGAGTGAAAAAGAGGCCAATCCTGCCAGGACAAGCGAAGCAAAAGTGGCGCAATGCGCGTGCGGGACGTGAGGTCGACAGTTCCGGGTGGGAAATCCTTCCTCGGCCTGGAAAGGTCCCAGTACCACTTGGGCCACATGACTTTAGGTGGCTTAGAAGTCTTTTGCTCTGACGAATCCGTTGGCATGTGCTGCACTGGCGTCCAGTCGAGCTGTTTTAGCCAAGAATCATTCGAGGGTGCAGCGGACATTGAGAGGTCTTTGGCGAGTCGGAGAATGTGTTTGGACACCTTCTCTGAATGGTCGCCACTGGCGACAGAGAGAGCCAACTTGTGTTCGTCGGCCATCATTTGGCCAGATTGGAGCATGGTGAGGCCATTCGATTTTCCAAGAAGGCTGAGGACCTTTGACTTTCCAGGCGCAGGCGGACGAACAATTTGGCCATCGATGACAATGTGCCATTTGTCCGACGTAGAGTACTGAGGACAACGCCCATCGAAGGAGAGTTTGAAGAGAAGAGGGAGGGTGCGATGGATAATTTTTGAGTTGAAGGGGCCAAGGGACAGAAGCTCGCTATACCATGCAGGGACCAACACATCGTCGTTGGCAGCAGCGACCTAGGTCATCGTCAGCGCGCCTCGACAGTGAGTAGGAAAGAAACCCACAGCTTCCGAAACACCAATACCCCTCGTACTTTCCGGCAACCTTTGGGGTCCAGTCCAACTGCCGCAGCCAGACAGTCGTCCTTCCAGCCTTCGTTCTCCATCATACCCTTAGGCCTCCACCGCGAGGTCGACGAGCCGCTTCTTCACAGCCTTCTTCCAAGTTCCGATACGTACGCTCGGCATTCTCCAAGTAACTCTCCCACTCCTGGTTCACCGGAAGGAAGCTCGAGCCCATTGTTAGTATGCCAGAGAAGGACACCGGGGTAGGGCACTGACACGAGAAACTCGGGGAGGACCTTGGCATAGACGCGGTGGGTGACGGACACGTCGTTCGCACAGTAGTTGAGATAGTCCTGTAAGCCCTCACGGATCTCCTGCGGCGATGCACGCCATAAAGTCATTGCGGACCGCCTTTTCCATGTCGATGCCGCAATGTAGGCGCGCGACGTCTGCGAGGGAATTGGCGGATGTTATGTCCTCCCAACTCTTGTTCTCCGCTTCCTCGTGCACGTCTTCTCCCTGCACGCCGGCGGGTAGCAGGCTCTCCTCCATCGCAGAGCGCATGGCGTGCAGCTCCTCCCGTTTCGTGCCGTCCGGCTCCGCTGCCTGGCGCGACGAGGTCTCCTGCAGCAGTGCGACGACGGCCTCCTCGGCCTCCTCGACTCGCTCGCGCGCCTGGTCTTTGGACTTGCGGTGCTTCATCCACGCGGGGCGCTGGTGCGATGATATGCCTTTGACAGCGACGTGTAGCGACATCGTGTCGAGGAACCGCGTGCGGCTGCCAGCCAGGCTGTACTCCTCGCGTATGCGGGCGCGGTCATACGAGACGTTGTGTCCGACGATGAGACGCGCCACGTTCGGGTCACCGAAGGGGATGAGTTGGTCAGGATCGGCATTCTGGTCGAGGAGCCAGGGAGATATCCAGGCATACCAGCCATTGGGGGTTGCTGCGCAGGCAATGACGGCGTAGGGATGATATTCGGGCATTGTCTCAACGTCAAAGACAAGCATTTGTTCGGGCTTTCCATCGTGGTGAGGATATTCTACATGTTCGCTGTAACTCGAGCCGTCAGGGCGGTAGTAGTACTTGGTCCACCCGGCTTGGATGTCCCAATGATCAGGGGTGGGAGGGAGTTGTGCTTTTACGAGATCAACAGCGAGGTCAGACCACGGAAGAGCCGCGCGTACTCCAATACGGTGAAAGTGTTCGTTGATGTTGTGCCCTTGAAGAGGGGGTAGAGTGAAGGCTGTATCGGGGAGCACGGAACCTTTTTTGGGGTCGAGACCATGCATCTCGAGGTGTTCTTGAGCGATATGGACGAAGCGGGGTTCAGGGGGAGGGAAAGAGACATCTTTGAATATCTGACGGTGTAAACGACGCGACAGGAGTTGCACGCCGACTTCGTTGCGTTTGACTTTGCCAGAAGACAGTCAATGATTGCTCCGAGGTTACAAGTGCGCTTAGACTTACTAGTATCGTCCTTATTTTTCCCCTTTCTGCTCCTTTTTTCTACAGGGGACTGGTTGTCAAGAGAAGTTTGTGCCGTGCGTCCGTCTATCGGAAGGGTGGTTGCTGCGTGTCGCTTGAAAAGTATTGGGAGAGATGAGCGTGACAAGCAAGGACGTCCAACGGAGTATCCAGCATTTTTGAACATTCGGTTCTTGTCGACATCCGCGTATGCGTCACAGTAACCTCGACCGACCTCGCCCGCCACCGCCAACGCCAAACGCGACTACAGTATGCACGGTCCGAGCCGGGCCGATTGTACGACTCATTAATCACGTGGTGTACACGCTCCACTTGCTTAACGTGTAACACAGCTCGGCTCAGCTCGCTGTTCATCATCCATCAACCATGGGCCTCCTTGCTTGGTTCAAAAAGGTGCGTGGCTGTCTCTTTCAATTCATGCGGATGAAAACTAGAATGTATCTGCAGAAGGAGCCCGAAGACTTTGGCCAGATTCTGGCAGCGCTCGCTCTTGACATCCAGAAGCGTGAAACGCGGCTGGGCGAGATCCGCCTCCGCGAGCGACGCGCCACTCTACTTGTTACTTTGTATAGCCAGTTGCCGGATGGGGTGCCTATCTTGGCCTGTGGTATGCACAGCTACTTCCGCAGGCGAGCAAGCACAGAATCAACAGCCCTGTGGATAAAGCCATCAAAGCCTTCCCAGCTATCGTCGGGCCCATAATGTACGTCATACTTCCAATCGCCTGCCCCTCCTGCTCACATGACCAAAACATTGGCTTCTAGAATTCTTTTCACTCGCCGAATCGTTCAATTATGGTACAACCGCAAAGGGAACGCCGAAGGTAAGTCAACCCCCTGCAGCCATGGCCACGCCTAAGCCTCGTGTTCACTTTGACCCCGTCCACGTTTTATTCATTTTTCTTAGAGAAGAGCCTCGCGGCACTGAAGCTTCGCGCGGCGCAACAAGGTCGAAGAGATCAAGAAAAAGACCAACTATTATGAGACGCGTGACCTCCTCGAGCGGTACGAGGATGGCCCGTCCAACAGATTGCCCCCGGCTTGGCCGAAAAATGGCCCGGTTGCTCGTGTCCAGCCCCAGCAGCCCCCTTCGACCCCACAGCGCGCAACACCAGCCGTGCCCCACAACACACCTGCGAACCTCCGCACGCCAATCTCGCCAGGTCTACAGAGCCAGCTCGTTGCACGTACGTCCACAAGGCACTCTCTTCCACGGAACTTTGCATCTCACACGCACTCGCCCGTCACGTGCAGAGACCCCACAGCAGCCTCTCCCGCCTCCGCGCAAGCAGTGGTACGACAAGCTCGCCGACGTGCTTCTCGGGGACGACGAGCAGCCCGTGAGCGTCGCGGCATCGCGCTATGCCCTCATCTGCCAAAAATGTTTCGCACACAACGGGCTTGTGAAGGAGGACATGTGGGAGGACGCGCGTACGTGATACCCTCGTCCCTTTTTGTTTCCCCTCACGTTGACGGGCGACGCCAGAGTACGTTTGCCCAAAGTGTGGGCATTTCAATCCTTCAGGCGCGCTCGCAGCGTAAGGGTTCCCAGCCCCAGCCCAGTCACATGCAGGCCCAGCAGACACCCGCGCGCCCCGTGTCTGGGCAACATGGCCCATCGCCGCTGAGCTCAACGCAGCCCTTGAGCGGCGTACACGGAAGTCCCGCTGCGTCTGATAGCAGCACGATGGACGTTGACGACTCGTAGGAACTCTGTCTCTTTTTTTTCGCCCTTTCTCTGTACGTGTCGCTGTCCTTTTTCGGTATAATCAGACGTTTTGTTCTGCTTTTAGTCCTGCAACGCAATCGGTTCATGTCCCAGTGCGATACGCAATGTCATTTCCTTATTTATTCCGGGGGACCTGAAATAATCATGACCACGATGACGCGATGCAGGGGTAAAACTGTATTACTTGTGAACGAGCTGAGCTACCATATCATATCATTGCCAGAAGCTTCCTCAGTTGCCCCCCGCAATACATTTACGACAAGGGTGAGAGAAGATGAGGAAAGTGCAAAGAAAAGCACCTGTGTGTTCCTGGCGCTTAGCTTGGTAGTTCATGCTCGCGGGTCGCGGCGCATAAGGAACCCCAGAAAGGAATCGGAGCTAGAGTCGGGAGCATCCACAAGTCGCAAGATGACGACGTACGGCATCTGCCTACGCGGCTCCGGATGGCGCAGGGCAAGGGACCAAGTCGAGTCATCAAATGCCCGCCACGCATGCACCTTTGTGGCCATCCTTGTTCTTTTGGAGGGAGCCTTTTGGAAATGCGCCCCATGTTACGATGTCAACATAGAACGACATACTCGATCGTGAAAATCGTAAAAGTATATCTGCTCAATGAGTGCGGTATAGGCAAGGCACCGTCCGATGGCTCTCTTGTACTAAACTGGCCCGCCACATGGCTATCCATACTCCGGAAGGAACTGCCAGTGAGCGCCGAGCGATTGTCAATAATCTGATTGTCACAGGCCCATTGCCATAACGGGCATCGTTGCGACTCGTTCGCTTGGACTGACGTGCGTGCTGCGCCACACTCATATTTATTCAATACCCATTCAATTGCGCTAGCACAAGTGGCCCATGCATCCCCTGACAGTAGCAGATGGCAGAACTGACCGTTGACATCGCCAAACTGCATGCATCACGCAACAATCATGCATGACCAACCCTGGAATTGAATGGTTAGAAGACGAATCCGCGTCGCCACTCTCACGATAGTCGCATTCCCCTGCCATCATTGACTGAGTGTGAGACGTCCGGCTTCCATTCTGTGGCACTCACTCGCCTAGTAGGAGCGCAACAAGTGCTTTGTTCGGCGCGTAGGTGCTGCGGCAGCAAGAACACCGCTGCAAGCACAGCAACGGACGGACGGAGGTTTTGGGGTGACAACCCTCCCTCCGTTAGTGCGGTCCAAGGTGCTACTAATGGTGGTCAGGGCTGTACTCGGCCGGCGGCCGCTGTTAGAATCCTTTGTTCTTGTTTTTTGTTTTCTTTCTATTCGGTGGTTTCGACGGAGCGACGGCGATGTTCTCATGATAATACATCACTGAATAATCACGGCATCGCACAAGGCATCGCAAATCGCGGGGGCCGGGCGAGGCGTCGCGAAAGATAGAGAATTGGCGAGCCCCCTCGAAAAACGACAGTACAACGATTCCTATACGCGCAGTGGTAGATCTTGCCGATTTTACCAGCTGGGCAGGCGGGACTCATAGCTTTGGACCCCAATGTAGATAAGATCTTGCTGATCGGTCTTCTTCTCGGTAGTTGCGGTACTGTATTGTGAGCATTTGTGCACATCTCAGTGGACAAAGCCCATCACGTGATGGACTGATTGCGGTGCGAGCTCGGCCTAGCCTGTTGCGACTGTCGCACCCGGTTACTTCTGTCCTCTTCCGGTACTACAGTATTCGGCCATTTTTCGCAAATATCTCCCGGTAGGATTTATTTTGAGTTGACGGTACTTGTGTCACCTAGTCCCTCTAAAGGAGACTTTTTCTCACACAAATTTTCTATCGCTGCATCGCAGACCCATGATCATAGGGTTTACTATTACCGCTTCGATCCACATTATTCTCCAGAGGAAGTGGAGAAGAAGAACACTTTGATGAGATCGCCCACGGAAATACGCTAATCAGTGTTTTGCTGCGTTCAGCGCGTTATCAGGGCGGTTGAGGGAAACATATGACGAGTTCTTTGCTTCCCTATTGACATGTGCAGTCGCCTCGTGGCCGACTTCGCCGAAATTTGTGACGCAGTGCCCACGGTACTTTGCCACGCATGACCCACGTGCGCTTCTTGCTTATTGTTAAGTACGCCCGTTCTGTTCTGGAAGGGACATCGTTCGACCGCAGCACCGAACACGAGTAGGTTCGTCAACCCGCGGAGCATCACAAACTTTGAAAGGATAAGTTTCTACGGGACTCGACAGAAATCCTATCGGGCAATTCGGGTCCTATCATATTCCCCTCCGTCATATTTCGCTATCAAAAAAAAAAGCAATTCATTTCTTTCTGATGAGCGTAAAGTTGCGTCCCCCCCACTTTCGATTTCAGGACGGGGATTTTGTGTTCCGGGAAGAAGTCGCAGAACCAGGCACTGAGATAATTCCGCAATTGCAATTTCTGTGCCCATGTGTGTCAACCCCTCCGGCGTACACTCCACTGGGCTCTTGCTCCAGCGTGTCCGCAGCAGGGCGTGTGACGAGCATGCCTACTCAGTAGCGTCTTACCGCATGACAAGCGACTCTCGCTCACCGCCCCCCGAGACTGTGCCGCCGTCGCCTTTCCCTGCGCAAGCTAATAATAATCTATGACTTATGGCCGCTCTCTGGACTTCAGAAGATGTCTTGGACAATTGGCTGTCCTCCGACGAAGGTCATCGTCTGTTCGGGGAACCTGCCCTGCATCCGGGTCTGACACGCCTCGAGGAGACAAGTGGCAGTGCCATTGCTTGGGCCTCATGGCCGCTCACCTCGTCGATCAAGGGGGGGTGTAGGGGGTGCTGCAACCTCGTGCAGGACCTCCGTCTCACTTATAACGCCCGAAACTAGCCCCCTCTGTGCTGCCTATGCTTGCCCCTCCCCGCTCATTTTTCCTCCGCTAATCGTAGAGAAAACCGACGCGTACCCGACTCGCAGCCAGAAGTGGACCCGGAAAGATCAGCTATCTGGAGATACTTCCGTTCCCGCGTATGTGGGCATCGCAGCCTTGACTTGGGCCGAGAGGGGGGAGGGGAGGTGTGCTATGGCATACCCCTCTTGGGTGATTTTTCCATCCGTTCGCCCAAGTCACAAATATTTTCGTAGCTCTAAATTGCAGCACCAAATTACAATGCACAGGCTTCTAGGCCGCCTTTTGTCCCGACACTGGACCCGTAAATCACACCAGGTGAATGAAGTGTTTTTTGTTTTGTTTTCATTTTCGTATACTTTCACACTTCCACACACATCGGACCGGACCGTGTGTCGTGACTCGAACACCCTCGGAAATCTGATTCCGCATATCCCTCTCCCTTCCCCCCTCTCGGTGAGTGAATAGACTGGAAAGACGTCGACTGAACAATCAATCATCGTCCACTGGCACATCTGTGTCTTGTCCATCTTGGACTCGGGAATCTCCCTCGTCGTAACCGTAACGGCGCGCTACGTCCGTTCGGGCATCATTACTTTCGATCTCGATTTTCCCTTTCACGATGGGCGGTAGCACTACTGTATTTCGAACGACCATCATTATCTGCATGAAATCACTCAGAAATGGCTGATACCAAGAAAAACAAGGTGACGCGATGGTCGGTGCTAACCACACACGGGTGGCGCTGTGATCCTTGTGATTTCCTTGGCCTTCCAAATGTGAAGTCTCGCTGGTCACATCGGCTCTACTACAGTAAGGCATGGTGAGTATGGTCAACGAAGTCCGGCGGAGGCGCCTTGCTTGTCTCGAAGGGCTAGAATCCCAGGGTGTTTGTTTTTTTCTCTTTCATTTTTAGTCTGGCGTCAAGTGTCACTGAGTCATTTAACAGAGATGTCCTATTAACGGCTGTCACATCGGTTCCACTTGCCCTTCACGACCCAGAACCCCTTTATTATGTTCACTGTTCCTAGCCGCCCTAATGATAATCCATGAAAGGCTGCTGACATCGATATGTCCGATCGCTGTCCGCCACACGGCGCTCGACAGAGAGATACTCCCAAGGAGCCCAGCCATCCATCTAGTGGAAAATTACGCCCAGGGACAACCCGCTCGTCTCGACATCACATCATCCAAATGCCCAGACCTGAGTATCTGGCTCCATTCTTTCTTAGCGCAAGCGAACGTGTCGCCGTCCGTACGTCCGTGGTCTCGAACTGACAAGGTATCCTCGCAACACGACAGTTGTGTCGCTGTTTATCTTGGACCGAGCCCTGTCCGTTCCAGGACCAATTCCGGGGCGAGAGGCATCTCTCGGTGCCTCCTTTCTCTCCGGCGCCAGGAATGCCCCGAAATTCAATGCACAACAATCAGGCAGGGGAAAATAATATATATTAAATAAATAAAATAAATAAATAATAACGGTACTGTAATGCTGATGCTGGGGTGTCTGGGACGCAAACACGACGCGACAACTCGGAGGCGCCACTAGCATCTCAGGCTCTCTTGTCCTTCAGGCCAACCGTGATCTCGTCTTGTCTCGTGCGCCGGCGGCCCATAATCGCAACTTACAGTGCCTCGCCATGCGCCGATGCGACGACTGTCGGCATTGAGCGCGCGCGAGCACGCGTCTGTGGGGCAGAAGCGCGTTCGCCGCCGTTCTTCGAAACTCACGTGCGCAGGGAAAAGAACAAGGGATTCCTGGCAAGAACGCCCATGTCTCCCCGCGCGCAAGCCCCTTCTCGGCGCCTCCAGCAACCCCCGCGCCCTCCCGAACCCCTTGATTTCATTCGTTGGGCTCACAGCGCGAAACTGTAACTTACTTTTACATCCGGGGGCGCAACGGCGACTTCGTGGGGGCGACTCTCCTTTCGTTTGGATTTTCGCTGGGAGCGTGGGTGGCCAGAAGCGATTAAGTTTGAGGGAACCCCGGACGTTCCTTTTTGTTTTTCACTTTTTTTGTCAGATGCTCCGCCGCGTTCTGCAGTCCCACTTGAGAGCTTCCCATGCCGTTTGGAAAAGTGCCGGAATTACCGCGCCCTGGCTCGTTCCCAGGCATTGGCAAGACTTGTGCAAGAGACCTTGTTCTTTAGCTGTCGTCCTAGTGTAGAATTTAAATATAGCTCTGTTCGTAGTAGGGTGCTTTCTTCAATCAAGAATGCAAAATCTTAGTCCCCGCTTGCTCTCGGGAGCCACACCTGGACCTGTCGGCTGGGTAAACACATTGAGTGCGGTAAGTACTTCACCGCCATCACCAGGTAATTTGATCGTCGCTTATGCTGACTTTGCGCCGACTTTGCTCGATCGGGGCATGGGAACACAAAGCCTGACGGCATTTGTTTTTCGCTAATGGGGCCAATTTAATGTGTCGTTATGGTTTATTTCTCCTGGTCCCTCACGGAAAAACTGTTTTATCGAGCGAGGCGCGAAGTCACAGGAGGAAGGTGTGGGCGGCGGCGTACGGCACAAGGTGGGAAAAAAAATCGGTTCGAGCAGAAATCGGGGCAACGATAAGCCAAGAAAAATGAAAATCGCCTCAGTCCAAACTCATAACCTGCGTGTTGTGTGAGGACACGTATATAGCTTCCAGGGAACATGGAACGCCACGAGCGAGTATGGATGTGGTGTCCACCAAGACAGGCAAGCAGTAGTTTCAGTTGACGAAGGGACTCACTGAGTTCAATGTCAGAGAGTTCAACGATGTTGAACTTGGTCATGCGCAAGGATGACGTAATAATTTCAATTACGTGGCTTATCCCGGGAGCATTTCATCGGGAAGTTGGAAATTTATGTATGGAGGCATCGAGATCTAGCATGTCTGAATGGGTCATTCCGTCATTACAAAACCTCTGCCTCGTGTCTTATTTCCGCAAGGCGCGACTTTGTATGTCGTGTAGCGTAAGGAAATACTCCAAACGTTCAAAGGAGGTCTCATATTCACGAATCTACACATGCAGTATGAGGACAGCCAATGTCGAAACAAGAGCGTGGCGAACGATCAGCCTTAGTCTCAATCGCCAAGGTCAGGGACTTGTCGAGTGGATAATATACAGTATTACAAACCGATAGGTTATTTCTGAGATGCGGTCAAGAACAAGACGCCACCACCCCCAACTGGAAACAGGAATCTGCGAACCTTACTGTAGTCGTTTAGAGTTCGAAGCCCAGACACTGGCCCCCCGCCGTCCGTAATGAGGCCGCCCGCAGACCTCGGAGTAAGCGGTCAGATGAGTCCGGGGGAAGAAAAAAAATAATCGTTCAAGGGTGTTGTAGGATGACCTCCCAAAATGCCACCCCAGAAGGTCGGGAATCCTCCACCCTGGAGACGAGAGCACAATGCCGGCTGACGTGAGAGTGATATCTCGTTCCCTCCTGATGGCGTGGCGCGCGCCGGGAGGCTACTAGTGATGTCGCAATCTTGATGGGGTAAACAGAGATGCCACTAACGCCAGATCTGTGCTAGTGTCAGACCGTGTGCGAGACGACTGAAAGAAACAAGGAATACAACACATACCAAGGAAGGGCTTGTGGTGCATAGGAACTGGCATTCTCGCTGGGCCTGAGGCCCGAGCTCGTTAATCAAACGTCTAAGCTTGCGTCTAACTCTTGTAAGACGTAGAGGCGTTTGTGCAGCATAGCTTCTGCATTTGCCAGTTGAGATGTGAAGATGTAGGGTCGATGTGAAGACGCCGCTAGCACCAGCTCTTCCAGAAAATCAGGGTGTCGAGTTGAACTCGCACGGGGTCCGGAATGCGTGGACAGGGAGGTGGCCGGCAGGGGGGTAACCCAATAAGGAAATAGAGGTCGGAGTGAAGGGCGCCGAGGCGGGAAAAGTTAAGCGAAAATAAATAAAATTTAAATCTGATAATCCGTATGTGGTAATACCCCTGAAATATTACAGCAAGCGCGTGTCTAGTTCGTTGAGCTTCGGGGGCTATCTATGATATAAAGCGTTCAGCGCTGCTATGGGCTTCTTGTGCATGAGTATTCCGTACCCCCCGAAATAAGACATCCCTGTTATCCCTCTTTCGCGATACCTTCCACTCTCTGCTGATACTTCTGTGAACATGCCTGCTGAGCGAACGCGATCCCTTAAGAAGGAGAAGGAGGACACAGATGGTGAGCGAGCCGTTCTCCCCCTCATCGCCGCATCCCAGGCTAATCTCGGTGCAGGAGTCCAGCTTACCTGGACCGACACTATAGAGTCCGCCACTGCCTCACAGCAGATCGCCTTTGCCCCTGCCGTCACTCCGGGCACATTCACGGAGGAGTCCTTCATTGATAGCACAGAGACCACATCCTCTCTCTTCCCTTCGAACCTAGATGGCACTGTGCCGCGCAAGCCAGGACACGGGAAGAAGAAGGCGGAGGACCACATCCCGCGGCCCCCGAACGCCTTCATCCTCTTCCGCTCGTCCTTCATCAAGAGCCGGCACGTCTCCACGGAGGTCGAGACGAACCACAGCACGCTGTCGAAGATCATAGGACTCACCTGGCAGAACATGCCGCACGAGGAGCGCCAGTTCTGGCACAGCAAGGCCAAGCTCGCGCAGGCGGAGCACAAGCGCAAGTTCCCGGACTATGCGTTCCGCCCCTCGCACGTGCGGAGCAAGGGCGGCGCCGCGGCAGAGAAGCGCAAGGTGCGCGAGGTCGGCCCCAAGGACATGAAGCGCTGCGCCAAGATCGCGCAGCTCCTCGTCGAGGGCAAGAAAGGCGCGGATCTGCAGGCAGCCGTCGAGGAGTTCGACAAGAACCACGTACCGGTCATCGTCACGCGCTTCGATACCCCCATCACCGCGCGCTCCTTCCGCCGTTCCGTGTCCGAGCCCGCGCCAGACACAGACCCGTCCGCGCCTGCTTTCCTGCGTCCAGATCCCATGCCGTCCTCCCGCCGTCTCAGAGCGACCAGTTCCCAGCCCGACATGTCGCACCCGTCGAGCGCTGTGGAGGATCTACCCGCATGTTCCCCATTCTCGTCTTGGTCCTCCCCCCCTTGCTCTTCTGTCTTCGGCTCCTCGCCCTTTGCAAACATCGCCGAGAGTACCGATACGTTGTCGGATGTCTGGAGCGACATGCCCCCTCTTGTCCTCCCTCCCATTTCCCATATAGACGACGCGTTTGTTAACAAACAAGCACCTTCTCTTGTAAGTGTTCCCGACTGCGTTCTTGCGTGCCCGGTTGCCGACTTTCCTCTCTTCTTTTTAGGATTTCAACACATTCGTTTTTCATGAAGCGCCGGTTCCATGCATTGATGATTCCATCGACCCTCTCAGCCCCGCGCCCGACAACGAGTCGTACGGTGCGTTCCACGCGGGGACCCCAGTGTCCTTCCCACCGCCCCTCGACATGTCTTTCCTGGACGAAGCGTGGTCGCCCTCGCCGTTCCCGAGCTCACCCTGTACGCCGATCAACTATCCAGGGGGTCAATTCTCTCCAGTAGAAGCGGTGCCGGCGCCGCCTACCTCAGCGTACGATCCATACAACAACATTATGGCCCAGTTGGATTCTTGTGGCGACATCGGGTTTGACTGCAATCAAAGACCTGGAGCAGGGCTCGGGGGCGGCGACCCTTTGACACACCTGTCGGATCTCCACCAACTCGAGCAGCAGAGTCCCTACCCCACTTCGAAAGGGTTCTCGGCGTCATTCCAGTTTTTCAGTCACAAGCACCCCGCAGAGGTAGCCGCTATAGACTTCACGGACATGTTCGGGTCCGCTCAGAGTTTCAGTTTCTGACCACGGCTTGCTCTCCTATCTTGTGCTGTTGTTGTTGTTGTTGGACCCCCACCCCACCACCCACGATGCATGTAGCAATAATGGCGTTCTCTCTCTTGTATATTTGTTGTATCTTGGCCTATTGGATAGCGCACTGTATCATTTATCGCACAATCCCGCCTATTTTCCTTGTACACGATTGCACTTTGACGAAATTCAATTTATTTGTATATAACTTGCCGTGTGGGTATCAATGACAAGGAATGGTGCCGTGATGTTGCGGAAACATCTGATGGACGCCCGGGTCTAATTTGCGACCGCCGGCGATGGTATTGATAACGCCGATCAGCTGACGGTGGGGGCTTACGGCAAATCGTGTCGCACGTGGGAGCCCGCGTATCCCAGAGCTGCGGAAATGGAGATAGAAGACGGCGGACGGGTGAGTTCGGCCCGGGCTACGGGCAAAGAAAAATCGAGGGTCCATCACACGCATCGTACGAGCGGCGTACTGTCTTGTCCATATCCTGACGGGCACGAGGCAGGGTGGAAATGACGCCCCGGAGGTACCACTGTTCGGTTCACTGCGACGATGAGGTACCGGATACGGGCAACCCTGCTTCCAGGGCCTAAGCGAATTAATAAATAAATACCGCTTGGTGGCTCAGCGTTCATGGAATGATCTAAGGTTTGGGGTACTTCAGAAAAATACACGGAGCCCATCAGACGAACAGGAACCGCGTAAGTGAAGGGAGATAGGAACGCCGAGGAGTATCCATGAGATTGGGGACAATTATTTAGAAGCACAGAATAACTGCCTTATTGCGTTGGGGTTTCGGCCAAGGCCGACGATGGGGATGGGGATGGAGAACATCAAGGTCCCGACGCCGAAGAACGATGCTGTAGGGAATTGACAAAAAGACCATGTGGATATAGAGGACGAAAAAAGCCAACGATTACGAGAGATGAGGGTATGTGATAGAGTTGACAGATGGGAGAAAGAGTGGAGATGAGAAACCAAAATGACACATAACCTAAGAACACGGAAGCTAGGTAGGAGACCGTCGCACATGGGCAGTCTTGCTCGTGACATGAGAACCAGGTGGATAACAATAACGGAACGTTATCAGCAGATAGGCAAATGCCGCGGCTAATACCATAGGCAGAGGTATCGAGACGGAGGGCGCAGCGAGGGGTGGTATAGCCTAAGGCAGACACAAACCGAAGGCAGGGGTGCGGATCCAGTGGCAGCTCGCGGAGAAAGGGGACAATCGAACATACCCAAGGTCTAAGCGCGAGACAAGGTCGGAAATTCGCGTGTCGGTTTTGCAGGCGCCAAGAGAAGAGGACACGTTTTGTTTCGCGAGCACGCACGACGCTAGGGAAGAGTATGCTGGGTCTGTAAATTGGTGGCCCTAAAAATCAGGATCCTTTTAACTTCGAACATGCTCCAGTCACTCGAGTCAGCAGCGCCTGCGGGCCCAAGTTGGAAGACAAAGGATAATGCGTGTTAGGAAATCCCCATCAGGCGTCGGTGCCCCGAAAAGGAAAGTAGGTGAGACAAACGGCACATACGTGTGTCTCATATCCTGTTCTCGATGGGATTTCAAACTCGTCTCGAGGGGGTGGCTGAAGACAATAGGACAGCTGGACAATAGAGCAGACAGATATGGCGACGCACAATGACCTCGTTCACATCCCGCGGAGGTGCCATAGATAAATGGCTCATGAATGGGCCCAAAAAGGGAGGAGGACCGAAGCGCTCTCATATCCTTCTGTCCAACTTCACACGCGAGCTGACTCGGGTGGGGAAATTGCGATAATTACAATGGGAACATACAATCGAGAAATTCTGCCAGACCAGCATATAGCTACCTGTCGTTGCGATTCGAAGGCCACAGCGAGGCTGGCCCACACTAGTACTAGTAAGTAAATTGTTTTTGGCAGCCTCACTGGCACTCACCACGCTATGTCAGACTGACTCTCGGTCACGTAATTGGGACGCACGCTGTCAGATCGCCTTCGCCTATTGGCTCTTCGTGCGACTATTGCTGTAGGAATCCGGGTGTCAGAGGATTAGAGCCAGTGGGTGTTGGGCTTCGGATTTCAACACGCGGTCGCAAGTCCGTTGGAGGAGGTTGGAAAGTGGTGTCACGCGGTCACGTAAGTGTGACTGAACGTTTCAGACCGCTAGACGTTGCACTGTCTAGATGGCTGTATCGCGAGCTGATGGTCAGGGAAACGAAGACTTAAGGCCTCTGAGTATCGTTTACGAGAAGCTCGCAAGGGTGGATGGGTCAGCGCGTTTTGGATTTGGTACGTTCCTATGTACGCCGCCGCCTGCATCAGATTCTCATCTTTGTCAAGGCGAGATGAAAGCCCTCGCTTCAGTTTCGGGTCCTATCGAGGTCCGGCTTGCCGCGGAGCAGCCGTCGAGGGCTACCATCGAGGTCAACGTCAGACCACTGTCGTCGCTTCCCGGCACAGAATCCAAAGCCCTCGCCGCGTCGTTGAGGGGTCTGCTTGCACCGTCCATCATCATATCACGTAACCCGAGGACGCTCATCCAGCTCGTAATCCAATCTCTGACACCTTCTCTCACCGATCGTTTCTCCCCATCGTTGGTCGCCGCATCTATCAACGCTGCTTCGCTAGCCCTCTTAAATGACGGATCCATACCCATGACGGGGGTCGTTTGCGCTGCTGCTGTCGCATCGCACCACCTTGCTTCCGAAGAAGCCACTTCCACTCTTGTGCTTGATCCTTCTGAGGCGGAGTCCCACACAGCAGCAGCTTCTGGCTGTTTTGCCTACCTGTTCACCACTGAGACCGGCGAGTCCCAAGAATCACCTGCGATCCCCGGTGCGAGACTAGTCTGGACGAATTGGCATGCAAGGAACGGCACGTTTGACGAAGGAGAACTTTCACGTGCCAGAGCGCTGGGTCTTGTTGGTGCAGAGACCGTATGGAGAGCGATCAAGCGGAGCATTCCGCAAATGGACGGCTTGCCTTCCCTGCCTGCGGTGGGCCACTTGTCTACGGAGGTACTGGAAGGCACAGCACAAAGTGAAGATGATATCAAGGTTAGCGACCGGGAGTCGGACGATGCGAAAATAGAGATCTAGTACCCACCGGTATATATGATGTTCCACTCTGGTCTTGGTGCATTGATCGACCTGCTAACGTCTGCTTCAGAGTGGGTTGGTGTCGCAACTAGCTATCCGGGTGAGCGGTGCCTCACCGGGGACTGGCTACAAGCTGTGCAACCACTAGATTATTAGTCCTCCATTTGGCCCCGAACCCGCTCACTTCCAAGCAATTTCCGTAAGCGCCCGGGTGTTACCCCGGGACGTCATCCTGAGACGGCTAGAGCTGATATCTCGAACACGAGGCCGAATTGTACCTTTTGTCATTACGATATTAGCTTGCCACGCGTTCTTGGGCAGGTGGCGTGGGGCGCATATGAGTTCCTAAGTTGGGCTGCGTTCCATCGATTGATGGTCCAGCCCAGTGTCCCCAGTTGTTAGAGTATTGTAGCTCCGAATACGATGGTATAAACCCTTCATCGCTCTGATCACTCAGGGTAGACGTCGTCGTTCGGTTCGCTACACCGACGCCTCGAGAACAATCCCGAGCCATCCAGCCAGTTTACCGAGCGAAATTGCCCGTTTGGGGTGAAGGAGCCGGCCGAACGAGCGTCTTGCTGGCAGCGGGGGTCATCAAGTTCGAATCGAACCAGTGCCTTCCCACCTGAGAGCTGTGCTCTATCACTCTCCTGTGTCAGTCGACTGTTACACTTTCTTCCTTCTCCTTCTATCACATCGTACTCGACGAATAGCCCACGCTAAGGCTACTATCACTATTTCTTTTTCTACGGACTCCGTCGGCCTTTGCACAATTTTCACCTGACAGCCGACTTTTACTGTTATATTAACTACAAATCCGTTGCACGGTTTTACATGGGCATTGCCACCACATACGTGCAAATACCCCCACTTTCAGAGCTTGCAGGTGTAACAGGCATGTCAGGTGGTCCCGGATATTTCGATGCTGCAGCTGGACAACCCTCCTACGCCTCAGCATGGCCGCAGCCCCCACCGGGCACCGATCCATGGGGGCTCGCGCCCGATCCGCAAAACTACTCCAGTGGAGGGATGCCCCCTGCAATAGCGGTATATCCGACTGGACCCGTCTCCCTAATGGCTCCCATGGCCGTCCCCGCATATCCTCCACCTGGCACACCAGCGCACTTTGACGCCCGGAATTACATCCCCCCCGAGTCCTCCACAGCTCCATTCGATGCAAGAAATTACGTGCCTCCGGACGAGCAGCAACCCGCAAACATGTACTCGTCGTACGAACCGTACGAACCGCGTACGAGCGAGAGCGCCTTTGATACCGCAATGCAGCTGCACGGAGGTGGCGTCATCTCACCTGTCGTCCCGCCCGCTGCGTATCTCTCGTCACCCTATCACTCGAGCAGCAGTGGCGGATCTTCGTCGTACCCCCAATCACCCTCGGGCACATTATCGCGTTCAAGGTCGAGCCAAGCGACGGAGCGGGAAACCAGGCTATATGATCGTCCAGGTACATGGAGGCCCCGTTTTCAGATGCCGAGATCAGGCGTAGGCTCATTTCTCCCAAATTTGGCTCGCGGGAAAAGTTTCCCACCAGGTGCGTCCCATCCGTCAGTCAACCCCAACCACAACCTCTTTTTTTTTTTTGTGATCCCTTTTTGATTCTATGATTAGATGCTTATTCTGCTGCCCTGACAGTCGACACGACATCGCGGACTTTGGACGATCGCATTCGTTTTTCCGCGCTCCGGGAACCCCCGGTACTGTGGGACCTCCGTGACGACCTCTGGCGCGTGCTGTTCCGCGAGCTGAAGCGCCCGGTCACGGAGCTCGACTTTGCGCGGTTCACGACGGAGCCGCCGACGCCATACATGAAGCTGTACCACTCGCGTCTACCGTGGTACATCGAGGTGACGACGACGAACGGGGTCGGCGTGACGTTCCACGATCTCTTCACGCATATCCAGCGCGTACTCACGTCGCGCATCAAGAATTCGGACTTTTACAACAACGAGCTCACGCAGGAGGAGCGCGAGAAAATCTCCCGTGCGTGGAAGGAACGGTGTCAGTATAATCAGGGCGCGATGAACCAGGGAGTGAAGAAGGTGGACTATCTCATGCGCGATTGCGTTTTTATCGGACTCGTGCGTGGGCGCGATGGAATGTGGGAGATGAAGACGAGAAAGGTGTAGGCTGTATTTCTTCTCTGTTTTTCTTCCTTCTCTCTCTCTCTCTTGACACGATAGGGTCCTCTGCATTATACTTATCCATCCAGTCATGACTTAATCCACTGGGGATCTACCTAGATATCTTTTTTGATGCCAATGCTGTTATGATGCTGTACGTCTCATGTACCTGTATTACACTCTCCTCAGTTATTATCAGATGCTTGTCGAGTTCTCACTCGAGTTCTCACTTTCAGTGGACTGTTCGTCTCGTTGATCGGATATATCGCCTTGGCCGCGGTTACGTTCTTCGAGTGTGCGTTGATAGCATGGGACTCAATTCAAAGGTTTGTATTAATAAGGAACTCGAGTGCACTGGATCCTTTTTATAATTAGAAGTACTGAATACTGTTATCGTAGCGATACCAAAAACTATCAAATATACCCTTTGATCTTTTGTAGCGCCGCAAGAATAGTGGAAGAGATGCGACCTCTCGTCACCTTCAACGAACCAGAGCAAGCCTTCGAGTGCGCAGCCGCCGCAGCGTTCATGACGGAGCGATGACTGGATACTCGTTCTTGTTGGCATCGCGACCACAGCCGCGGACGGACTCCACAACGACACCGCGGTCTCAACGGAATACAATGTATATACAAATTATTAAAAGAACCGAGAAGGAGGTGGAAATAATGCGCGCAGTCACAGTGGGTACGAGTTGGACAACTTGGGATTACTGTATAATGCAGGAAGGCAGAACGGGAAGTACGTGTATATATTCACTGAACATCGGAGAAGTGCTGCGTTACAGCCTACGTAGGGTTCTGTGCGGCTTCGAGAAAACATCGAGACCGTGGGGGATGTACACAGTTAACGCGGTCACGTGATGTCATGTGATGTTGGGGGCGCTGCTACCTGATTCCATGATGATCCGATGTGGGCTACCTTGGACCCTCGGTGATCCATTTGTCGAATGGCACTGATTCTCGACGGCTTCACGCGTCTCAGCCTTGCCGTACCTTGTTCCTTTACCTTTGCTTGTGCGGTCTGATTGAGTCACCGTTGAGTGCTTCCGGATTCGCCTCCAAGGCGATATTAGTCTCAGGCTGCCCTTGGGACCTCGGAATTACGAGTTTATTCCATGGTAGCAGACAAGACCAAGGACCAGACCCAGCCAGTTACCGCGGAATGCCACTAAACAGCGGGCTCCATAAACCCGTATTCTCAGGGATCCTGACTCTGATCCTGCAGACTTCCTTCTGTTTGTTGTTTCCGCCATGCGCTTCCCCGTCATCGCTCTTTCCCTCTTACAAACCGTTTTTGCGGCGGTCTATACCGACCCTTCGACGCTGCCCGATTGCCCTTACACATATATCATTGTGGGAGGTATGTCCGGGCGTCTATGGATCTCTATCGTTCTCCAACACTTGTCTAGCTGGCCCGGGGGGTAGTGTCTTGGCAAACAGGTTGAGCGCAAATCCGAACAATCGTGTGCTTTTAATCGAAGCCGGACCAAGGTTCGTCATTTCTATTTCTACGCTCGTCTGCCAGTTGGGGCTTATATACCCAGTGATATGGTCAACCCTTCTATTCCCATTCCGTTCCTTTGCACGACACTCGTACCGTCTGTTGTCTCGTGGAACTATACCACTGTCCCTCAAACTGGTCTGGGAGGGCGGTCCATCGCGTATCATCGCGGACGTACGCTCGGTGGGTCGACTTCGATCAGTGCGTTAGGTCACGTTCAGCGGCCATGACTACAGACTCAGTGTTCCCCAGACTATATGGTTTGGACCCGTGGACCAGCGAGCGACTTCGATCGACTAGCTCATGAAACTGGTGACTCCGGATGGTCGTGGAAATCTCTTTGGAGCACATTGATTGGGGTATTCTCTCCCCCTTTCTGACACTTCGCTGCCGCTGCCTGACTGCGATCCTCAGGTGGAAGCCCTAGTTCCTCCCCCGGATGGTCACGACACGACGGGGGAGGTCGATCCAGCGATCCACGGTCTGAATGGCCCCGTCAAGATCAGTGTTCAAGACACAACCCCTCTCGACTCTCGAATCTTCGACGCAACAATGCAGCTCGCCGAGTTTCCGTCCAACGAGGATATGAACTCTGGAAATCCACTAGGAATTGGTGTGTTCTGTTTTGCTCATGTAAATGCTACGAATATAACCCAACCACCCGTAAGGTTGGACCCAATTCTCAATCGGCGGTGGCCAGAGGACCAGTGCATCGGTCTCATACCTTACGCCGGTGCTCTCCAGCTCAAATCTAGATATTTTAATTAATACCCAGGTGACCAAGGTGGTCCAAACTGGCACCCGAGGTGGTCTACCCATCTTCCGCGGCGTTCAATTCGCTCAGTCTGTCTCTGGTATGGAGACCTCTACTCTTCTCACGACTATTTCACATGATCCCGCCAGGCCCACTCTTTTCCCGTAATGCTACAAAGGAGGTTATACTCGCTGCAGGTGCAGTCAACACGCCGCAGTTACTGATGCTGTCGGGAATCGGTGACAGCGCACAGCTCAGCCAGTTCAACATTCGTACGATTGTAAATCTCCCTGACGTGGGTAAGAACTTGCAAGACCACGTCCTACTTCCAAACGTGTTCTCGGTTAATTCCAACTTTACCAATGACGACATTGGCCGAAACATGACGCTATTTCAAAATAATCTAGCACAGTGGGAACAATCCCACACTGGTCCGTTTGCCACGTCTATTGCGGATAGCATAGGCTGGTTCAGACTGCCGAAAAATTCCACGATCTTCAAGACAGTAGATGATCCATCTTCCGGTTCACAAGCACCACATTACGAATTTATTTTTATTGTAAGCCCAGGAGCTTCCCTTCGTAGAATGTCGTTGAACTTACGCCCTCAGAACCAGTTCTTTTCAGCTGTTCAGCCACCGCCTACCACAGGCCATTTCATGACGATTACCAGCAATCTGATAACACCTACCTCTCGTGAGTCATGTTGCCTGATAACAGCGCTTCTAACCGCAGAATGGCGCAGGCGGATCAATCACCCTTGCTTCTGCAAATACCTTCGACGCACCTAACATCGATCTGGCACTCCTCAACTCGCACTTCGATATCTTCACTATTCGTGAAGCGATAAGGGCAGCGCTTCGGTTTGCTGCGGCGCCAGCATGGAGGGACTATGTGATCGGACCAGTTGGCGCTCTTGCCGAAGCCAAGACGGATGCTGAGATCGAGGCGTATGCGCGGAGCCACTCCGCCAGTGTGTTCCACCCGTCGAGCACCGCCTTTATGTCCCGGAAGGGCTCTGCGCATGGTGTTGTGAACCCCGATCTCAGCGTGAAGAAGACAATTGGCCTTCGGATTGTCGACGCGAGCGTTTTGGTATGTGTGTTTTGTTCGTTGGGCCCCGTTTAATGGTCTAAAACCTTTTTTTTAAAGCCATACGTTCCGGCGGCGCACCCTCAAGCTGTTCTCTACATCATCGCGGAGCGAGCAGCGAAACTGATCGTTGCGGACTAAGATGAGTTCATCGTTCATAGCCACTCGTTCGTTTCCCGATTGCTTGCACGGTCGCATTATTCGCATGTACTGCCTTGCAGTTCTTCGTGCAACGCTAGAGGGTACACGTACTGTTACACTACGTTACCAATACGACTCGTTCTTTCTCGTTTCTTCTCGTTCCATCTTAACCAGCGTCCTGTAAGCCTGGCAACGTTCCATGTGACTCGTTTCCGTCTATTCTCGAATCTTCGATAGTACGACTCCAGTAGTACATAAGGACTCTCTGTAACCGTTCAGAGCTCTAAGCTCAACTTGAAGCTCAACCTATTCAGTAGTGATTTCCTGGCCTGGCTCGGCTCGATGATCTGGGTCATGGCCCGGCTTTTGGTGGCCCACAGCCTCAAAATGTGGAGGCCTGAGCTCAAGGGTGGCGGAACGGGATTCCCGCACCGGGGGTGGTCCAGTTTGGGGGGAAAAAAAGTTCAACCTCTTATTAATGACCCTGTAACTTGGTGTCATCATGTCGAGCCTCAGCAAATAACCAAGGAATTTATCAGTAATTATAAGTAATTAGAATTGCCGCAAGTGATGCAATTGGACCCCAGATTGGCAATTGATCTAAGTGATTATCATGGTGCCCTGAAATTCGAAATCTTCGGTGATCATAGGCACTTATAATCAATTTTAGGGGTTTCAAGTACTTCTATGTGTATTGTCATTTATTGCAGATTTGGAAGGGGTTTATCTAATTATAATCTAGAGGAGAAATGACAGGAAAAAATTATATCACAGAAATTATTATTTTCAAATTTGCTAATTATTATTCAGTTACTAATACTAGATAGTCATCTGACAAGAGGTACTACTAGATTATTTATCGGCTGCACTTTGGTGGATTCGAACGCAGTGTGCAATGGCTAATTCAGCACATCGTTACCACAGTTTTACCACTAGGCCAAGAGAGTTGATATAACTTTATCCAATAAATTTTCTATAGACAGTATCCTCTAGTTGCACTCGCTACCCACCTGTACCATCTGCCAACCTTTCCGTGATGTCTGTATTGGCATTCTCTCTTTATGCTCGTCATGCTTTAACTCCCTAGGTATGCCAGCGGTCCTCTGACTCCCACTTCCTTGTCCTCGCCCGCTCACCTTGTCTTCGACTTCGCAGCTTCATGTGCGAGCCACAGCCCTCCTGGGCCTCTCCCACTCTCACCACTATCAAGCAGATCGTGCGCAGCCTCTGTTTCGCCTTTGGATGATGCCAGGTGCAACGGAGTCTGAATCTGTTCGTCCTTGTTCTTGGCATCTGTGTTTATGCCACCGTCAAGCAGTAAGCATACCTCTCGGTTCCCCCCCGGGATGAAGCCGAGTGCAACGGGGCCGATCTGAAATTCGCGCTATGGTCAAGCAGTGGGCATGCTCCAGTCTCCCACAAGATGATGAAAAAGCCTCACGATTTCCACATGACATGACCATTCCACACGACCGCCTAGTGCAAAGGTGTCTGGCCCGCGTCGTTCAAAGTTTGCAGTGTCGATACGTACTCTGCCCCATGTCGCAATGGGTGCCAATGCCAATAGCCGTGCAAACGGCTCCTAGACCCTCGCTCACAGGACTGCGTGCCCCCGCACATCGTGCTGCCTTTGTCCACACCCTCCTCGTCGCTTCGCCCTCGCCATCGCTTCCTTTGTTCACCTTCATCGATCATTTTGGCTACGCCGTCCTCTTTATTGTCCAAGTACTTTACTGACCCTTCATAGTGTAGTGCGCCTGCTGTCCGGGTCTTCGGCCTCGATGGTCTCTCGTCGTCGTTGTCGTCTCGCCCTGTCTTGCCGCCGATGGCATCGCTTCTCGTCTCATCTCATCTTCACTCACACTCACACTCATTCTCCCCTTAGCATGGCTCCGTACAACGTGCGTCGTTCCCCTCATTTTTCGAACACCTCTTCTTTACCTTCAGCTGCCCCCGTTCTCCCTCACTACCTCCCGTTCCCTTTGCTAACTTCCTTACCCCATCCCTGCCCTCACCCAGGCCCACCGTCCTTGACCCTCTGGCGTTGCCCTCTCAATGGCATGCGATCCTCCCAATCTCACTTCACTCCTACGGCCACCCTCATTCAATGCACGTTTTTTTTCTGTCCTCCACGCCTTTCGCTTTCGCCGTCCCCCGGTCACATCACATCGCCCACCCCTTTTCCTAACCCCATCGCATGAGGTAGGCCCTCCCCCGCTATCTCGTCGCCCAATTTCTACATAGCTAGCGGCTTCCGCGGTGTTGGAGCGGGCATCTCCCGGCGGTAGGAACGACGGCAAGACAATGTATGATACGGACTTTTGCGTTGAGGTTACTGTTTGTAGACCCACCCGCTACTCATCTACTCCGTGCTTCTTTCCTTTGTCGTCCTTGTCTCCCAGGCCGTCTTCTCTTCTAGTCCAGCTCGAAGGCTCCGCGGCGAAGACGTGCTGGCGACCACTTCCCGTGGTGAATCCAGCGTCAATGCAAGTGCCACTCAGACAAATTAAGTGCCGGTTGTCAAGGACCACGTACATCAAAATAGCAGCTGCGGCTGCTACATCCGCACGTTACACAAGACCGTTGACGATGCGGACGTCGTACTGCTACAATTCTAGCCGTATGTTCCTCGAACCCATCCAGCCGCCCCTCTGCACTAACTGTCACATCAATTCCAATTCTAGTGCAATACTTGCCATTTCCAATGCCGCCAGGCCCGCCACCAACATTGTTAGGGGCCAATGTGAGCCCCAGGTGCCTATAAGGACGACAAAGACGGTGGCCGGAGCGGTGTGGGCGCTAACGCAAGCGATAGCTACGCGACAACGGTGGCGACAGCAAGGGGATGGTAGCAAGATGACGACTACCTTCTCGCCCGCAAGAGCCCCTACGTCATACTCACCGACGACGACAACGAACTAGTGCAGCCTCAGCACTGAGTCGGCGGTAAGTCCAGCAGGTTCTCTCCTCTCCTTTCATTGCGGTTCATGCAGATTCACGCGTTCACGGATCACCCCATGGCGCCGGCTGCCATTCTGCTTCCACCTCCTCGGGTGGCCCCAGCACTGGTGTAGCAGCTCATCGGACCGGCATGGCATTGCGTGGTCCTACTATTCCACGTTATTTACCAGTATAATTATAACTTTTACACCTGAGACAATATTATGGACCTCTCCCCTCAAATTTCGGACTTGACAACTCAGTGTTGTTCCCCAGTGCGCCACATTTGTGTGCGGCCTTAGCACAACGTGTTCCTGTACCAGGTGGCCACCTCGGCAAAGTTCCGCACCATACGGAGGCATGCGTGACCGTTCCTGACTGCCTGCAACCACAGCAGAGTTCCATGTAGATGCTGTAAGACGAGAATTATAAACTTGAACCCGTTGTGATTATAATCGCTTACCATCACTTGTTGGACTTGCGCCTAACACACCACAATAATGAAAATATTCAAGTGCAGTGTCAAGATTATTCAGGAATTGTAGGTGGTTACAATGCGGCCATGAGACTTATGAAGAAATTGTAAGTGCTTACAAGTTAACTGTGTTCGGCCATGGGAATTGTAGGTACTTGTAACTTATCTTACCCAGATGGATGCGTAGCCCGGTCACAAGCAATCATGATTATGTTATGATAATAATACAAGCTTAAATTCTCTGATAATTTGCATAAGCAATTTCGGCTTTGCTAAGTTAATAAAATTTTTAGGGTTTTTTGCTGATGCGCGGCGGCGGCGCAGTCCGTCATTCGAGCTTCCACTCTAACACCTACCTAAGCTTTTCAGTGTACCTGATGGTCGGCAAGAAGGGCTACTCCTCCCTTCTCTACTTGGCGTGTGCTGGTACCACGTAATTATAGAAGAAGCAGGTAGCTGGAAGTCCGGACTCGAAGGACTCAGGCTCGGTGGAAGCCCGAGGACGACTCACCCAGACAAATGGCCTTTTGCTCTCTCTTCTTTTTGAAATGACTGGCAGTGCTGCATTACGTTCTCGCCATCCGTTCATCGTGTCTAGATCTCAGCGAGCTTGAATGGGAATCGGTCTAGTCCGGTGTGCTGTCCCGCTCGCGGCAAATGACTCGAAATAACCTCCCTGCTGAGTAGAGAAAGAAGCTTCGAAGAGGCACTTATGTCAGAGAACTTGCGGCCCAAAGTGGAATGTTCTGTTCGAATGAGAAGAAAGAAAGGGTGGAAGGACCGAAGGGAGAGTCCTATCGAGGGCCCTTCGCGCAGCCAGCACATAGAGCGAGCGATCACCGGTCTAACTCGAATGGTTCACAATCTGCGTTCATGTGTTTTCACATTTTCTCCTCCTCTTATACCCTGAGACGTGAGGTTACTGATTCAGCAGCTCCCAGCGCATCATGATCCACCTCCTTGTTGCGACTCCCCTCGTCGGCCTTGTCCTCTGGCTCATAGCACGGCTCGCTCAAAGAACCTTCCGTAATCTTCCCCCGGGTCCCAAAGGGTTACCTCTCGTCGGCAACATTCTACGCGCCACAGATAACGATTGGCTAGCGTCACCGCAACGGAAGGATGACTATGGTCACACTCTGGACCTCCAGTTTCTTCATAAATTTGCTCACCCACCTTCCAGGTGATTTGATGTACTTAACTGTCTTTGGCCAGGGCATCCTGGTTGTCAACAGCCAGCGCGTCGCCGTTGACCTGCTTGAGAAGCGATCCAACATATATTCCGATCGTCCGCAATCCATCTCCTTGAATGAATTCCTAACCGAAGGCCTCTTATTTGTCTTTACGGGATACGGTGACCTGTGTGCCATTCGACACTCTATTTTTTCTACGCTAATTTCCCATAGATGGCGCCGGTTACGCCGTCCTGCGGTGGAAGGCTTCTCCAAATCGGTCGTACCAGACTTCTACCCCATCCAAAGTCGTGAAGCGATCATGTTGGCGCTTTCGCTGATAAAGAGCCCTCCTATGATAAAGCATTTCCAACGACATGCTTGGTCCATTGTATTGTCCATCAACTATCATCTACCACCAGTAGAATCAGAGGACGACCCAGTGATCCTAGGAATCGTAAACCATGTGCTGCGAGTGTTGCACGAGTTAGAGCCTGGGGCACGCCTGGTTGAGTATTTCCCATGGATGAGATATATTCCTAATAAGTATGTACATCATGTTACGATCGTTGACTTCCCCTCATCGTTGCACGCAGGTTAGCCAAGTGGAAACGGGATGCGCAATATTGGTTCATCCAAGATTCGCTGATGTACGAACGTCTTCTCGGCAAAGTTGCTGATGATTTGGTGCGTTCTCGCTGCAGTGGTCCCCAAATGGAATGGATTGTTAATCTATGAGTAACTTACCAATTCCAGGCGAAAGGAATTGACCAGCCAAGTTTCGGTGCTACATTGATAAAGAATCAGGAAAAATATCGCCTCTCGGAACGCGAGCAGGCCTGGCTTGTCGGTAACATGCTGTGCGTCCCCTAACAGTATCGCCCAACACCCAAAGGATCTAAAGGTCTCACAAACTGTAGTTCCGCAGGTGGAGAGACAACGTCTACTACACTCCACTGGTGGCTACTCGCTCTACTCGTTCACCCAGAGGTACAAGTCCGGGCTCACGCAGAGCTTGACGAAGTCGTAGGCTACGCTCGTCCGCCGACCTTCGCAGATCTCCCCTCTCTACCATATATCCGTGCGATGGTCAAGGAGGCACTGCGCTGGTCGCCCGCGATTCCCTTTAGTGTGCCACATGCCGTGTCCGCAGACGACTGGTACGAGGGCATGTTCATCCCCAAGGGCACGATCGTCCTCCCGAACGTGAACCTGATCAATTCCGACTCGACGGTGTTTGGCAGCGACTCGGCGAGTTTCAACCCCGCTAGGTATCTTGACGAGAAGGGACAAGTTAAACCGCTGATGGTCGGTCGGGAGGAGGGACATGTGTCGTTTGGGTATGGGCGGCGGGTGTGTCCCGGGAAATATGTTGCGGAAGGGACGCTCGGGATTGACTTTGCGACGCTGCTGTGGGCTCTGCGTTTCGAGCGTCCTGAGGGTGTGGAGGGTGAGTTGGACGTGCACACCCTTGTTCACATCGGCATCGGGGCGTGCGTGTTTTTGTTGCTTCGTCCATGTTGTCTCCCTAACCCGTCAGTAATAGTTACCCTGTGCCCTTCGAGTGCAAGGCAGTGCCTCGGTTTGCGGATGCTGAAACTTTACTGAAAGAGGCACTGGATCTCTATGAGTAGGGGGGGTTCCGACCATGTTCTCGTATGATAGCCCGAGTGTTGGCATTGTTCGGAATGAGATCCCGGTCCGGGGCTGTACTATCGCGCTTTCCTTACCACTGCCCCGCCTTTGTTCTCACTGGCACTAGTTCTCCCTCCCTTTCTATCCTGTATGGCCGCACAATGTCGATAACTGTTCTCGTGGCCAATGCTGTATTATCGAAGGTCTGTCATATTTCCCGACCTCATCCAGTGCGCCAAGACAGCCCTCAAAATAGGGGAAGAATATCTTGGATTGTCTGATTATGTTGTGCACAGGTGTATCACCCATAGGTAACTTGACATAAGTCTGGTAAATGGCCTCGGAAGTCAGTGCATCTAATACGCAATGGATACATCTAATTGGATAGGTCACTTGGGCAGTCTTTTGAGATTAACGCAGTAGACTACTTCATAAATGTATCCCTGCTTCTTTGAAACCGCTCTTGTAACACCCAATTTGATAAGCCCCGGCGTGCGTAATGTAGAAATATGCAGAGATGCTTGGCTGCAGACACATGCTGCGTCCCATGTAAATCTGCGTCCCGAGCCAAGGTATATTCTTGGCCATTTTATCACTGGCAAAGCGCGCCCCATACGCAAGAACCGAACCCACAGCTGAGAACACAGTAACAGCAGCAGCCCTAATCAGAATATCGATAGCTTCATGTCCGGTAACCATTAGTGATTCGCAGCGTATTCTTGGAGTACTGTATATGTGGTGGTGTAGGTGTGACCTATTTTGGTAATGCTGGATAATTGACACCTTCTGTAGCATGACACCATTGATGTGATTTCGATACAATGTTATTTAATTTGTGCCCGAGGGCGTTCGGAGATCTTGACTCTAAAGAAATGTAGTTGAACGCAACCTCTTCGCCCCGAAGAGGTTGCATGCGCTGGGGGCAAATCCCAAAATGGAACCAGGTGCCGAAACAGGGCCTAAGCTTTTCAGTGTACCCGATGGTCCTTGCGATGGTCGGCAAGGAGGGCTACTCCTTCCTTCTCTACTTGGCGTGTGCTGGTACCACGTAATTATGGAAGAAGCAAGTAGCTGGAAGTCCGGACTCGAAGCACCCAGCGGAAGCCGGAGGTCGACTCACCCAGATAAATAGCCTTTTGCTCTCTCTCTCTCTCTCTTTTTGCAGTGACTGGCAATGCTGCATCTTCCTTCATTACGTTCTCACCATCTGTCCATCACGTCTAGATCTCAGCGAGCTTAAATGAGAATCGGTCTAGTCTGGTGTGCTGTCCCCGCCCGCCACGGCAAATGACTCAGAATAACCTTCCTGCTGTTTACTTAGGTAGAAGCTTCGAAGAGGCACTTATGTCAGAGAACTTGCGGCCCAAAACGGAATGTTCTTTTCGTTTGAGAAGGAAGAACGGGTGGAAAGAAGAGTGGAAGGACGGAAAGAAGAGTCACCGCATTATACTGTCGGGGTGAGTATTTCGGACCTCACATGCCTCACACGCGAATGGCAATCTCTCCTTCTGTTTCTTTCTTCGGCGCCAGTTACATATCGGTAGACGCTGTTTGACGTGTACTAGTACGTGGATGGTTCCCAGGGAGGTAGGTCGATCCATTCTTATTCCACGTTCTCCTACAGTAGGGGCATATCCGTATCGATTTGCCGGCCGGCTCATGTGACTTCAAACGTCGAGCTAAAGGCACTTACGCACGACTTTTCTCTGGTACCAGTTGTTGACTGCGCCTTTCAAGCGAGGGTTTCCGACCCCTTCTCTTAACGTGGGCTACCTTGTCGGGATCACACAAACAAATACTAACGAGCACGTCATTGGCTAACTAGTCGGGGCACAGAACCACTGAATAATGCCATCCACAGGAAACTTCCTAGTAGCAGGCTCGGTCAACTTTGAATACAGGAAAAAGCACTTCTCTGTTTTCACTTTTTGTCAGCGGGATTCCCAGCACTTATTGCTATGGCTAACGAGGTACGAACACAAGACGCCTGACAATTAGCATCTAGGACAAACCTTTGTAATCATTGATCAGTGGATGATTCTTCTCGGTTTTCACTCGACAAATCATACTAGGGTGGGCGCATACGTATTCATTTTCTTCCCCTGAGAAGTGAACGTATTCCTTCACGTTGACTACAGTGATACCAGCTCGTACATAGCACCCGCCTTCGACAGGTGTGCGTCTTTTACAACATTCTTACGCCTGCACACACTTTGCGCTGTATTTTTGGGCGCACTATTTTCCGACTTCCCCTGGGGTGGAATATACGCTTCTGTTTCCTTTCCTTTTCGTTTTCAATCTACCGACAGGGGCCAGGGCGCGGCCCTTCCATCCTTTCGTCCAAGCCACGTCTGAGTTGGTGTTTTGGTCTGGCGAAATGACCACACGACATTTCCTAAGCTCGGCCGCCATGTCACCGACCTTTCCTTCCTCTATGATACCACAGTCGATTGCCGCTTTCGTGCGTCCTCTTCATTTTCTTTGCGCGCGTGCTCCGCATCACGTGATGTGGACCAGAACATATGCGGACTATATGCGGACTTGAAAGTGGGGTCTCAGGAGCCAAGAGTGCACCGGCGGACGATCCGTCATAACTGTAGTCTTGGTTGTAGATGATGTCACCCACAAGTCATCTGTTGTACCTGGCGTGATCACTAGGCTGGCATGTCCTGGTCACGGTAACGGTACAGGTTTCCGGGCTAGGTTGGCTGTGTCCATTCCAAATGTGAATATTTTTGAATAATTTTTCCCATCGTCGGTCATGTCGTGACCCAGAAGTTCACGACTTTGTTCGACGCTCTTCCTCGACACGAGGGGTGCAGAGATAGCGAAGTATTTGGTGAGGTGTAGCATGATTGCAGATTATCGTAAAAATGGCGTCGCATAATTGTAAATCGTCTTATACATTTAGGTTCGAGTTTATTGTAAATGTTGCAGACATAAGGTTGGAAAACATGATAAACCTTCGGAATGCAGCATTAATGACGAGAACAATTATTGACATTCTGCGATCATATATAATGGGAAGGGAGGCATGTGGGTGAACCAGTGAGAGGAAAGGCGAAGGGCGTGGCAAGGAAAGCGTAATAGAACAACCCCAGATGATCTCCCTTCCGAAAAGTGCCGACAATAAAACTCACTCAAACTATCATTCAACACGGCGGCCAGAACTTGAAGCCCCCTTACTCGTAGAGGTTCAGTGCTTCTTTCAATAAAACTTCAGCCTCCGCAAATCGAGGGACTGCCTTGCACTCGAAAGGCGCAGGGTGGCTGTTGCTGACGAGTTAGGGATGACCGATGACCCATGGAAGAAGCAAGTAAAAACACGCACGCCCCGATGCCGGAGTGAACAACGGTGTGTACGTCTAACTTACCCTGTGCACCCTCAAGACGCTCGAAACGCAGTGCCCACAGCAGCGTCGCAAAGTCGATCCCGAGCGTCCCTTCCGCAACGTGCCTCCCGGGGCACATCCGCCGCCCATACCCAAACGACACATGTCCCTCCTCCCGACCGTCCACCACCGCCTTAACTTGGCCCTTCTCGTCTAGATACCTAGCCGGGTTGAAACGTGCCGAGTCCGCGCCGAACACGGCCGTTTCGAAATTGATGACGCGCATGTTCGGGAGGATAATCGTGCCCTTGGGGATGAACATGCCCTCGTACCAGTCGTCCGCGGACGAGGCACGCGGCACGCCAAAGGGAGCTGTTGGCGACCAACGCAATGCCTCCTTGACCATCGCGCAGATATAGGGCAAAGATGGGAGGTCGGCGAAGGTCGGCGGACGGGCGCTGCCTACGACATCGTCGAGTTCAGCCTGGGCCCGGACTTGGACCTCGGGGTGAGCGAGCAGTGCGAGCAGCCACCAGTGGAGCGTAGTAGAGGTTGTGTTTCCACCTGCGGAACTACAGTTGGTGAGATCTTTAGATACTTGAGTCGTGTCGGGCGATACACATCAGGGGACGTACAGCATGTCACCGACAAGCCAAGCTCGCTCGCGTTCCGAGAGGTGGTATTTTCCCTGATTCTTGATCAACGTAGCACCGAAGCTGGGCTGGTCGATCCCTTTCGCCTGGCATTGGTAAAATTAATAATCCGTTTCATTGGGGGACCACCGCAGCGAGTATGTACCAAGTCGTCGGCAACTTTGCTGAGAAGACGTTCGTGCCTCAGCGAATCTTGGATGAACCAGTACTGTGCGTCCCGTTTCCACTTGGCGAACCTGCGTGCCACGGTGAGGGGAAGCCCGCGATCAGTAATGCGGTATACGTACCTACTCGGAACATATCTCATCCATGGGAAATACTCAACCAGACGCGCCCCTGGCTGCAACTCGTGAGCCGCGCGCTCTACATGGTTTACGACTCCTACAATGACTGGGTCGTCCTCTGATTCTACGGGGGGTAGATGGTAATTGATGGATAGTATGATGGACCAGGCGTGTCGTTGGAAATGCTTTTTCACAAGAGGACTCTTCATCAGCGAAAGCGCCAACATGATCGCTTCACGACTTTGGATGGGGTAGAAGTCTGGTACGACCGATTTGGAGAAGCCTTCCACTGCAGGACGGCGGAACCGGCGCCATCTATGGGGAATCAGCGTAGAAAAAGATAGAGTATCGAATGGCATACAGCTCGCCATACCCCGTGAAGGCAAATGTGAGGTTCTCGGTCAGAAATTCATTGAAGGAGATGTATCGCGGACGATCGGAATATATGTTGGATCGCTTCTCAAGCAGGTCAACGGCGACGCGCTGGCTGTTGATGACCAGGATCCCCTGGCCAAAGACGCTTAAGTACATCAATTCACCTGAAAGGTGAGTGAGTAATTTTTGGAATAGATTGGAGATCTACGGTGTCACCATAGTCATCCTTCCGTTGCGGTGAAGCTAGCCAACCTTGGTCTGAGGCGTGTTTAACGTCGCCAATGAAGGGCAGGCCTTTGGGACCAGGGGGAAGATAACGGAAGGCTCTCTTAGCGAGTGGGACTATGAACCAGAGCACAAGGCCAACGAGGGGAGCGGCAACCACCGGCAGGAGGTGACTCAGGTGAGACATGGGGTCGTTGCTAACCTCACGTATCAAAGTAAGATCAGAGGTCTCTGAAAGATGCTGAACAAGATGCTGAACAACTATAGGAGCGATGGTAGTGTCAACAAAGCACTATCTTTGTGCGTAATTTGTGCGCACTTAGCTAGTCACCCATAAGTACGTGTCCATCTGATGGTCACGGACAAGGTCACGGAAATTAACGAGAACGCCCCCGGTCACGGACCGGGAGGGATTGTAAGCGTCCATTTGGGGGTTAGACCCGTTCGAGCCCTGAGGCTTATCAATATACGGTCATCTGACCACCAAATACTGTACTCTGTTATCATCTTCTCCGTCTTGACAGGTGCAGTATATATCCAGCGTCTAATGTTTTGTGTAAACGGTTGGGTAACTTGGGTGAGCCATCTTGTAAATTTCGGTGTATGTAGCTTGAGTGAGTGTATCAGAGTGAACGAGTAGGACCTAGCATCCTGATGCCGCAACTGAACCCCATACCATCGAACTGAGGGATCTCTCTGGTCTTTGAATATGTGTTTAAAAATCAATCTAATGGGATCTGAAAAACGTACTGCAAACAGATTCAGATAACTAGTGTAACATTAAAGGTTGGAAATACTACAAACCTTCGATAATAGTAGCATTGGTCACGAGAACAGCTATCGACATTCTGCGGTCATATAGGATAAAGAAGGAAGGGACGAAAGAGGCATTTAGGTGAACCAGTGAGGGCAAAGGCGGAGGGGGTAAAGAAACCGTGACAACACAGCCCCAGATCTCCCTTCCGAAAAGTACCAACAATAATGATCACTCAAGATATCATTCAACACCTCACTCGTAGAGATTCAGTGCTTCTTTAAGTAAAGCTTCGGCCTCCGCAAATCGAGGGACTGCATTGCACTCGAAAGGCACAGGGTAACTGTTGCTGACGGTTAGGGAGGACCCATGGACGAAGCAAGTAAAAACACGTACGCCCCGATGCCAGAGTGAACAAGGGTATTCACGTCTAACTCACCCTGCGCACCCTCAGGGCGCTCGAAACGCAGAGCCCACAGCAGCGTCGCAAAGTCGATCCCGAGCGTCCCTTCCGCAGCGAACCTCCCGGGACACACCCGCCGCCCATACCCAAATGTCATGTGTCCTTCCTCGCGGCCTTCCATCAGCACCTTGACTTGGCCCTTCTCGTCAAGATACCGAGCCGGGTTGAAACGTGCCGAGTCGGTGCCAAACACGGCTGTATCGAAATTGATGACGCGCATGTTCGGGAGGATGACCGTGCCCTTGGGGATAAACATGCCCTCGTACAAGTCATCCGCGGACGAAGCATGCGGAACGCCAAAAGGCGTCGTCGGCGACCAGCGCAGTGCTTCTTTGACCATTGCGCGGATATAGGGTAAAGAGGGGAGGTCGGCGAAGGTCGGCGGACGAGCGAAGCCTACAACTTCGTCGAGTTCAGCCTGGGCCCGGACTTGCACCTCAGGGTGAGCGAGTAGAGCGAGCAGCCACCAGTGGAGCGTAGTAGACGTTGTCTCCCCACCTGCGGAACTACGGTTTGTGAGACCTTTAGGTCCCCTAATCCCCGTGAATTTGGGCGATACACGTTAGGGACGTACAGCATATCACCGACAAGCCAGGCCTGCTCGCGTTCCGAGAGGTGGTATTTATCCTGATTCTTTATCAATGTAGCTGCGAAACTTGGCCGATCAATCCCTCTCGCCTGATGCAGGTATCAATAATCTATTTCATTGGAGGACCATAGTAGCGAGCACGCACCAGATCATCAGCAACTTTGCCGAGAAGACGTTCGTACCTCAGCGAATCTTGGATGAACCAGTAGTGTGTGACCCGTTTCCACTTGGCGAACCTGCGTGCCACGATCAGAGGATTCTCACGATCAGTAACAGGATATTAGTACACACCTACTCGGAATATATCTCATCCATGGGAAGTACTCAACCAGACGCGCCCCTGGCTGTATCTCGTGCAACACTCGCTGTACATGGTTTACGATTCCTATGATCACCGGGTCGTCCTCCGATTCTACGGGGGGTAGATGGTAATTGATGGACAGTATGACGGACCAAGCATGTCGTTGGAAATGCTTTTTC
The DNA here is from genome assembly GCA_021527775.1 of Lactarius sanguifluus. Taxonomy (NCBI): domain Eukaryota; kingdom Fungi; phylum Basidiomycota; class Agaricomycetes; order Russulales; family Russulaceae; genus Lactarius; species Lactarius sanguifluus. The sequence continues at coordinate 169,863 of JAKEYF010000093.1, forward strand.
ATAGGAGGACATCTTACCAGCGAAAGTGCCAACATGATCGCTTCACGACTTTGGATGGGGTAGAAGTCTGGTACGACCGATTTCAAGAAGCCTTCCACTGCAGGACGGCGAAAGCGGCGCCATCTATGGGGAATCAGCGTAGACAAAAAGACAGAGTGTCGGTGGCATACAGGTCGCCGTATCCCGTGAAGACAAATGTGAGGTTCTCGGTTAGAAATTCACCCAAAGAGATGTATCGCGGACGATCGGAATATATGTTAGATCGCTTCTCAAGCAGATCAACGGCGACGCGCTGGCTGTTGACGACCAGGATGCCCTGGCCAAAGACGCTTAAGTACATCATTTCACCTATAAAGTCGGTGAGTAAATTTGGGAGAGAATAAAGATTTAGAGTGTCACCAAAATCATTCCTCCGTTGGGGTGATGCTAGCCAATCGTGATCCGAGGCATGTTGAATGTCGCCAATGAAGGGCAGCCCTTTGGGACCTGGCGGAAATTTACGAAAGGCTCTTTGAGCGAGCCGGGCTGTGAGCCAAACGACCAGGCCAACGAGGGGAGTGGCAACAAGGAGGAGGGACATGTGGTCGCTGCTAACCTCGACTATCAGAGTGAAACAAGAGGTCTCTGGAGGAGGCTGAAGAACCATAGGAACGATGATGGTGTCAACCTTCGTGCGTAATTTGTCCGCACTAGTTATTAGTTACCAGTAAGTGCATGCCCATTACAGTAAATGGTCGCGGAAATCAGCGAGAAACCGCATAAAAGCAGGGTGCCCGTCGTGACGCATGCGGGGTTGCAAGCGCCCATGCAGGGTTAGACTATGTACGGCCTTCTGACATAGCACTCTGTCGTGCCAAGTTTCCCATTTTCACCGTGAGTTCTCAAGCAGATCTCACGTGTGGCTTTATCCATGTATTCGTGGCAGAGCACAATGCAAAGTCAGCTTCTGCCCCGCAGTCACGCCTTCTTGTCAAGCGGTGGATTATGTGGGCCGCCAAACCCTTTTGCCTTCGTCGCCGCGCTTTGACAGGTATGACCCTGTCGACCCAATCTGTAACGTCTGCGTGTGCAGCCAACCCAGCAACCACACGGCGCATGAGACAAGTGGCGCATGCAACAGGATGTCGCCACCAACTTGGCAACCATCATGCACGGCACTGCTACTATCGGAAATCGTCACCCGAATTGACATATGAGCATGGTCAAATAACGATGAAGAACTACGAAAAAAACTCCATTTACGACCTTTACGAGCCTCGGACAGTGCAGTAGTGGTTCAAGACTACCTACGGCTTTGGTCACGAGAACAGATCTTTACGTTCTACAACCGTACAGGATAGAGAACACAAAAAGAGACCTTTGTTCAACTCAGTTCCTTTTTGAATAAAGCCTCGGCTTCCGTGAACCGAGGGACCGCCTTGCATTCGAAAGGTTTGGGGCGACCGAAAGTCTTTAAAGTTAATGCGAACCCCAAGGCGAACCCTGGCGGATTCGTTCCACCGGAGGTCCGAGCAGCGGTAGCGTCCGTGTCACGGTGTACCATTGACTCAGCCTCGGGAGTATGAAAATTTTGGAACCGCTCCTCAGGCCTCAGGGGCAATGTACGCTCTCGTTCTCGTTCATTCTCGCGCGTTCTGCTGGCCTCTTCTTACGATTTGCAGATTTGGGATTTGGAAAGCTGCCTAAGGCAGCTTGATGTTCGGTCTGGTGGCCGTGACCCGGTCACTTGACTATGCACCAAATTTCGAGTCGGCATCCCGGTGACACCAGGCCTGACAGGCCTGACAATACGCGATGTATCACCTTGCTTGGCAAGGTCCTCTGGCAAGTGGGAATTAAGTAAGCGACCTGCAGATTGTAAACATGAACAAACATTCTTTCGATTATGACCCCCTAACCTGCAAATCGTACACTCCATGAGTAGGCCTGTACCATATCTGTAGAAGGAAACACATCATCAATTTCTATTTTCCAATCAAGCAAGGTTTGAGGCGACGAAGTCGACCCCTGGTTCATGTATTGGACCTGGTTTTTTAAAGGCTCCTTTATGTAATCAATGAGATATCTTTGTTGAGTTCAGGGAGGTTGAAACCTGTCGCGCAGGCCTCTGCACGGTTCCAAACCTCGTACAGACGTCTATCCGGTTAGGGGACGTGTCCCTCTAAATCCGCTAAGCCCGCGTGCAAGTGCAGCACCCCCGGGAATACGAGAGATGAGCCACTTGGGTTCGACGGAGATCTGCCGCGCGAGTGGTCGCGCACGTCGCTGCACCCCACTAAACTTCATGGAGACATCAACCTCTATCTGCATCAAGCTTTGTTAGAGTGACTAAGGGCGCGCACAAGTGCAGCACGCTGGAGGACACGGGGGTGAGCTGCACTCAACCCCACTGCACTCGCGGTCACCAGGGCCAGCTGGTGATCCAGCGTATGTTCTATATACAGGCGGTCACCGGTCTATCATCCGAGGGTCACTAGTCAGTACTAGTCAGTGGTCACTCTCGACTGGCACGCGAATGAGCCTAAACTGGGGTTGCCCGACCGAACAGGGTTCCGAGTCAGGTTCGTTTGGCAGCGTACGCGGAGTTCCCGGCTTTGACCAATTCTGTATTGTAGAGATTTATGGCAGCGGGCAGCCGAATGGGTGAACGATGTGTGAGCGTGGAGGATCAGATGCTTTTCTGATAATATTACGATTATCTAATTCCAGGTCTTGGACTACTGTCCGTTCCGGGCTGAATCCCAACAAATATGTATCTTTGTACCAACCGACCGCGGGTGTGCTTCTACAGTACAGTACTTCCATTTACTGAATGGGCGGCATACAGTAAACTCGTCCTATGGACTGTGCCACCGCCTCCCACAAGCCCCGCCAGAGCGTGTGCTACACTGAACAACCTATCTGAGCTCTGAACTTCCCGACGACACAAAACCGATTCCAAAGCACATCCCAGGAGTGCACGCACTCAACACTGATTCACCGCATGCACAAAGGAGTATATTTCCGATAGACATGAGAGCAATCTACGTAAATTCTCTATTTCGATGTTTTTTTGACTGAAATCGAGAGACCCGCGGAGCCTTTTACTTTTACAGTACCTCTATTTTGACAACTCCGCCGTCGAGTCTGGGATGCCCATCCCGGCGATCCCCTGTACCATGCAATGCCATCCCCTCAGGCTCTTTGTCCTCTCCACTCTTGCAGCCGGGCTGCTCGGCGGCCTCGCGACGCCCCTTGTACCACGTTGGAATGAAACGAAGGTGAAGCACGCATGGCATACCATCCCGGACAATTGGGTGGGCCTGGGCCACCCGTCCGCTGGCACAACGATTGACCTCCACCTCGCGCTCAAGTCATATGACGAGAATGCTTTGATCGATGTCCTCTATGAGGTCAGCGACCCAGAGCATCCAAGGTACGTCCCTCCACGGCCCATTCGCACATATGTGTACCCACCTCCCATTTCCCATTGGCAGTTACCGCGCATACCTATCCAAAGAGCAGGTCGCTAACCTCGTCGCGCCGCATGCGGACACGCTCGAGCTCATTAATTCCTGGCTAGAGCACCTTGGCATACCCCCCTCCTCTGTCTCAAGGACACTCGGCAGCTGGCTAACGCTCACTGGCGTGCCGGTGTCCCGAGCCAACGATATCCTCGGCGCATCGTACCAGCTCTACAACCATGCTGAGACGAACCACACCGTTCTCCGCACGGTCAGCTACTCTATCCCAGAGGTCCTGCATCAACACATTCACACCATCGTGCCAACGACTTACTTCGGCTCTCCGCCCACGGAGGGAAGGAAGCTGCGGATGCACCCCAACTCGGCAGTTGGGGCACGGGCGGAGGCAGGGTCGGAGGAGTCCGTGAAGGTGCTGTCGGGCCGCGACTTGAATAGGTACGTCTCACCATCGTATGTGCGCTGGCTTTACAATACGGCGGTCTACCGTCCCGCCGCGGTGGACCGGAACGTGATTGGGATTGCGGGCTACGGTGGGGAGTACCCGAGCCCGAAGGACCTGGGACTATTCATGACCGAATTTCGCACCGAGGGGGAAGACGCGACCTTTTCTGTCGTGCAGGTCCAAGGCGGCGGCGGGAATAACCCGGACATACCTGGCGCTGAGGCCAACGTCAACACCCAGTACACGGGGGCCATTACGTACCCAACAACGAACGTCTTCTACAGCACAGGGGGCGCACCAGAAACAATTGATCCATTCTTCGACTTTGTCACCTACATGCTTACTAAAGAAACGAGAATCCCCCAGACAATCACCACGTCATATGGCGGCCCCGAGTTTGGCGTTCCCTTCGACTATGCGACGATGGTGTGCAGGCTATTCGCAGAGCTTGGTCTGCGCGGCGTTAGCGTCCTCTTCTCGAGCGGTAACTCGGGGGTTGGCAAGGGGGACTGCTTGGTCGAGGTAAAGGGACATGTCTCCGTCCATTTCATCCCCGAATTCCCCGCAACCTGTACGTGTGGCATTGTTCGAAAGTAGCAGAAATAGGTCGCTCACAACACCACCACGCTTTTGTAGGTCCATATCTCACTAGTGTTGGCGGCACGACGAGAGACAGCCCCGAGGTCGCGGCTTCTCTCTCTGGAGGCGGCTTCTCGAACTACTTTGAACGCCCGCCCTACCAAGCGAACGCTGTGCCCCCCTTCCTCCAGACTCTCGGCGACAAGTATCATGGCTACTACCAGTTCGTTCGCCGCAGTGACCCTTCCCTGACCTTCCCTGACCTATGTACCTTATAATTTTTGTAGTCCTGGTGGCCGTGGCGTCCCCGACATCTCCGCCCAGGCGCTCAACATTTTGTTCGCCTTTAAAGGACAACTTGAAGTCGGGTCTGGCACAAGTGCCGCAACACCCGTACGTACTTCCCTACTCCCTCTCTGCGTCACCCATCCCCGAGCACCCAGCTGATCTCCAATCGCACAGATCGCAGCAAGCATTTTCTCGCTGCTGAATGACTACTTGATCTCGACAGGCGAAAGCCCTCTCGGCTTACTCAACGGCTGGCTGTATGGACGCGGCCTCGCGGGCCTCAATGACATAATTTCTGGCTCAAATCCAGGCTGTAACACCGATGGGTTCACCGCTATCGCCGGGTGGGATCCTGTGAGTCCTACCATACTCGTGTCTCTTCAGCTTGAACTTTGGCCGACTCTGGGCTCCATAGGTCACCGGTCTCGGGACACCCGACTTTATGAAACTGGAGGAAATAATAGATGAGTCATGAGTGCCTCAAGCACATAAACCAGCTACTCACAGAGAACAGCCTGAGGCGAGATATGCGCCTTCATGTTGTACTATAGCGATATTTTTTGGCTAGTAGACGATGTTACCGTTAATCATATCATCTTGCATTGCCAGCTTTGCAGTGGGCGAAGGGCTGTGTAGGAGAGCCAGAGGGACTCGGGGAGATCCCGAGGGTGTCGATCTGGGGGATAGCAAGGTGGGGAATGACTACTGTGACGTGAAAAATGGAATCCCGTAGGAAATTCGAGGCAATAGATGTCAACGATAGATCACCTGCAATCAAAAGACGTGTCAGGATCGTCCCGTGCATGGGGTTCAAGTTGGGGAGTTTCCGATCTAGTTTTTTTTTTTTTGAATACATTTTCGTGCGCCTGAGGGCAGAATACCCTATGTATTAGGCACTACACTTTCAATATACTACGCGTCCATGTCTCTCCGCTTTCCACTGTCCTCTCTTTATATCTTAGGTCTCCCCCGTCCCCCAATGAGGAAATGGTATAGCTTCTTGTCAGACGTTGAGGTGGGTAGGGCGTACGTGACACGGAGGCGTGATTTTTTGGGTTTGATATCAGCGTTGTGAAGTCTTTGTCTGAGGATCTTGCCGCCAATCACTGGCGCGACAATGTTACTGTCGGAAATACTCACTCAAATTGGCATGCGAGCATGGTCAAGTCACGATAAAAAACTGCAAAAAAAAACATATACTGGGGCCGCGGGGATGGGATGTACCCTTACTAAGAGAATGCAGTAGTGGTCTTTTATATCGCACTCACCATCACGCGTCACGACGAACCTTCAAGGATACGACTCTATTTATGAGAATAGCCCTTTGTATTCTGCGGATGCAAGTGCGGATGTGTAGAATAGAGAACATGAATAGAAGGAGGGTGAACGTGAACTCGTAACCTTGAAGCTTGAAGCTTAACGGGTGTTGCCGGATGTGGAAAGTATCATGCCTGTACTGTAACTTATGTAAGCTCGCTAAACTTATAATCGGCCAAAATTGGCCAAAGGGTGGGAAAGTCCGGTCCGCCAGAGCGGGGTGGGAAAGAACTTGAACAGCTGAGTGGAGACAAGACGAGAAGCGACGCCGTCCGAGGTGGCGAGACTGAGAGAATTGACAACGGAATCAATGACGATGTTAGTTGCAAATGCCCTCGGTTGAGCCTGACTCAAAACTCAATTCGTGCGAGAAGAAAGGGGTAACAAAGGCGACACGATTCAGCTTGAAGCTTGAAGCTTGAAGCTTGAAGGCCCGTGACTTGCGACTTGGCTTGGCGACTTGGAGTGCTCTCAATTCAGTAAAACAGCGGGAGGAGTGAGAAGTGAAGAAGAACGAAAAATCTCTTGCGTAAGCTACGAGTATGTTTCGCCGCTCATTGGTGCCCTCACGCTGAGCCAGCCATAGTGGACATGGGCGGCAGAACTCCTGACCATGGGCGGTGATGCCATCACAGGATTTACAGCTACCATTCTGTAAGTTACGCCGCTACATCATACTATTCGCCGATTATCAGGATTATCAGAACGGTATCTCCGGTATCACAATTATCGCTCAATTATCACTACAGTATCGCCAATTAGCTCGGGGGGTTTTCCCTGATGCACCCGCCCAGTGACCTGCAGATGGACACACTTCTACATGACTCTACATTCATGGAGAACGACGGGGTAGGGATAGACGGAGCTTCTCGGCTTGCTCTTTGTCCCTGGTAGTACCCTTGAATTGAACGGTATCTAACAAGCCCAATGGTAGTAGTGAGAATACAGTTATAACCTTGATTGTAAGCAATGGTTTCCGCTTAAACTATCATATATCACAGGCCATACGAAGCAGCATAGGGATGATTAGCATTTCTGTTGTACTGTTGGAACTACGAGTCGACTCCCTCTTATTCGATGTCCCTCCATCATGGCCAAAAGCTATCAGTTATGGGGGAGTACTGGTTCATAGGAAGGTGTTCTATTTGGCTGTATTTTGATATATGACGCTGACACGCCACTGGCACCTCCGTTAGTCTACTGCCCTACTGTGCCTACCCAACCGAACCCTCACTCGTACAATTAGAGTCCGTGTCAACGGTTATACAGGTACTAGTTAGCACCTTTTTTTGTTTGAAAAAAGTCGTCAAGGTTTGACGGCCAAACGAAGCCATTATTTCTTCGACAGTGCGAGCATAAGCTGTATCAAGATCTTGAATTCTAGACCTCAGAATGGTTGAGACAGCCTCAAGGGCTACACTACGAGCTGGACGCAGCATGTATTTGTGAGTCCAACTAACTTTTTCTAATTTAATACACTATGCTGCATTGAAATTAGCATGGTCGAAGTGGTACAGTAGTGCGACCGAAACCCGATACAGTAGTTTGACGTTCAACACTTGGTCCAACATTCAACCCCTGGCCAAGTATCGGTTACCGATGTGTGACCCTGCCAAATCTCAGCCAAACGGGTATCGGATATCGGGTACTGCGTGCCGACCTCATTTCGACAAAAAGTTATCGGGTTTGAGGGAGTATCGGGTACCCGATAAGAGGGAGTCGACTGTATTCACCAACATTCACCGACAGTTCCCTCGATCATAAGCCATTTTAAACCCAGCTGTACTCACTCTATCGAGTGTCCTTCGCGCAACCAGCACCCCCCACAGAGCGGAGCGGTCACTGGTCTAACTTGAATTGTTCACAAGAATCACAATCTGCGTTCACGTGTTTTCTCTGTCTTTTTTTTCGCTCCATGTCATGTGTCTTCTCCTCCTCTTATTTTACTCTGGGACGTGAGGTCACTGATTCAGCAGCTCCCAGCGCATCATGATCCACCTCCTTGTTGCGACTCCCCTCGTCGGCATTGTCCTCTGGCTCATAGCACGACTCGCTCAAAGAACCTTCCGTAATCTTCCCCCGGGTCCCAAAGGGTTACCTCTCGTCGGCAACATTCTGCGCGCCACAGATAACGATTGGCTAGCGTCACCACGACGGAAGGACGATTATGGTCACACTCTGGACCTCCAGTTTCTTCATAAATTTGCTCACCCACCTTCCAGGTGATTTGATGTACTTAACCGTCTTAGGCCAGGGCATCCTGGTCGTCAACAGCCAGCGCGTCGCCGTTGACCTGCTTGAGAAGCGATCCAACATATATTCCGATCGTCCGCAGTCCATCTCCTTGAATGAATTCCTAACCGAAAGCCTCCTATTTGTCTTTACGGGATACGGCGACCTGTGTGCCATTCGACACTCGATTTTTTCTACGCTAATTTCCCATAGGTGGCGCCGGTTACGCCGTCCTGCGGTGGAAGGCTTCTCGAAATCGGTCGTACCAGACTTCTACCCCATCCAAAGTCGTGAAGCGATCATGTTGGCGCTTTCGCTGATAAAGTGCCCTCCAATGAAAAGGCATTTCCAACGACATTCTTGGTCCATTGTATTGTCCATCAATTATCATCTACCACCAGTAGAATCAGAGGACGACCCAGTGATCCTAGGAATCGTAAACCATGTGCTGCGAGTGTTGCGCGAGTTAGAGCCAGGGGCACGCCTGATTGAGTATTTCCCATGGATGAGATATATTCCTAATAAGTATGTATATCATGTTACGATCATTGACTTCCCCTCATCGTTACACGCAGGTTAGCCAAGTGGAAACGGGATGCGCAGTATTGGTTCATTCAAGATTCGCTGATGTACGAACGTCTTCTCGGCAAAGTTGCTGATGATTTGGTGCGTTCTCGCTGCGGTGCTCCCCAAATGGAATGGGTTGTCGATTTATGAGTAACTTACCAATGCCAGGCGAAAGGAATTGACCAGCCAAGTTTCGGTGCTACATTGATAAAGAATCAGGAAAAATATCGTCTCTCGGAACGCGAGCAGGCCTGGCTTGTCGGTAGCATGCTGTGCGTCCCCTAACAGCATCGCCCAACACCCAAAGGGTCTAAAGATCTCACAAACTGTAGTTCCGCAGGTGGAGAGACAACGTCTACTGCACTCCACTGGTGGCTGCTCGCTCTACTCGTTCACCCCGAGGTACAAGTCCGGGCTCACGCAGAGCTTGACGAAGTCGTAGGCTACGCTCGTCCACCGACCTTCGCAGATCTCCCCTCTCTACCGTATATCCGCGCGATGGTCAAGGAGGCACTGCGATGGTCGCCCGCGATTCCTTTTAGTGTGCCACATGCCTTGTCCGCAGACGACTGGTACGAGGGCATGTTCATCCCCAAAGGCACGATCGTCCTCCCGAACGTGAACCTGATCAATTCCGACTCGACGGTGTTTGGCAGCGACTCGGCAAGTTTCAACCCGGCTAGGTATCTTGACGAAAAGGGACAAGTTAAGCCGCTGATGGACGGTCGGGAGGAGGGACATGTGTCGTTTGGGTATGGGCGGCGGGTGTGTCCCGGGAAATATGTTGCGGAAGGGACGCTTGGGATTGACTTTGCGACGCTGCTGTGGGCTCTGCGTTTCGAGCGTCCTGAGGGTGCGGAGGGTGAGTTGGACGTACACACCCTTGTTCACACCGGTATCGGGGCGTGCGTGTTTTTGCTTGCTTCGTCCATGTTGTCTCCCTAACCCATTAGTAACAGTTACCCTGTGCCCTTCGAGTGCAAGGCAGTGCCTCGGTTTGCGGAGGCTGAAACTTTACTGAAAGAGGCACTGGATCTCTATGAGTAGGGGGGGTTCCGACCATGTTCTCGTATGATAGCCCGAGTGTTGGCGCTGTTCGGAATGAGATCCCGGTCTGGGGGCTGTACTATCGCGCTTTCGTTACCACTGCCCCGCCTTTGTTCCCACTGGCACTAGTTCTCCCTCCCTTTCTATCCTGTATGGCCGCAGAATGTCGATATCTGTTCTCGTGGCCAATGCTGTATTATCGAAGGTCTGTCATATTTCCCAACCTCCAAGGTCCGCAACATTGAAATCGAAACCGATCATACAAGACATTTTACAATTAGCCATTTTATAATACTCTCGGACTCTCCGCTAAGTAACTTGCCACACTTCGCCAAATACTTCGCCTCCACTGGCAGTGGCACTGGTCCAAGTTGACCCTTTATGCATCACATCATATCTGTAGTGCGTTGAATGATGTTGTGAGCGTCTGGGTCGCTGCTCAGCGCTCAGCCTTTGTAGAGTCTGGCCAGGCCCGGCACTAGTCAAGGTCGCGCGTGATGGAAAAGTATGTTCACATCCTGGAAACTTGAATGACACGTTGATTTGGGATCTGCGACTCGAGCACGCCAGCCTCAGGCTTATGGCTGGCGGGTAGCGATCCCACCAGCTATAGTAGGTGTGAAACCGTTTCGTACTTCTACGTACTCGATACACAATTATTTGGAAGCATCGTAGACGCAATCCTGGTGAACCCCTAAAATACTACGCTACTGTCCTTCTCACTGAGCCCTTCGGCGACTCCACGACATTCGTCCCACCTGGTTAAGGCGATGTGCGTGTGAAGCATGCACAGAATGCTGTTCAGGCGAACTGGGAGTGCCTCGGTGGTGTCCAGTCGCTAACACCACTATACATGGGCTTGCACTGCCTATATAAAATGCTGGGCTATGTGCACAACGCGGCGGTCCAGAAGGTGCTAGCGGTTGTGAGATACCTCGAGCCACGGTAATACCCTTGTCCTCGCTGTTTAACTTAGATTGTTACAGAAACCAGCAGGAAGCCGCCTGGTATATGAAGTGTAACGTCGGCTAAGAAATTTCCATCACGGCGTAATAGATCGCAATTTAGAAAGAGTCTGTGGAGTTGGTGCTCACACCCTTGCTCACACCCTTACATTTTGGAAATTTAGGCGATTTCACAGAAATTCGTCCGGCTGACATGTTTAAGTTCGAGTGCATCATTGTTGAGGCCATCTGTGATAACTTGGAGATGACAGGACTTGAGATGAAGCGGATGGATTCTCCCCCTTCTTTTGGAGCTACTAGTAACTTACGCCGGATATGCCAGTGGTATTCTGCAGTTGCTTATGTAAACAATGATGAGGATGAGTCATCCCTGTCCTCTGTTTCTTTGTTTCTGTCTGGATACTATAAGTCATTAGCAACAAATTGTGCGCCTACCTTGAGCTCCTCGCAAAAGATACGAGTGAAGGGTCCGCCTACTCTGCCCCGTCGCAAAATTGTGAAAGGGTTTGTCCCGGTTAATTACACTGTGCATAGTCCGACCCGCGAACAATTGCCCGCGAAACCGGTGTTTAACCCAAGGTTTAACCCCTTCGTTCTCCAAAACGCCACAGGTTTTCACTAGGGCTACTTTTTTGGAGTTCCATCCTACCAGGAGGTCGACATTCTTTTTCCAGCTGAACTCGTGAGACTATGAGTACTATCGAGTCCGTATCACTGCCAATCCACCAGCCCAGGGAACCCCATGGCTGCGTTTGCACGGCCCACACTAAGTTGACCATGTGTCAGCCTTGCAAGGGGGGGCCGGGCCGTGGTTCCGTGACCCGAGGCTGGGGGGGGGGGGTCAGCCGAAAGTCTGTAAAAAAATTTACTTTTTGGGCGCTTGGAAGGCCGGCTCGTTGATCTGGGAATGTGGCTACCCCAAGACCCACGCAGCCTGAGTAGGTCGCATGAGAAAACGCTTACCCCTCCTCGGTTTTTACGAGTGGAATGTAGTAATGCTATACTAGTATAGAAAGTACTGTACATATCTATGTAATACTGTACTTCCAGAACCTCACCGCCTTCCCTGCTTCCCCTCTGCCCCTTGCCGTTGCATTGCTGTTGCCGCTGCCACCATCGTCGTGCTCAGAGATGTCAACGAGTGTTGCCAAACGAGTATACTCGCGAGTTTGACTCGTCACGTGACGAGTACTCGTCCCGCGAGTACTCGTGCCTGAATACTTGGGCGAGTACGAGTCTACCTTTTTCCGAGCGCGAGTACTCGCCGAGTACTCGTCCTAACACTGGTCTACTAGCCCCTTTGTTGGGTTGGTATTACAGTTTTTCAGAATCAATTTATTTCGTGTCAACTACAATGTACTACTGTAGACTACCAGTTACAACAGGGCCCGCCGCCATCCGAGTTGTCGTCGCGGTTGCCTGTTGTCGTTGTCGCGGTTGCCGTCGTTGCTGCCGTCGTTGTCGTCGTTAGCGTCTTCCTGTCGTTGTCGTTGTCGGTTGACGTCGTCCCATTGTCGAGTCACCCCATCGTCGTGGTCGATGGACGCCGTGTTGTGTCGTAGTCGACGGGCATCATCCCGCGGTCGTGGTAGAACGTCACCCTGATGCCATGGTCGATGGGTGTCACTCCGTCGTTGTCGCGTCGCCCAAGGCGTCGCCGTCTTGCTGTTGCTGGTGGTGGTATTAAGTGTTGCAGCCCGCAGGCCGGTCCGCGTGTAGCCTGCGAAACTGGCAATCACCGGGCGTGGGAAGCTCTGCGTTCTGACCTACACCACGTGAGTCGCTTACACATTGGCCTGACCACGACCACAACCTTACGCCTGGACGATGACGACGGCAGTGGCAGCATACCACCAGCGCGTGGCCACTCACACGACGACAACAACCCCCGCCGGCACCACGACTACGACCACCACCACGACCACCACGGTCTACGACCACCACGGGGTCCACGACATCCACGTCCACGACGACGGCTGTCCACGACGACGGCTGTCCACGACGACGGCTGTCCACGACGACATCGACGACGATGGCGGCGGAGGCAGTGATGACACGGCAATGACGCTAGGACGCGACGGCGGCGGGTAGCGACGCTGCGGCGGTGGTAATATTAGTAGTAGTATTTAATGTTTTTACCTACTAGTATAGTAGTTTTAATGATAGTCGATCTGCGCTGGAAACGTACGAGTACTCGCCCAAAACGAGTACTTGTAGAATTCGAACGAGTACGAGTACACGAGTACTCGTACTCGTGGCTCGAAACGGGTACTCGCGCCGCGAGTACGAGTCTCGGTCGGGGAAATCCGGCGAGTACTCGCGCTGACGAGTACTCGTCCCGACGAGTACGAGTCGAGTACGAGTGGCTCTTCGGGAATTTCCGACGAGTACTCATACTCGCGAGTATAACTCGTTGACATCTCTAGTCGTGCTGCTATTGTCGCCAAGTCAGCCACTGGCACCGTGACTGGTGCATCATGCACCTGATCGTCGTCATCGCGTTGTCATCTGCTGTGTCACCCTTGGTGTCACCGTCGCCCAAGACCGTCGCTGCCGGTGCATCATCATCCATCATTGTGTGGCTTGCAGTGTGTATGGGTGTACATCTTGAACCTGCCATGGCTACGTTGTGTTGTCGATGTTATGGCATGCGGGGATCGCATTGACCTCGGGTGGCGGCTGGGCTTATGTGGAGTAAGTTACTGAGTGGCAGAAGTTACGGTCACATCGTGGGTCAAAAGGGAGTCGGAGCGTGGGAAGCTGTCTTTTGTCCCCTCACGTCCAACTGCCATCACATAGACCAGCTTTCACCAGTTCACCCTGCAGCCCAGCCAGCCTGCCATATTCGCAGAATCGCAGCACACAGCTGAAGCCGACGAACACGCCAGGTGCCTTATTTGGTGCCGTCGTGTTTGCCGTCTTCTCGCTGTCGTGGAGCGACTCAGCGAGACCATCTGTGACGGACAACGACGACGCTGCCACCTCCGTATGGGATCTCGATGATCTTTCTGCCACTGCACTTGTGTGACTCAATGACGACGACAACGCAGCTGCCTACAACCCCGACCCCGACTGACTATGTCACCACCACTGGCAATGCAAGACGGGATCCATACTGATGATGGCGAGTACGACGTCCACCCATGATGGTAGCACGGCGATGACCACAGGTGATGTGAGGTGACAGTGACCACGACCACAACAACCGTGGTGAACACGACGTCTGTCACCAATGTGGCCATTCCCTGAAACTATCAAGACGCTTCGCCAGCGACAGGTGACTACGACGTTGGGGGTGACCTCGACAATGAAACCGCAACGACGCAACTGCAATGACCTCGGCAATGACATCGAGGTGATTGTGACACCTCAGCAATGGCGACCACAATGACAATGGGGTGACCACAAGGCAGCCACAATGGCGATGAGGTTCCACAATTACCACGGGGCGACGATGATGACAACGGGCATGAGTACCACAATCTTATGTTTTTGTCTATGTTTTTTTTTAAAAATTTTCTATATCTGGATGGAATTTCCTTTTTGGGGGGATACTGGGGGGGGGGGGTAGGGCTTAGTCCCTTAAAAAAATTTACAGGCCCCGTGCAATTTTAAGAATCCCGGCCCCCCCTTGCAGCCTTGTTATGGGGGTTTTTTTTTTTCTTGCCGCTGTCTGAGGGTGACTCATCTCGACTGGCACCCGAATGAGCCTAAACTGGGGCCGCATGGATGCCCGGACCCTCACACAGGGTTCTGTTCGTTTGGCAGTGAATAGAGAAAAGAATCAAATGATTTCACACCCAGCTGACTGGATCACTACCCCAAGGCTGGCATACCACACGGTGCAGATTCCAAATCGACTGTGTCATTCTCAGGATGTGAATATGGCGCATCACGCGCGACCCTAACAGTACCACTGGCAATGGCAAGCAAGATGGCAAGGTTGAGCGTTAAGCGCTAAATGCTGAGTAATAACGACATCGTTCAACGCACTTCCCCGCCGGTGAAGCCGATGGAGGCGAAGTATTTAGTGAAGTGTGGCAAGTGACTTAGCGTCGTAGAGTGTAATAAAAAAAGGTTTTTGTGTAATCGTTGTCTCGTCCGTTTGGTTTTGAATTTCAATGTTGAGGACACATGAGATTGAAGGTTGGGAAATACGACAGACCTTCGATAATACAGCAACCACGAGAACGGTCATCGACATTCTGCAGTCATACGGGATAGGGGGGGAAGAGGGAGAACAAGTGAGAACAAAGGCGGGGGGGAGTGGTAAGGAAAGTGGGATAGTACAGCCCCGGATCTCCTTCCGAAAACTGCCAACAATAAAGCTCACTCAAGTTATCATACAACATGGTCGGAAGCTCACCTATTCGTAAAGATTCAGTGCTTCTTTCAATAAAGTTTCGGCCTCCGCAAACCGAGGGACTACCTTGAACTCGAAAGGCACAGGGTAGCTGTTGCTTATGGGTTAAGGAGAACCAATGGACGAAGCAGTAAAAACACGCACGCCACGAGGCCGGAGTAAACAGGGGTGTTCACGTCCAGCTCACCCTCAACACCTTCAGGACGCTCGAAACGCATTGCCCACAGCAGCGTCGCAAAGTCAATCCCGAGTGTCCCTTCCGCAACGAACCTCCCGGGGCACACCCGCCGCCCATACCCAAATGACACATGTCCCTCCTCTCGACCATCCGTCAGCGGCTTAACTTGTCCTTTCTCGTCAAGATATCTAGCCGGGTTGAAACGTGCAGAGTCGGCACCAAACACGGCCGTATCGAAATTGACCACGCGCATGTTCGGGAGGATGACCGTGCCCTTGGGGATGAACATGCCCTCGTACCAGTCGTCCGCAGACGAGGTGTGTGGAATGCCAAAGGGAATCGCTGGCGACCAACGCAGTACCTCCTTGACCATCGCGCGGATATAGGGTAGAGAGGGGAGGTCAGCGAAGGTCGGTGGACGAGCGTAGCCAACGACTTCGTCGAGTTCGGCCTGGGCCCGGACTTGGACCTCAGGGTGAGCGAGCAGAACGAGCAGCCACCAGTGGAGCGTATTAGACGTTGTCTCTCCACCCGCGATTCTACGGTATGTGAGCCTTTCGAGACTCGGGACATGTTGTGCGATACCTCAGGGGACGTACAGCATGTCACCGACAAGCCAAGCCTGCTCGCGTTCCGAGAGGCGGTATTTTCCCTGATTCATCAACAATGTAGCACCGAAGCTTGGCTGATCAATCCCTTTCGCCTGGCATTGGTATTCATAAATTAACAATCCGTTTCATTGGGGACCACCACAGCGAGAACGCACCAAATCATCAGCAACTTTGCTGAGAAGACGTTCGTACCTCATCGAATCTTGCATGAACCAGTACTGTGCGTCCCGTTTCCACTTGGCGAACCTACGTGCCACGATCAGAGGAACCCCACGATCAATGGCACGATATTAGTACATACCTACTCGGAATATATCTCATCCATGGGAAATACTCAACCAGGCGCGCCCCCGGCTCTACCTCGTGCGAAATGCGCTCCACATGGTCTACGATTCCTATGATAACGGGGTCATCCTCTGATTCTACGGGCGGTAGACGGTAGTTGATGGATAGTATGATGGACCAGGCATGTCGTCGGAAATGCTTCTTCACAGAAGTGGAACTCTTCATCAACGCAAGCGCCAACATGATCGCTTCACGGTTCTGGATGGGGTAGAAGTCTGGTACGACCGATTTAGAGAAGCCTTCCACTGCAGGACGCCGGAACCGGCGCCATCTATGGGGAGTCAGCGTGGAACAAAGACAGAGTGTCGGATGGTATACAGGTCACCATATCCCGTGAGGAAAAATGTGAGGTTTTCGGTTAGAAATTCATTCACGGAGATGAATCGTGGTCGATCGGAATATATGTTGGATCGCTTCTCAAGCAGGTCAACGGCGACGCGCTGGCTGTTGATGACAAGGATGCCCTGGCCAAAGACACTTAAGTACATCAATTCACCTGGAAGGTGGGTGAGGAAATTTATGAAGAAACTGGGGGTCTAGAGTGTTACCATAGTCATCCTTCCGTTGCGGTGACGCTAGCCAATCGTTATCTGCGGCGCGTAGAACATTGCCAACGAGAGGTAACCCTTTGGGACCCGGGGGGAGATTACGGAAGGTTCTTTGAGCGAGTCGTGCTGTGAGCCAGAGGACAAGGCCGACGAGGGGAGTCGCAACAAGGAGGTGAATCATGATGCGCTGGGAGCTACTAACCTAGTAACCTCACGTCTCAGGGTAAAATAAGAGGAGAAAACCGATTGTGGGGTCAGATCGAGCCACTATTGATCCGTCGATGTACTACGTTCCAAGAACACTCATCACCTGCTAAGATTTTTTTGAAGTAACCTCTGCATCTTGCTCTGCAGAGAGCATGGCCCGAGTATAGTATTCTTCGGATTACCTAAGAACCACGAATGACTGGTTGACTCGGCCGATGTGAGGGCAGTGGGGCTTGTCTGAGTCCCATTGAAGACACGACCAGGCCGCGAGCTGGATGCGCCACAGTGAGTTTTCAACGTTCAACGGTCACTGGCAGTCACCGTCAGCGAGAGCGTCAGCCTGAGTATGGAACTGTTGTAGCCTGTAGGAGCCTCTTACGCGAAGCCTCGAATGGGGAAGGACTCCGAACCTTACGCAGCTTACACGTAACTTGCTCTTCGTTGAGCAAGTCGTTCAAGTTGAGACACGAGGCCGCTGAGTCAGCGACGTTGTGCGTGATGATGATCGCTCCACTCCAACTCGCAAACCACGATGGGTTGATGCTCCTCAGGCGTGTTATTAATGACAAAAAGGCTGTTTCTCGCCTGAAGGTAGGGACAAGGCAGGGAACCCCCGTCCCCGGGTACTAACGCCTTCCTTAACTCGGGCCGGCATGTGCGCAGTCATTTGCAAGGCCTTCCGTCCGCCACGCACATGTCATTCGGAGCTACACCGGGTCAAGTTCATCTACACTACATCACGATTTTACGGTCCTGGTCGGGACTCGAACAGATGCCCTACATCATGATGGCTGGCTCAGGCTGTGGATCGAACAGGCTCATATTTCTCTTGCTCGGCATATTCTCCTCATAATTCTCGTGACCGAAGGTGATGGAGGCTTAGTTGGCGCTTCGGTAGAGCACCTGACTTCACGGGGACTGTGGCTGGCTGACCGAATAGCGCCCGACATGGTTTTCATAAGTACGAGATACAGTTCTAATGGCACACATATGCAAGATCGTAAGGACATGTACCAAGTAGGCTATATACTTGGTTCCTTTCTTCGAGCTTGCTTTCCAGCGGCCAACTGCTTGGCAACATATTAGTTTACATCAGGCGGTGCCAGTGTGACCTAGAACCAAGACTAGAACAGAGCCCATCTGACATCCGGACTTAAAAGTCCATCTGGAGTTCTTGGTGAAGTCAAGAGTGGACGGTCCGTGACAATTGTAGCGTTGACCACGTACGAAAGATTTCACAACCCACTATAGCTAGCGGAATCACCTCACTAAGACTGGCATGTCCGAGCTTGAGCTTGCGTCCGAGTCAGGGTGTATATATTCCAAATCGACTGCATCACCTCGAGGATGTGAATATGTCTCCCATCATACACAACCCAATCAAGGCCAAGTGGCGACCCAGAAGCGCACGACATCACCCACCGCACTTCCCCGACACGATGGGTGAAGCCGGTGGAGGCAAAGTGTTTGGTGAAGTGTGGCACGTAGTATCGCAGAAAATGATTGTGTGTAATCAAAAATATGTTTGGTTTCGAGTTTCAATATCGCAGACATATATAACCTCGAAGGTTGGGAAACACGACGGACCTTCGATAATACGGCATTGGTTATGAGAGCATTCGGCGGCCATATGAGATATGCATGAAGGCGAGCTAGTGAGAACAAAGGCGGGGGGGATTGGAAAGGAAAGCGTGACAGCACAGTCCCAGAACTCCCTTCTGAAAAGTGCCAATAATAGAGCTCGCCCAAACTATCACACTACACGATCGGAAGCTCCCCTATTCGTAGAGATCCAGTGCTGCTTTCAGTAAAGCTTCGGCCTCTGCAAACCGAGGGACTACCTTGCACTCGAAAGGCACAGGGTATCTGTTGCTTAAGGGTTAAGGAGAAAACATCGATGAAGCAAGCAAAACCACGTACGCTATGCCAGAGGGAGCAGACGCGTGCATGTCCAATTCACCCTCCGCACCCCCAGGACGCTCAAAATGCATTGCCCACAGCAACGTCGCAAAGTCAATCCCGAGTGTCCCTTCCGCGACGAACCTCCCGGGGCACACCCGCCGCCCATACCCAAACGACACATGTCCCTCCTCCCGACCGTCCATCAGCGGCTTAACTTGTCCCTTCTCGTCAAGATATCTAGCCGGGTTGAAACTTGCCGAGTCGCTGCCAAACACAGTCGGGTCGGAATTGATCAAGCCCATGTTCGGGAGGACGATCGTGCCTTTGGGGATGAACATGCCCTCGTACCAGTCGTCCGCGGACGAGGCGTGTGGCACGCCTAAGGGAGTCGCGGGAGACCATCGCAGTGCCTCCTTGACCATCGCGCGGATATATGGTAGAGAGGGGAGGTCTGCGAAGGTCGGCGGACGAGCATAGCCTACGACTTCGTCGAATTCAGCGTGGGCCCGGACTTGCACCTCTGGGTGAGCAAGTAGAGCGAGGAGCCACCAGTGGAGCGTATTAGACGTTGTCTCTCCACCCGCGGAACTACAGTATGTGAGACCTATAAACCCTCTGGACATGTCGGGAGATACATAAAGGGACGTACAGCATGTCACTGACAAGCCAAGCCTGCTCGCGTTCCGAGAGGCGATATTTTTCCTGGTTCTTTATCAATGTAGCGCCGAAACTCGGCTGATCAATCCCTTTCGCCTAGAATTCGTATCCATAAATTAACAAACCATTTTATCGAAGGACCACCACAGCGAGAACGCACCAAATCGGCAGCAACTTTGCCGAGAAGACGTTCGTGTCTCAGTGAATCTTGGACGAACCAGTGCTGTGTTTCCCGTTTCCACTTGGCGAACCTGCGTTCCACGATCAGAGGGACTCGAACGATCAGGAATACAATATACACACCTACTCGGAATATATCTCATCCATGGGAAAAACTCAACCAGACGCGCACCTGGTTCTAACTCATGCGCCACGCGTCGCACATGGTCTACGATTTCTATAAGAGCTGGGTCGTCCTCTGATTCCATGGACGGTAGATGGTAATTGACGGATAGTATGATGGACCAGGCATGTCGTTGGAAGTGCTTCTTCACAGAAGGAGCACTATTCATCAGCGCAAGCGCCAACATGATCGCTTCACGACTCTGGATGGGGTAGAAGTCTGGCACGACAGATTTCGAGAAGCCTTCCACTGCAGGACGCCGGAACCGGCGCCATCTATGGGGAATCAGTGCCGAACAAAGACAGAATGTCGAATGGCATACAGGTCACCGTATCCCGTGAAGACAAATGTGAGGTTCTCGGTTAGAAATTCATTCAACGAGATGAATCGCGGACGATCGGAATATATGTTGGATCGCTTCTCGAGCAAATCAACGGCGACGCGCTGGCTGTTTATGACAAGGACGCCCTTCCCAAAGACACTTAAATACATCAATTCACCTGGAGGGTAGGTGAGAAAATTTATGAAGAGATTGGAGGTCCAGAATGTTACCGTGGTCATCCTTCCGTTGAGGTGATGCTAGCCAATCGTTATCTGCGGCGTGTTGAACGTCTCCAATGAAGGGTAGCCCTCTGGGACCCGGGGGAAGATTATGGAAAGCTCTTTGAGCGAACCGGGATATGAGCCAGAGGACAAGGCCTGCAAGGGGAGTGGCAACGAGGAGGTAGGACATGGGGTCGCTGATAACCTCACGTATCAGAGTAACACCCAAATATATTGTCGCAAGTTCCCCCTATAGTAGTAGCCATTAGTTAAGTCCAGTTTTGCTGAAGGCTTCTCTTGAGGCTCAACACAGGAATGACGTGTCACTCTGTAGTGGCTCTTAGCTACGACAGGTCTTTGCATATATCCCAGTATAAATATTTGATTTTCTTTTCGAAACAAGGAACGATTCAGACGTGTCAGTTCGAGACTCGTGCGCACCTAGTTAGTCGCCAGTGGCTACGTATCGCACTAAATGGTCACGGAAATCAGCAAGAAGCAGCTTGAGAAGCAGCCTAGTAAAGAAGGGTAACGTCCAAAATTTCCAATTTAGAAACTGTGGTGAAAAATTAGTACCCACACTCCCAGATTTTGGAGATATCGACGATATCACAGCAATTTGTCTGGCCGGCGTGATCAAGTCCGAGCACCAGTGTCAAGACCATCCGTGATAACTTAATGGGATTTAAGATCCTGAGATTTTAAGACGACGGGAAATCTGGGATCTCCCGCGGGAACCACGGCCCATTCTGCGATGCGGTTGCGTAGGCAATTATTGCAATAACCTGCGTAAAGTTGGTGAATGTTTTGACTGGGCCCCAAAGACTGTCAGGTGGTAATCGACCTGCTTCATACACAAGCTTTCTTCGGACCATCTTTCTGTTTCTTGTATCGTTTAAATATGTTCATTGATTATCGGAGCGTGACAAGCTCAACCGTATAGATATCAAGGTAGCATTCACATCTGGCTCGCTCCACCTGGCCATTTTCATAGAGTCTCATCGTCTGCGGGACGCTCTCCTTGTCGAGCACGTAATGGAGCCAGCCGAAGAGCGAGTCACTCCATTCTGTGCTGACGCTGTAGATGTTGGGGGTCAAGTTCGCAATGGCTCGGCGTACAGGGTGTTGAGGTTCACCTCGGCGAAATTGTTCGGATCGTTTCCACCGCCGTTGACCCACTAGTGGACGACAGTGAAGGTCACGTCGGCGTTGGTGCGATATTAGTTTATGAATGCCGTCAGGTCCTCCAGGCCCGGTAGTGCCTGAGGTAGCTCACGGCCGCAAGCACTGGCATATTCTGGTCCGCCGCGGTGTGCACATAGCCCGGCGTTTTGTACAGCCAATGCAGGTACGACGGGGCGAGGTAAGGACCACGCCATCATGTGCTCTTCAATGCCGTCATTGTCCGTGCTGTTGTGACGCATGCGCAGCGTTTGCAGCGGTGTGTTGAGAGGAAGTACCTGTGACTTGCAGCCCCGCGGGAGTGCAGAACTGACACTACCTGGGGGCGATGTGTTATCACAGCCTATGTAGAGTGATTACACAATGAAACTTATTACGAGGAGAGTTGATGCCAGAAAGACAAGCAGAAAGACGGCCATGGTAGAGGGGAAGACCTGGGAATTAACGTTGGGTCACAGACGGGTGACGAGGCAACTTGTTGGGACTCACCAACCAACCCCCCATCCAAGGATAGCAGAAAGTACATTGAGGACCATTCATAGTTGGTGTGAGCCACTCAACGAGTCGCTCTTCGCTTCTCCGAGAATGCTCTAATTCGTTGGCATTCCCTTGAAGCGTCGCGAGGATAGCCTCGAGAGAATAGCAACCGTTTATCTCAGCAGTGAGCGGATGGGTGGTAGGGTCTTTTCCAGTCGTTTTGTCTTGCGTTTTGTCCTATTCTAGGGGGTTATCAAGGATTAGAGGAAGTCGGGGAGGATGCCTGAAGAACGGACGGCATTGAACTTATTGTGAGGAGCCAGGTAAGAGTAACTTGTCCAGGACCGTGACGACGTTCATGTATAGGCACAGCTTACATAACTTGAGTACAGTATCGACACGAACTCCTCTTACATAATTAATTAAAGTGACTTGGCCCGTACGACGTAATCCGCCCGCGAAAGACCCGTTGGTTTCCTCAGGCTTGCCACGCCACAGGTTGTCCCTAGGGCTACTTTTTGGCCGTACCACCTACTGTACCAGGATGTCGTCATTCCCTTGCCAACTGAATCAAGAACTGAACATGTGAATTTCAAGTGCATATTCGCTGAGACTTACTAGACTACAATGGTTCTAGCCTATTCCCACAACACCAGACAAAAAAAGGAATAAACTACTGTAAGTTAGTTCTGGACCGTTCCCACTGGCCCTAACTGACAAACCGCCCTACTCACATACCCTTTCAGCTGCTAGGCGTTAGCCCCGTTATCAATTATCACAGATGGTCCCAACAATGGTGCACTCGAACTTCCTAAGCTTGAACTTGAACTCGAACACGTCAGCCAGACGAATTGCTGTGACATTGTTGAGATCTCCATTGTGAGTACCAATTCTTGATCACACTTTCTAAATTGTGACATTTTACTGCCGTGGAAGCTTTCTGGGACGATAAGCTTTTATATACTACTAGGCCGCATGTTCTACCCCCTTTTTGCGACTCCCCTCATTGGCCTTGTCCTCTGGCTCATAGCCCGGCTCGCTCAAAGAGTCTTTCGTAATCTCCCCCCAGGTCCCAAAGGGCTGCCCTTCATTGGAGACGTTCAACACGCCGCAGATCATGGTTGGCTAGCGCCACCGCAACGGAAGGATAACTACGGTAACATTCTGGACCTCCAATCTCTTCCAAAATTTGATCACCCACCCTCTAGGTGAATTGATGTACTCAAGTGTGGCATCCTTGTCGTCAATAGCCAGCGCGTCGCCGTTGACCTGCTTGAGAAACGATTCAACTTATATTCCGATCGTCCGCGATTCATCTCCGTCAATGAATTTCTAACCGAGAACCTCACATTTGTTTTCACTGGATACGGCGACCTGTATGCCATTTGACATTCTTTGTTCGGCATTGATTCCCCATAGATATATGATGGACCAGGCATGTCGTTGGACACGCTTCTTCACAGAATGGGTACTATTCATCAGCACAAGCGCCAACATGATCGCTTCACGACTCTGGATGGGGTGGAAGTCTGGTACGACAGATTTGGAGAAGCCTTCCACTGCAGGACGCCGGAACCGGCGCCTTGTCCATCAATTACCGTTTACCGCCCGTAGAATCAGATGACGAGCCAGTTATCGTAGGGATCGTAGACCATGTGCAACGGGTGGGGCATGAGTTAGAACCGGGAGCACGCCTGGTTGAGTTTTTCCCATGGATGAGATATATTCCGAGTAGGTGTGTATGTCGTGTTACTGATCGTTGGCTCCTTCTGATCGTGGCACGCAGGTTCGCCAAGTGGAAACGGGACGCACAGCACTGGTTCATCCAAGATTCGCTGAGGCACGAGCGTCTTCTCAACAAAGTTGCTGATGATTTGGTGTGTGCTCGCTGTGGTGCTCCCCCGATAGAATGGTTTGTTAATTTATGGATACCAATTTCAGGCGAAAGCGATTGATCAGCCGAGTTTCGGGGCTACATTGATAAAGAACCAGGAAAAATATCGCCTCTCGGAACGCGAGCAGGCTTGGCTTGTCGGTGACATGCTGTACGTCCCCTGATGTATCGCCTGACATACTCAGAAGATCTAAAGCACATACTGTAGTTCCGCGGGTGGAGAGACAACGTCTACTGGTGGTTCCGCGCTCTGCTTGCTCACCCAGAGGCCAATTCCGGGCCCACGCTGAGCTCGACGAAGTCGTAGGCTAAGCTCGTCCGCCGACCTTCGCAGACCTCCCCTCTCTACCATATATCCGCGCGATGGTCAAGGAGGCACTGCGATGGTCTCCTTAGGCGTGTCACACGTCTCGTCCGCGGACGACTGGTACGAGGGTATGTTCATCCCCAAAAGCACGATCATCCTCCCGAACATGGGCTTGATCAATTCCGACCCGACGGTGTTCGGCAGCGACTTTCAACCCGGCTAGATATCTTGACGAGAAGGGACAAGTTAAGCCGCTGATGGACGGTCGGGAGGAGGGAACATGTGTCGTTTGGGTATGAGCGGCGGGTGTGCCCCGGGAGGTTCGTTGCGGAAGGGACACTCGGGATTGACTTTGCGACGTTGCTGTGGGCAATGCGTTTTGAGCGTCCTGAGGGTGCGGAGGGTGAATTGGACATGCACGCGTTTGCTCCCTCTGGCATAGCGTGCGTGGTTTTGCTTGCTTCTTCCGTGTGTTCTCTTTGACCCGTAGACAACAGCCATCCTGTGCCTTTCGAGTGCAAGGTAGTCCCTCGGTTTGTGGAGGCCGAAACTTTACTGAAAGTAGCACTGGATCTCTACGAATAGGGATTTCTGACCATATGGGTGAGCTTTATTGTTACCATTTTTTGGAAGAGAACCGGGGCTGTATGGGCTACTAGTATCGCGCTTTCCTTACCGCTCCCCCACCATGAGCCTGGCATTGTTCTCGCTGGTTCCTCCCTACCTATCTTGTATGATCGCAGAATGTCGATAACTGTTCTCGTGACCGATGCCGTATTATCGAAGGTCTGTCGTATTCCCAACCGTGAATGCGTGAACCTGGACTGCCAGCTAAGCGCCTCGTGTATGATGATAACCTTTTGATCGATGAAAGACTCGGGCTTGGCTCAGGCGGGTATTCCCGCCTGCGGCTGATAGATTGAACCTTGGATTAAACCTCATCAGCCAGCTTGCGTTCGCCAGTTCGTTTTGTGTTTTGCATGGTTATATTTTGCTGGTCAATAGAACAACTTTCACGACGACGGGTTTGTTGGCGCGCTTAATGATATCATTTTTTCCGAGGATCGACATTTGTCACTGTACTGTCTTTCTCCTTGTCTCCTTCCATCAATGACGGTTGGCAGTTATTTACAGCTCGAAGAGCGGTCTGTTTCTCCTCGGGCCGGGCGCCAGCGCCGCAGGTTGTACTAGGGCTACTTTATGAAGTTTTCATGCCACTGCCAACCTGAGTGGGGTCGCTACTCGTTTGCTTACACAACTAAACGCGACTACACTTCCCCAGGTGAGCGTGTGAGTCGACTAGACTGGGTGATGGGAAACAGAGTGTCCGTACAGTATCGATAATGGCCTTGTTGTACTAAGGTTTGGGCGGCTACCCTTTTTTTTTACCAACTCCTGATCACTTTCACACATGAGTGCATGAGCACCGCTTGGATGACTCGGAACTGTCTTTGTCCCAAATCGGTGATCTTTCTGGAACTTGAACCCGCTGATGACAGGGACGTCCCTGGATGGCTTCTCTACCCCACACTACTAGCAACTACTCGAGTTGTTTTCTGAGAAGGGAGGCTGCCATTTTCTGGCCCCTAGTATGGCCCGGGAACTGCCTCCTTCCACACTCCCACAAAGTCTATCCTCTCTCGGATCTACTATGGAATTTCTGCTTCCTTGGGTGCGTGCTTGTGCCTGTTCGACGCAACGTGCGGCCCCGTGTGCGTTTCTTTTTCAGTCGGTCCGAAACCCAATACACAGCGGCACAAGTCAGTCGACGTTTGTGGCACTAAATCGCTCGTGTTACACTCGCCCACATCACTGACGATGCTTTCTTTGCCTAATTTATTTGGTTCTGGTTTGTTTGTACTGACAGTCAGCAGGCACCAAAAGGTTTACGTTTTGTTTATGTGAAGAATCGACAACAAAAATCAAAGTCTTGCTCATTCAGAGTGGCCTAGACGAGCAGCGGCGCACTGGCGCTCACTCATACTGCCAGTTGCTCTTCCTTTTTCTTTTGCACCTTTTTTGTTTTCCGCGGGACCCGGAATCATATAATATTTTCTTCTCCTCGTACGACGGAGCGTCCAAGTTCAAGTTTTTTCCCCGGTTCGCCAGCACAGTTCCCCACTACGGCTCGTTCCCAGCCTTCAAATCGCTCCTTCGGTCCCACCTCACCGTGACTGACGATCAGGACGCGATGCCACCCAGTGAGTTTTCAAGCCACTTTTCCGGCCAGCTAGAGCGTCCAGGGGCAATTACCCGTCTAGGCTGGGCAGTGCGTTGAATGGAACTCAGATCGTCTGCTCAGTAAGGCAAGTGCGACGCCCGTTCGATCATAGCTCACGTCGTCGTACACTGAGGTATTTACCAGACCGGGATCGGGGTTCTTGCTCTTCGTCATGAGCGTCGTTATATGGACACGAAGCAGCGCTGTCGTGCGTGATGATCGTCCTCCATTCTCACAACCCACAATTCTGGCAAACCACGATGCGCAAAGTTGATGTTCCTCGGGCGTGTGATCGATGCAGATGCACCTGGGCAGGACAAAAAAGGCTGTTTCTCGTCCGGAGGCAGGGGACCCCGTACTAACGCCTCTCCCCAGCTCCGGCATGTGCGCATTCGACGTTTTTTGCTAGGTTCGAATAAGCTAGTACTACTAGGAACAGTTCTGGGCGGGTGTGGCGTCACCGTGGCACTGCTTATGGGTTGGTCTTTCACTTACTATCTCACGCGGTGATCCTTGCCTTTCTTCTCGACCTGGGAATGTCGTACGACCCGCGACAAAATATCAGGTCGTGACTGATAGATAAACGAATAGAAGGTTCATGATGGACCCTTTCATTTTACTCGGGGGGTGCGCGCTCAGCTGATAGTATTTCGTCACCGTTACCCGATTCCGCAGTTTCCTTGACTCACACTTCCTCGTTCTCGTATGTGAACGGTAATTTCGGCGTTCCCTATAATAGTACTTAAAAAACACAAACAAGTGAACAAACAAAGGACAACCTGAGCCCCCCCATCGGGGCACCATCATAGCACATACGACCGCATTTGCCCTAGTAGTGGGGTCCCCATTCAGAGGATGTAGTTTTGGCCGTGCCAGTGCCGGTGTGGGTAAGTTAACCATAACAGCTCGACGACGAACAGCCCGGTTTGGAGACTAGGCCGTCTCGACTCGAGTCGAACCCACTGCCCCTGGCGCAGCCTCCTCTTCTCATCCTGGCGTGAGACTGCATACAGTTGGTATGCACGTCATTAGATCGCTGCGCGATCACACTGGCACTCGCCGACGGCCCTGCCAGGGCCGATGCGACCCGGACCTCGAACGCAGGCCTCCGAGTTTTTCCCGGAGTTGCATTTTTCTTGCTCTTCGATCTCTCTGCGAACGCAATCGCAACGCGAATGGCTGACCGACTGACTAACTGAGCTGGCGCGGCCGGGCCCGGTTAAGTTCGCGGCGAGCGCCACCCCAGTTCAGGCAGTTCGGAACTCGAGTCACGGTTGGTCCGAGTCCAGATTGTTCAGGCACACATCGATGAGACCGCGATAGGTAGGTACGTCCCCACTCACAGCCCCTGCTAAGTCATCCACCCCCCTTCTCAACCTAGATTCACGAGTTTCCGGCTTCGGAAAAACACGCACATGCTTCAAGTTGAACATTAACCGTGGACGCCAGTGTCTGCTCAGCCAAACGTCCGCCACGCACGTGTCACCGTGACACGGAGCTACACCGGGTAGAGCTGATCTGCACTACGTCACGATTTCACGGTCCTCTGGTCTGGAGATACAGATGCCCTACATGACTGCGTGCGGATCGAACAGGCTTAGCTCGGCATTTTCTCATGATCGAAGGTGATGAGGCTCAGTCGGCGCTTCAGTAAAGCGCCTGACTTCACGGGACTGTAGCTGGCTGACCGAATAGCGCCCAACATGGTTTTCATAATTACGAGAGAAGGAGATGGCCTCGTGTTTTCTCGCGTGTTTTCCGTGCGAATTGTCCACGAGGACGAGGGGTGTACAACTTGTCAGTACGGCAGGCTACGGTCTGGTGCGTACTAGAATCCGCGCGATCGTGGCCACGATAAGACAATGATGGTGTCGTTCACGCAACTTCGGACCCTGCATGATAGCCAGCACCGGAGAGTGCATCACACCGTATTGTGGCGTGCGCTGGGAAGCCGCGGCGCCGTACGCGCTGAGGCGTACTGTCGTACCGTTCATGTACGGCATTCCCAATAGGAGACGCAGGAAGGTAGGACCAGAGCTGACGGTGGCGCCACCAGCCGGACGCACTACCACTTCGCCGTCGTTCGCGGCCGCGTGATAGTCAGCTGACATCCCGGTCGAGTACTTCTGCCGTTTCATTTCGCATAGTCGCTGAGCGCGCAGTTCATCAAGACATAAGCGAACGCCTGACATGCCAAATGACCCTGAGACCAATGAGTTGGATTGTGTCAACTGGAAACTCATGCTTGATAAGTTACCTGACTGTGGATGTGGCGTCGTAATCCCATACGGGCCAGCGAACGCACCCTTCATGGAAG
Organism: Lactarius sanguifluus; assembly: GCA_021527775.1. Lineage (NCBI taxonomy): Eukaryota > Fungi > Basidiomycota > Agaricomycetes > Russulales > Russulaceae > Lactarius > Lactarius sanguifluus. The sequence goes on from JAKEYF010000093.1 coordinate 198,859, forward strand.
TTGTACATATCCACCCAAAACGTCGGCTGGACGAGGTAAAATTGATAAATGAGATGACATGAGAATCAATCAGCGGGCCAGGGTACGTTGTATTTGGCGTCTATGTGTTTTTCTGCGCTGTGCAAAATGAGCAGGCAAGATCCCAGAAAGGCACTCTGGGGGAAGATAAGCGATGATGATCCAATCACCGGCGAGCAAGTAGGAAAGCGAGCAGTCCCCCGTTTGGGCATAGATACGATGAAGATCAATGGAACCCGACGGCCGGGGAAGGAGCGGTAGGAAGGCGGGTGGGGCCAACCATTTAAGAAATGGGTCGTTACGCGAGAAAGGGTGGCCCAGTTACTTCTGCTGTCGCTATTGAATCGATATGGTATAGGACGGAGGTCCCCGCGTATCGTCCCGTCGAAGGATGGAATACCTTTTGGTACAGAGAGTGACATGTTTGCGGGCGTGGGAAGCGGATGACGGCAAGTGGAAGGGTGGTGCTCAATGGGGGACACTGTATGACGCGCGAAGAGAGCCAGATCCGTTTCGTGACGGAAGTCGCGAGTGTGGCGCACCGTTCGCGCAGCCGTAGCCCCTGATCCATTCCCGACATCACCGCGTGGTTCGGTCGGAAAAATAAACAGAAACAGTCCAATGCGTGTTCGCTCATTACACCAAATCCCGCGTCCTGCTCGGCGCTTCACCGCCTTTGGTATATCCCGATTACATCGCGTCTCGTTTGTGGGCATGCCTGTGGATCCAGTGATCCTCCGAACACGTGAATACCCAAGTCTAAAAGGTAAAGGCTCTTTTTTTACTGTAAAAACACAGGTTTCGTTGGGAAAGCAGGAAGAGTCAGCTTTGCAAAACGGTGTTGCGCCAATGAGATGCGTCTAGGCGCCGGATGCCGACATCAAACGAGCGCTTGATTCACAATCCGATCATGGGGTGGTGTGGGGTACGGTATTATACAAACGCTGGACATGAGGTCTGGACTTACTCCAAGCGCGTCGGCGGCAGACAGTCTCGAACAACGGTGACGGAGCAGCGGCACGGGGTACAAAGGGGCTCAGATAGAGCTCAGGCCAATCGATGAGTCGCAAAGCTGTGTTCGTGAGGAAATGAGAGAAGCACGAGGAGCTTTCGCAGCAGTATAGAGAGCTCCTGGCGAGGAATATCCGTCGCGAGAAAGTCGGTGAAAGGTGCGACGGTCCGGAGACACTGCGGGAGGGACCGAGCGAATGGAACTAAACCTTTGTGGCATGGGGTTTCAGTTCCAACTTTCACACCTAAGGAGCAATGGTGTGGTGCTTTGACAAGTGGGGCGTAGAACGGTGGCCATATCCATCGAGGGCGCAGAAGAGCCGATCCGAAGGTTCGCGAGCAGGTTCGGACTGGAAGTCACATTACGCAACGACCGGAGAGCAGGTCCGTTCGCCGAAAAGAGAAAAGAGGGCCTGTGAGTTCCTGGCAAATGTGACAGCCTGGTCTGCTGCGACGTGAAACAGTCCCAAGACGTCTAGAGGATGACCCACAGAGAGTGCGTGGATATGGTCCGTTCAGATATGTCAGATGAATTATCATATGAAGCGTTGATGTTGTGTACGTGTACACGTTTCCCTACAGAAAACGCAGGGTGAAAGGGAGACGATGGAGGGAGATAGCTCGGGAATGGTGAGTTGGCAATGTGTCCGTTGCGACTCGCCGAGCCTGAGAGTGTTGGGGTCACGGTCGGGCCCACTGGCACAAGAGTGCGAACTGAGTGCGACGTCTGCCTCGTTGCAAACACGTTTCGAACGGTTCAGTTCATAATACGAATCGCGGGCCCGGGTATGTAATACGGTGCCCATTCATCCAAGGATTTGACACATCTATAAAGGTCTCGGCCACCCCCTCCCTCCCATTCTCCCTTTCTTCGCCAACAGCGCGTTCCACTTTCCCTTTGTTTGCGCTCTCCCTGGTTCATTCGGACAATGACTGAATACACTACTGATCCTGAGGCCATCGCTCATTATCTTGCCGCTCGTGCTCGCACGGCCCACTGGGTAGACTCCTTGACCGGCAAGGCCCTCGTAGCTCCTTCCATTGCCCCGTCTCTGGTCAGCGATACCGACGACGGTCTCAGCTCCCAAGACTCTGATGCGGAGAGCAGTCGTTCGCTCCCGCCACGTATGGTCTTGCGATATCCCGATGGGAGACCCGATGTTCCCGTTTCGACGGATACCCGATGGCCCCCACACAACCAGAAATCGACAACACCCACCCCCTTCCACACTCGTCCACGGGCAGGGTCGGGTTCTCATGGATATCCCCCTTCAAATCCTAACATACACAGTCGCGCCCCTTCTAATGCCGTCCCTTTGTACGTTACCCCGCCTCCACCTGTCGTGGCCGCGCAACCAGAAACCATTCATATCCGCCCATCCCCTACTAGTCCCATCCCCCAACAGGGTCCAGTCTCTTACCTTACCCAGGACCCGCATCATAGTAGTTCCCTTTCCACACCTTCCCGCCAAAGATCGATGCGCTCGGCCCCTTCAGCTCGACCACCGCCGATGGCCTTACAAATGATCTATACACCTCCTGCACCTTCATCACAGTCGCGCAGTGCTCCCGTCTCGCCCACACACGAGACCTTCCAGGCTGCCCAACAGTCGCTACCGCCGCCGCCACCATCAGCACCGCACCCACCCATCGCCGCCCCGTCGCCGGTCTACGGCTTCCCATCCCCAACATCCGCACATGAGCCCCCACCGGCAGGTCCGCTGACACATTCCCGCACCCACTCCCGCACACATTCCTACTCCAGCAACAATTCGTACCCCCACCCGCAGGCCGCAGCCGGCACCGCCTCGTCGCCCCCCAGTGCGTACCCCGGAAGCTCGGCACAGCGCCAACGGCGCCACTCCTCGCGTACGGGCACATCGCACGGGAAGACCGACGCGGCGCAGCCCCAGCCGCAGGCGCCCTACACGGACTCGTTGAGGGGCTCGCACCTCGGCATGGGCGTGGGCGGTGGGCCGAGCTTCGCGAGCGGCGCCTCGGGCTCGGGCTCGCGGCGGCGCGGCCCCCCGTCCATCGTCTACGCGCCGTCGGCAAATTCCTCATCGTATGCGTACAACCCTCCCGTCATTACGTCCCGCCCGCCCCAGCCGCCACATTTGATGGGCGCCCACGACCCTCACGCTCGCGCCCACGCCCACGCCCATGCACACCGCATGGCGCAGTCCATCTCCGATCCGACGCCGATTGGTGGCTCGCTCGGCAGAAATAATAGCCGCGGGCGCATGTTCGAACACCTTTCACGGACTCCGAGTCCGAGCACGGCTCGGACGCGGGTGAATGAAGCGCCGGGGGCGATGGCACCAGGGGTGATGAAGAAGGATAAGCTGCGTGGGGGCAGAGACAAGTCGCGTCGCAGGGACGGCGGCGATCGTAATGGCAACGACGACGATTACGAGGACGAAGCAGCGAGTTTCAGTTCTGGAAGTACTTATTACGTCCTACCAAGTCCCGGACAAAAAATCAAAGTTGTGGTACGTTACAGTAATTTCCCTGTTTATCATCGTCCTGAATTGTTCCCATAGCCTCCAAACAGCATGAACGGGCTCTACGCCGAGCCCGCTGCCGCCTCCGCGTCCAGATCGACGCCAGCGCTCCAAAGCCACCGGATGCAGCAAGGGCCTTATCTTACTGGTCCGCCCCCCCCACTACCGCCACAGTCGTCGCGACCGCAAAAGCGGCCGCTCTTGCAGCGTATATTTCATCCCCAATTCGGGTTCGGTATCGGGGGCGGTGGAGGCGCAAGCGATCCGTTATCGGCCTCGCGGCGCGGTTTTCGGCGCTAATCGGCCATCCAGTGTGTATGTGTATGTGTGTGTTTGTTCTGCGATCGTAGAGGTGCGTGGTGGACACGCAGCCGTGAAGCCTGTTTTTTTTTGTTACCTTATCATTGCGCATCAACATCAACATCAAACCATCAACCATTCTACGGCTTTGTGGGAGCAGCGTGGCGAGGCGCGAGGTGTATTGCAACCGTCGTGGATGTGGACGCGGACATGGACGCTTCCTTGAAATCGGTCGCTTTTGCGGACTTGGCGTTATTCATTTCCGTTTCGTTCGCTCTTCTCTGCCACTTTTTCTCCGTCCCTCCCCCTCCTCACCACCCCTAATTTCTGCCCTCTAATGAACAGTGTCACGTTTTTAATTCTACTCACTAGATCACGTCCACACACACACCCCAATGCCGACTCGAGTCTTGCTCCTTTTCTCATTTTTGTTCACTACTACCCGCGCACATCGCCGCTGTGATTATCTCTCTGTATGTCCATCTGCTTGTCCGCTGTCCGCTGTTGTTGCCGTCTTCACGCATACTCTCTTTCACATCTCTTCTCACTTTGGGAACAATGCTCCTCCCTACACTCACTCTGCCTCATTGTCCCCACACGTTCCTCCGATCCATCATCTTCGCACACAACGCTTCTCTTCTCCATCTTCCCACCGCCTTACCTTCTTTCCCTTCTATGGAAGAAAGAAGGGACTGAAAACGAGCACATACAAAACGGGAACCGCTCTTGCGCCGCCCGCAGCGGTACTGTACGGACCAACCCCCATCACATATCTGTATTCAGTAAACACGCGCCGCCTCATGCCTCGTCCACTCCACTCCTTTCCTTTCCTATCCTGAATGTACAAGATGTAACAATATCCTTTCCTGTCTGTAGAACTACGTATCACCACGACGATTTACGACAAATCCTCTTTTTTGCCACTATTGTACGAACGAACAGGTACAAGACCCCCCAAAACGACTTACACCCGACACTCTTTCACCAAAAAAACATCAGCTTTACTAATACACTGCCCCGTCGCCATCTGATTTAACGATAGTAGAAGTTGTGATGAACCAGTCTCAGACTCGTGCTCGATCTTCGTAGGAACCGCGCGATCGACCGTTGCAAAACATAAACCAAAAACGTGGCGCGTGCATGGCCTATATGTTGGACTGTCAGACTGGCTGTCAAACTGTCAAAACATCAGCTTCGCCAACGTGGCCGAGGGAGTAATACTGTACAAGTACACATCACGGTGGCACCGCCTCACTGTAAGCGCGCGTTGTGTTGTCACGAAATTCTGGAGTGATTCATATGAACCAACTTAGAGGCGTCGTACAGTATGGGGGAAAAAAACACGTTGTCAGGTCATGTAAAAGTTTATCAAGGGCCGCAGTTCCGGATCTTGCCCTGCACCGCCGGTGATTAGGGCGCCTTACAGCCGCAGGTATTGTATTGCTGTACCAGGCGTGGTGTGGCGACGTGGCGTTGATCGAACCCCGTCGTTTGAAAAAACCTTTGAAAATAAAACGCGTGCCAGTGCACGGGACTTTATCCCCGCGACGGGTCCGAGTTGAACGGCCCCGGGCCATCACCTTACGCTACTGTAGTGGCACGAATTCGAGGTCGTGTGCGCTCTCCTGGCCCCGGGGCAAAGACTGACTAAGGGCAAATACTACATACAGTACAGTACCGTAACTACTGCTACCCACAGTCACTGGCGTTACCGCAGACACGTGTCAGTGGCGTAGTCTCACGCCGTTTGTCAATGCTGTCAGTGCTGGTGCCAGTGCCAGTGCTGCGTAGTGTCGGTGCCAGTCCAAGTGACAGGGTTGTTCAACTTCAAGTTCATGCCTGTGGCGCCAACCGACAGCTACAGCAACTAAGTTAAGTTAGTACGGTATGGGGCTGGATTGAGCACCGGACTATCCGTGCGTGGTCTCTTGAATGGAGCTACAGTACACGAAGAACGTACTCACGAAGTCGAAGAGAAAACACGACGACGAAGCCGCTGGTCCGAGTCTACAGCTAAGTAAGTTAGCCTGCTGCGGGTGCGGTACGTCGGATCAAGGGACTGCGCGATGCGCGTCAAGGCGTGACTTCGCACCTTACGCGCACTCGGGCCTTTTTTACAATAAATTCACGCAAACGAAGAACAGAAGTCGTAAAGACTCCATGATCAGAAGAAGCCGCATCGGCGTTAAACGCCATAGAGTACTACAGTAACAGTCGTCTCGGGTTCATTCAGTCGCGGCGCTGGCGCTAGCACGACCCGAAAAATGAATTCAGAGTGGAGATAGAAGGACCTGCAACAGTTGCAAGGATGGGGTGTGGCGTTCTTCTGGCCTGCAGCTCGAGTGCACCGGCATCTTTTTGTCGGCGCGCGGTACGGTTGGTCCGGTCGATAGGGCGTTTGGGTTTAAGGCTTGACTTTTGGAAGGACGAAAGACAAGAAATCGCGGCAACGTATTGGGGATGTGGCAATGGAGAACAGGGTAGGCGACAGCTGAGAGGTGGACACGATAACAGCTCAGGCGATACCCAAGAAGTACGTATGGCTAACACGTGCCGCAAAACGAGCGATGTGTTCTTGGGACTCCGGTATCAATCAACTATCAAGAGAAGGAAAAATGATGGCCTGAGAGCGCGGATAGTGAAGACAAATCGGACGGGATTATCAAGAAGCAAAGGGGAAGAAATAACAAATACATCTGGGCCCCGAGCACGGCTCCAGTGGTAGAGCATAAGTTTACTCAGACTGGCTTTTGTAGTCATTGTATGCGACGCAAAGGTCGCCCCAGGCCTCTGTAGATGAACGCGTGTCGGTGAGTATTTTCTCGCACGTCGAGACGCGATGGGCTCACCAGGAGGTTCGACCGTCGTCTCCACCTCAGGGACGTCTTCCGCGAAGACAACCGCGAAGCCGCTAGGGATACCTCAGCGTGCGAAAGGAGGTAGCTCAGGCCGGACCCACTTCTCAAAGTGCCAATCGATATGGCAGTGGAGGAACCACGGGCCAGGGTTGTCAGTGACAAACCGGATCGTAACGTTATCGTTATCTCCGATGTCGCCTGTACTTACGACGTCGCGAATGACGGGATTGTCGAAGTTATACGTTGAGTTACCCGCGCTGCGAACGACGTGGAAAGCGTGTCCATGCAAGTGAATAGGGTGCTGATTGAGAACGAGGGTTAGTAGTCCCGGCACGGACGTTGCTTGTAGCCCTGTGATAGACCGCACGCTCACCGGTCCGCCCAGAGCACCGGCAGGAATGGAGACTTCAACGCTGGCACTCTCGCCATCTCTGCCCCCAACCGGGTAGACGCTTCCTTTTGGGAGGAGTTGCGACGGAGGTGCTCCATTTAAAATCTGGAGCAGGACTGGGACATCAGGACTCTCGAATGAAACGTTGTTAACCAGAAATTTGAAAGTTGAAAAGTCCTGTTTTTTTGTTGTTTGATCGGTGTGTGTGTCACTAATTCTCACTGAAAGGTGCTTACTATAGAAACGGCAAGATTAATGTTGATGTCAGCCCCACCAGGAACGGGATTGCCAGGCTGTAAAGTTGTACGATCTTGTAACTCCAACATAATTAAACAGATAGTTCTGACTTACAACTGGGGTGGGATCGAGTGGCTTTACACGTAAATCATTAGCGCAGTTCACTTCCAATGGACATTAAAAAGGCGTACATGGAGGTCTGTCTCTTTGAGTGGCCGCACGCTTGCCGGGATATCCTTAGTGGGATCGGATGGATCGGTGAGAGGAGCATCTCGATAGCGTAGAATAGCCAAGTTAGTCAAGCCTGTGAAATTCTGGCTTGCTCCGACATTGGGCACAGCACGGATCCCTTCGCACGACAACAATCAGCTCACCAAACATCGGACAATTCCGAAAAAAAACCAATTTACAATAATTATCAATTGGCTGGTCAGCATTCAACTGAAAACCAGTACGATGATAAAATTTCTTTCCAGAGCATTAGAATATCCTTACCACAACCGAGTACCGTTGTCCTGTTATAGCATTAGTCAATACAATGCGGATCTGTCTCTGTTCATTCTTACCCGCAAATATTTGAAGCGAGTCGACTAGCAACGGCTGGTGGTTGACGCTGTCAACCTCGATGATCTTCAATGGGTGTCCATCAATTGAGAAGTAGAATGCCGGTTCGCAAGAGATGGACACCAGACGTAGTCGGTAGCTGTTTGGTACGGCATGTCAAGGTCCTACTTATCTCGACCTTAGTATGAGTGAGCACGTTACTAACCGTTTCCCCTGAACAATATTCACCACAGCGAGGGATACGCTTGGCCCGCCTGGGTAACGACCTTTACCGTTAATCAAAGTAGAGTCAGACACGCTGTAAAATCCTCAGCGTCGGAATTTTACTGAGGGAGCGATGGTCACCTACGGAACCAACGGCGCGTTTATTGAAGAGAAATGGTACCAATCCGCAAGTGTAATAACGGTGTCCTCTACGATGAGAGGTTGGTCTACCATGATAATATAATGATACTTGACATCTATCTCACCGTCGTCAACATCATATAGATCACCATGGGGGTCGTCCGGATCATATATCACCAAGGCACCACGTAAGCCGTCACAGTACTGGGCCCTGAAGTGGCTGTGGTACCAAAATGTTCCCTAAGATATTCGAAAGAGTGAGTTGGCTGGAATTTACGTGGCGGATAAGATATGCTACCGCTTGGTCGTATCCGCTGAACTGGTAAGAGAACTTTTGGGATGGTATAATGGGGCATTGATTAACGAATGCACCACCATCCGCAAAATTGGTACTCCTTTGGAAGATCCCGTGCCAATGCTGTAGTGTATTCAGGTTCCTTCCATGGTCCGTAGGGGAAACGGCTTCTTACGATAGAAGTTGGTAAATCCATAGTAGAATCAGTCAGATTGTTCAAGACGTCGATCGAAAAATCATCGCCCTAAAGAGTACTACAGCTCCAATAACAAGATATGTGGGGTTAGCAAGAGAACTTTACCTTGAGCGCCTGAATCAGTGGGCCCGGGAAAGTGCCACCCGCGAGTACGGAACTAAAGACAAGGCACCGATTAATTTTCCCGCTATAACAGGACATACTATGACTGACTTACGAGCGGTTGTACCCATCAGGGGATATATCACGGTTTACAATCGAAAGGGAGGAAAGAGGCTCAATGTCTGCGGAGACCCTCTCTGAGACGGCAGCAAGGAGCGCAACGCCGAACGAACGAAGCCGCATCACTAGCACTGAAACAAATAGAGATAGAGAGAGGTGCCAAGAGAGGTGTTGAGACCTTGGAACTTGAGAAGCGGTTTACCTATTGTTGTAGGCATTTTATACGATGGGACGGGCGGCTACTAGTACTAGTAATGGGTAGTCCTTTTCCTGGAACTAAAGGGAATACATGGCACCTTTTTAGGATTATGAAGAGAGTCATATGATTCCAACGGAAAGCCTGAAGGCCTGAAACACTCAGCGGTTCATCTAGGACGCCATCGTGCCAGTGTGAATGGTTAGGAGCATCTTGGAGTGCATCGCCCGACAGAACGGTTAGGAAGAGAACCGGATGTCCGTCATTCCTTTCTGACAGAGCAGAAAGGGCTCTCCCCTAGGAGTTGTCGCCAGCAATTGCTAGATTTCGATCGCATGAGAACCGAGTGGTTTATTGAGGGGGCCGTGATGACGTAATGACTTAATAATCATCACGTGTACGACCCAAAGGGAGAAACGCACCTTCCTTTCTGGGCAGATTGGCTACCCTCTTTACTTACAGCGACGGCAGTGGCGTCCAGCCCTTGCCATTAACGGACTCTGGCTCTCCGGGTGGAATCCTCCACGCGGCACTTCTGATCTTCGTTAAAAAATGCCTCAACCTTCTATTATCATGCTACGAGTCGCACATATTGAACAACATGTAATTCTGGTAGTCGGCGTCTTGTGCACTAGTTAAGAGTCACGGCCGAGCGACTCTATGGAGATAGAGACTGAGACTGATATGCTACTGGTCCTAAGCACTATTATTAACGAAGCAGGGTCACTGACGCCTGTTCACATCGCCCGGAGCCCAAGGAAGAGTTGGGCAGGCGACTCCTTTCTATATCTATTCGGCGACATTCAGGGCTTTTTTTGGATCAAGAAATTCAGGGCTTCTCTTGCTTCTCGGACTTCGTGCCCCCATGTCTGTCTTGTTTTTGTAGTTCCGTGAGAGCTCGCCAGCCCTTTTCGGCACGATCTGGTTCAACTAGTGATCACTTCCAAACAAGTTCTGCAGAGCTCGGTGACAGTAACGATGGACCCAGATGGACCCATCTGACCATATCCACAAGGTTTCGATCTCAACCCGTAGGGTCGTTACCGATTTCGACCTGAAAGATCGTGGCACAACCGCTTCCTCACGTTTTTGACTCTGTACCACTCTCTCCACCGCTCCACCACCAGTCAGCTGACAGCTCGGGGCGCTCTCGTTTGTCGGGTAAAAATTAAACAGGAGTTGCTACTCCCTAGAGAGTCGTGTCACGCGCGCGTCTTTGATGCGAATCCTGTGGTGCTGATAATGCTCTTCAGAAGGTACGTATTTGGTGCAGAACACTAATGAGGCAATATTGCCGCCGGCGTCCAGCCAAGCGTTCAGCAGGATTCGAGCTCACCCCAGGATCGCTTCCCCGGTGCGACCTGCCTTCGGGCTGTTTCTACCATCGTCTCATAAAACCTTGTCTTGGTTCTATTGGTAGCTAACTCCGGTATCTACAAGTTCGTTGGTCTATATGTGATACTCCAAGTGCGAGCGCGCAAGCCCCGAATGACAAAGCAAGCGGAACCTCGATGTGCTTGTTGTCCAAAGTTCACTGGCACGCATGCAGGACCCACTCTTTGCTTGAACCTTCTCATCCCGTAGCATCTCCTCAATTTTCGACATTGCTTTCGCGCGCCTCTTATACTTCATGACCGAGATATGCCTTCACTTGTTTAGGTCTGCTAGACGGCTCTTTCTGTTGCACCAAGAATCGACCGCCAGATGCTGAAGGGACGTGTGATAATTGGACTGGGGGTGATCGATGATCAGTGGAAATGGATATAATTTCGTTGCCAGTGGGCGAAAGACCGGGAGCTGCAGCTGTCTCATGGTATCCAAAAAATGCGCCTTAGCTTCCCAGATCCCTTTTTCTTTGTTCTCGTATGTATAGGTTTTACAACAGTAAGGCCCAGTGCAGCCCATTCCCTCCATCTTCCGGCGTTCCGCACCAGTGCGCGCCCTTAGTGGCTCGGGCGCAACGCATTCCTGACGGAGGCGATCAGGTCTGTGAGGTCTCGCACCGCGCGGAGGTGTACGCGACCACCTTTTCCTGAGCGTGCTGCATTACCGATTCTAGAGCGACGTGGTAGACGTCTGTCTGTACAGGGTTTCACACTGCGCGGATGCCTGCACTACCGTGTGTGGGGCCTATTCGCCTTCCTGAACTGGAGAGACAGACTGGGGTTGTTTGGGCGGCATCGCTAAGCAAAGAGACGACCCGGATCTACACCGTAGCCCTACATTGCCCAATTGAGGCTTATTGAGCTATTGTGTGCACGGAGTGAAAAAGTACGTCGTGCAGAACTTGAAGCTTGAAGGCCTGAAGTCCGAGTCGTGCAGAGTGGAGAATGACCAGCTTAGGCCGGGCTGGGACTCTGAAGTTGCTTGGCCCCGACAAGTATGAACTATGAACACCCAGGTGGTGCCAATACATGATAAATCGGAAACTCCCTAACTCGAACCCTATGCACGGGGAATCCTGACACGTCTTTGGATTGCGGGTGATCTTTCTTTGACTTCCATTGCCTCAAATGGCATACGGAATTCCATTTTTCACGTCATACTCAGTCATTCCACACCTTGCTATCCCCCGGGTTCTCCCCGAGTCCCTCTGATTCTCCTACACAGCCCTTCGCCCACTGCAACAAGTAGGAAATGCTACATCATCGTCTACTAGCCAAAAAATATCGCTATAGTACAACATGAAGGCGCGTATCTCGCCCTCAGGCTGTCTCTGTGTGCAGCTGGTTTGTTGTGCTTGAGGCACCCAAGCTCGGCGGCGACCGCCCATCTATTATTTCCCCCAGTTTCATAAAGTCGGGTGTCCCGAGACCAGTGACCTATGGAGCCCAGAGTCGGCCAACGTTCAAGCTGAAGAGACACGAGTATGGTAGGACTCACAGGATCCCATCCGGCGATAGCGGTGAACCCATCGGTGTTACAGCCTGGGTTTGAGCCAGAAACTATGTCATTGAGGCCCGGGAGGCCGCGTCCATACAGCCAGCCGTTGAGGAAGCCGAGAGGGCCTTCGCCTTTCGAGATTGAGTAGTCATTCAGCAGCGAGAAAATACCTGCTGCGATCTGTGCGATTGGATATCAGCTGGGTGCTCAGGGATGGGTGATGCAGAGAGGGAGTAGGGAAGTGCGTACGGGTGTCGAGGCACTTGTGCCAGACCCTTTTCTAAGCATTCCACCACGGACGAAAAGAGCGTCGAGCGCCTGCGCGGAGATGTCGGGGATGCCGCGACCACCAGGACTACAAAGATTATAAGGTACTTAGGTCATGGAGGGTCATGGAAGGTCGCGGTAGCGAACGAACTAGTAGTAGCCCCGATACTTGTCGCCGAGAGTCTGGAGGAAGGGGGGCACAGCGTTCGCCTGGTAGGGTGGGCGTTCAAAGTAGCCCGAGAAGCCGCCTCCGGAGATGGAAGCCGCGACCTCAGGGCTGTCTCTCGTCGTGCCACCAACACTAGTGAGATACGGACCTACAAAAGTGTGGTGGTGTTGTGAGTGACCTAATTCTACCACTTTCGAACAATGCCACACGTACAAGTTGCGGGGTATTCAGGGACGAAATGGACAGAGACATGTCCCTTTACCTCGAGCAAGCAGTCCCCAGGACCAACCCCTGTGTCACCGCTCGCGAAGAGGACGCTGACGCCGCGCAAACCAAGTTCTGCGAATAGCCTGCACACCCTCGTCGCATAGTCGACGGGAACGGTATACTCGGGGCCGCCATATGACGTGGTGATTGTCCGGGGGATTCTCTGTTCTCTCGTAAGCATGTAGGTGACAAAGTAGAAGAATGGATCAATTGAGTCTGGTGCGCCCCCTGTGCTGTAGAAGACGTTCGTTGTTGGGTACGTTATGGCCGCCGTGTACTGGGTGTCGAAGTTGGCCTCATCGCCAGGTGTGTCCGGGTCATTCCCGCCGCCTTGGACCCGCACGACAGAAAAGGTCGCGTCTTCCCCCTCGGTGCGAAATTCGGTCATGAATAGCCCCAGGTCCTTCGGGCTCGGGTACTCCCCACCGTAGCCCGCAATCCCAATCACGTTCCGGTCCACCGCGGCGGGACGGTAGCCCGCCGTATTGTAAAGCCAGCGCACGTACGACGGTGTGACGTACCTATTCAAGTCGCGGCTCGACAGCACCTTCAGGGACTCCTCCGAACCAGCCTCCGCCCGTACCCCAACTGCCGAGTTGGGATGCATCCGCAGCTTCCTTCCCTCAGTGGGCGGACAGCCGAAGTAAGTCGTTGGCACGATGGTGTGAATGTGCTCATGCAGGACCTCTGGGATAGAGTAGCTGATCGTGCGGAGAACGGTGTGGTTCGTCTCAACGTGGTTGTAGAGCTGGTACGATGCGCCGAGGATATCGTTGGCTTGGGACACGGGCACAGCAGTGAGCGTCAGCCAGCTGCCGAGTGTCCTTGAGACAGAGGAGGGGGGTATTCCAAGGTGCTCTAGCCAGGTATCAATGAGCTCGAGCGTGTCCGTGTGCGGCGCGACGAGATCAGCGACCTGCTCTTTGGATAAGTATGCACGATATCTGGCAAGGGGAAATGGGAGGTGGGTACACATATGTGCGAATGGGCCGTGGAGGGACTTACCTTGGATGGTTGGGGTCGCTGACCTCGTAGAGGGCATCGATCAGAGCGTTCTCGTCATGAGACTTGAGTGCGAGGTGGAGGTCAATCGTTGTGCCAGCGGACGGGTGGCCCAGATCGACCCAATTGTCCGGGATGGTATGCCATGCGTGCTTGATCTTCGGTTCGCCCCAACGTGGTGCGAGGGCCGTCGCGAGGCTGCCGAGGAGCCCGGCTGTAAGAGTGGAGAGGACAATGTGCCTGAGGGGAAGGGATTGCATGGATTACCAGGGCTCTCCGGGTTCACGTGACCCTTTCGAGTTATGAGGGCCAGTGGACATGGGAGGCAGGACATTTATAGTGCGTCTCACTGGACTCGGAAGAGCTGAGGTACTGTAAAAGCAGCTCCGCGGGACTCGATTTGAAACATCGAAATAGAAGCTTACCGTGACGGAGATTGCTATCATGTCTATCCGAAATATACCCCTTGGTGCGTGCAGTGAACCAGTGTTGAGTGCGTGCACTTCTGATGTGCTTTGGAATTGGTCTGGTGTCTTCGGGAAATTCAGAGCTCAGATAGGTCGCTCAGTTTGTGGCACGCGCTCCGACGGGGCTTGTGGTCGGTGGGAGGCGGTGGCACAGTCGGACGAGCTTATGCCGCCCTTGAAACTTGCACCCGCCGCGGGTCGATACTGTAGATACCAAGATACAGAATTGGTTGAAGCCGCGTACTATGTCAAACGAACCTGGGGGCACACATGACCGAAATCGAAAAGATCGACCTGAACCCTATTTGAGGGTTCTGTCGGCTGCAACCCCACATTCGCGTGCCAGTCGAGAGGTGACCCTACAACAAAAGATATGTGACGGGGTTTTTCACCATGCGGAGGCCTGCCAGTGCACGACCGTCGGTGCCTCTTCGCGCCTCTCTGAACTGGAGAGACAGACTGGGGTTGTTTGGGCACCACCCCTAAGTGAAGAGAACCCGGTTCGACACTGCCTTGGCAGCCCTACATTTTCCGATCGCGCTATTGTGTGCACGGAGTGGAAAAGCATGTCGTGCGCACCTTAGATACGTCTTAGGATATCATGTAAATTGCGCCAAGGATCGCGCTGCGCGTGTCCGGTCTGGGTTACCCCGCCCTCCCGGAGTATAAACTGATTCAAAAGAAAAAAAACATGTCGTGCAGAGCGAGAAATGGCCGGTTTAGGCCGAGTCTGGAAGTCGCTATCTATGCGCGCTTGGCCCCGACAGCCCTTGTCTTGTGAAGCTTCGGGTGTAGTGCGTTATGATAACCCACAAAACGCTTAATAGCGAGGCAGCGCAAATTTGGCCCGGAAATATAAACTGCAGAGAATGCCCTGGTGGTGCCAAGACATACTAGGTCGAACTTAATTGAACCCCTTGCACGAGGCAACTGACACGTCTTTCGCCTTGCACCGTCACCGCTGCGTCCAGTTCACACTCCGGTTCACGGTCCTTCAGGCCTTCAGGATTTAGATCCATAAACGGATGGGGGTGATACGGACTCAAAATGAATGGTATTCAAGGCAAGGAATTAGGGAGAAACGGTTGAGTCATACGAAGCTACGAGAACGATTGGCCGAGTCATACAGTACGTCGAGTCAAAATATTGGGCCGAGTCATACGACGGTTCAAGAAAGAAGAACATGAGTCATACGTAGTGTAACACCAGCTATCCGTAACAGAAATTGCATTCCGTGGTAAGATGACCGAAAGGATCTACGCGGTTATGTTGACGAAATCGTTGTATTTCGGGCAGAGTTCATCCCATTCCTCTGGAAGAAAGGGTTGTTTGGGTGAGTTTTTTGCGAGTACACAGTAGAGACACGTTCGGACTCACCAGGAGGGTTGACCGTCAACGACGCGTCAGGGACATCTTCCGCAAATACCACCGCGAAACCCCTAGAAAATCCCAGTAGCATCAGCATGCGAAAAGAAGGTCTGACCGGACTCACTTCTCCAAGTGCCAATCGATGTGGCAGTGGAGGAACCACGGGCCAGGGTTGTCGGTGAAGAACCGGATCGTGACGTTATCGTCGCCATTCCCCATACTCACGACGTCGCGGACGACGGGATCTATGAAGTTGTAGCTCTCGTTTCCCGCGCTGCGGACGACATGGAAGGCATGTCCATGTAAGTGGATAGGGTGCTAATTAAAATGCAGGAGCACGGCGATCAGCAATTACGGAACGGACGGTGCCAGCACTGTGGTAGATTGAGCGCTTACCGGTGCACCTGGAGCGCCGGCAGGTATGGAGACTTCAACACTCTTGTTGCCCTCGACAGTGTAGATGCTTCCGTTGGGGAGGAGCTGTGACGCAGGTACCCCGCTTAAGATTTGGAGCAGGACTGGGACTTTCGGACCCTCGAAAGAAACGCCGTTAACCAGAAATTGTGCAGTTGAAGGGTCCTTTTTTTGTTCATTTATGTTAGTAATTCTCGTTGAAAAAAGGAATAACGCTCACCAGAGAAGCGATAAGATTAATTTTTATATCAGCACCGCCAAGAAAGGGATCGCCAGGCTAAGTCGTAGTGTGTTGTAAATTCAAACAGAATCAAACGGACTGATCTGACTTACCACTGGGGTGGGAACAAGTGGCTATACACGTGAATGATCAACGCAGTTCGATTAGAATGGTAATATAAGACCTACATGGAGATCTGTCTCTTTGAGTGGCAAGACGCTCGGCGGGATATCCGTAGTGGGGTCCGATGGATCGACTATTGGAGCTCCAAGATAGCGTAGAATACCCAAGTTAGTCAAGTCTGTGAAATTCTGGTTTGGTCCGGCATTGGGCACAGCACGGATCCCTTTGAAGTTGAACGACAACAGTCAGCTCACTAGTATCTACAATTTCGAAAAAAAAGAAAAAACAATTACAATAATTGTCAACTGGCTGGTTAGCATTCAACTGAAAGTCGGTACGACGATAAGTTTTTCTAGGACGTTGGTCAACAAATTCTCCTTACCACAACCGAGTAACGTTGTCCTGTTTGCGCGTTAGTCATATAACGTCTGAATCTGTTTCTGCCAATAGTCGTTCGTACCTGCAAATATTTGAAGCGAATCGACCACCAAGGGCTGGGAGTTTTCGCCGTCAACCTCAACAATCGTCAGCTGATGACCGTCAATTGAGAAGTTGAAAGCTGGGTCGCAAGAGATGGACACCAGGCGTAGTCGGTAGCTATTTGGTTCTACAGATTAAGTCCTATCTCAATCCTAGGGGTGAGCACTGCACTAACCGTATGTTGCTAACCACATTCACCACAGCGAGAGGTACACTCGGTCCGCCTGGGTAACGACCTTTGCCGTTGATCAAAGTAGAGTTGAGTTGACTGTAGAATCATCAGCGTCAGAACCTCGACGAGGGAGCGATCGTCACTTACGGTCTCGCTGGCGCTTGTGGGGAAACGTAGTGGTACCAATCGGCAAGTGTGATTATAGTGTCCTCTGAGATGAAGGGGTCGGTCGACGACGCATTCAAAACCTGGTGTTCATCTCACCGTTGTCGACATCATACAGACTGGCATGGGGATCATTGGGATCATAGATCACCAAGGGGCCACGCAAGCCGTCACAGTACTGGGCCTGGAAATGGCTGTGATACCAATAGGTCCCCTAAAATAGCAAAAAATTGGACCGTGCAACTCGGAGGTAATAGGTACAACGCAATACCGCTTGCTCGTCGGTCTCAAACCGGTATGTGAAGCTCTGGTTCGGGATAATGGGACATTGATTGACGAATGCACCACCATCGGCGTAATTGCTACCCCTCTGGAAGATTCCATGCCAGTGCTGTACAAGGGAATTATCCCCTCTGTTCAAGTTTAAAGGAGTTGGCTCCTTACCACAGATGTTACCAGATCCAGAGATTTGTCCACCAGTTGATTATGGACGTCGATTGAAAATGTGTCACCCTAGTTAAAGCAACTTTAAAGACCAATCAGGGGGATCGTTCCAACAATCTTACCTTGTTTCCTCGGATGACTGGACCCGTAACACCACCATTGGCGAGGGTAGCACTGGAGGGCCAGTGGAGGCGATGCACCAATTGAGAGCATATTCTGATAGGTCCAGTAAAGAGTGACTCACAGGCGGGAAAAGCCATCAGGAGCTGTGAAAGTGTCAAGGGCAACGTTCTGTATTACTAGCTCGGCAATGGGGCCGATGGCAACAGAGACACCTCCTGAGATGGTGGCAAGAAGCACAATAAGTGAGCAGAACCCCGTCATCGCAGCAAGACGAGGTAGTATGGGGTGACGTGAGTGGGGGACGAAAACTTGGGGAGTTTGCCAGTGCACTGTGGTTGACCCAAAATTGAAGGTATTTTATACTACAGGACAAAAGCCAGAAAGGGCTCGAGGGAATAATTGAATAAAGCCCGAGGAAAGGCGACTCAATTGGAACGATCATATTCCCTATTGCACTGGCAGTATGTGCGTTAGAGAGCACAGTAGAATGGAATACCTGCCATTATCTCCGGTGCTAACCAAGGTGCTAACGGAGCTCGCTCGTCCTAGCCTAGTGATCCCATCGTCTTGTCTTGGGGTCTATGACATATCACTGGCCCAGTAGTCCTCGTCTTCAGTAAAACAGCCCATTAGTTAAGAAGAGTCTCACAGAGACAAGTATCATACACAGATTTCAACTGAAAATCATGGTTCTCAGGCTCAATTTGCGGCTGATTTCTGCGTTACCAGTTATCGTCCCGCTAAGAATCGCCGGGGGATTCAAGTTCACTGCTGACCCAAATTGTAACGCATGAAGGGAATACGTCAAACTCCTGCGATCTAACACAAGTCTTGCCTAGCTTGTAAGGCCCTGTTCTGTTCGGATTCTTGATTATTACTACATATAGTAGGTAGATTATTTCCTAAGACTGTGACCTTGTGTGACACCTGAACTACTACCACATCGCAACCTTGATCGCAGCTGATGGTTGACTCAAACACAGTGTACAACTGCTCTCCCTGGCTGATTTGGTTTTCGCACTTTCCAGCTACTGCCCCATGCCATCCGCACTCTCCTGCACTTGTCCGCTTTCCCGCGCTCTCTGAGCGCTCGGCTTTCTACTCCCTGGACAGTTTCCCTAGGCATCCCCGGCCCCTGTTCCGATTGGCCCGGGTACGGGTAACCGTACCCGGGCGGGTATTGCCGGATATGGGCTAGTGATTGGCCCGGGCCCCCGGGTATTTTGGACTACCCGTACCCCTCATCATGGATGTCCGGGTGCGTCGGGTTTGGACGGGTCACGCGGGTACGAAAACCCTTTTTTGCGGGTTTTCGGGTCACGCGTGTACACAGGTGCACACATAGGTGGCGGGACCGGATTCCCGAACAGGCCACGGGCCCAGGACCTTCCTACAGTAATCAGGAAGTGATCCCCCTAGCGGCCGCAGTAACTTACTGTACTCCTCACTTCAATGATTTTGACCTCGTTGGGCTTTTAGCTACTAACCACTAACCACGTGTACTCAAGGCTCCTCATCCTTCTCTCCAACTCTTCCATTGTCTCCCTCATTGCTGTCACTAGAAGAATCAGACTCGACAAGTCTTGCGGCTCTCAATAGAATTTTAGGATTTTGGTACGATGCAAGCCGGTGTGCATGCCTCCGCGGAGCACGATATGTCGTGAGGGGATCCACAGTGGTCACAGGCACGTCAAGGTCAGACCGCTAAGCCCATGCGCAAGTGCTGCGGGTCCGGGAACGCAAATGGTGTGCTATGAAGAGCCCAACTAGGTCGGGTGGTCAAAGGTGGTCGGAAACGGTCACACACACTTTTGCACGCCATGAAACTTCACATGGGTGGCCACCTTGGTCGGGGATGTGTCGCGTTTTAGTCACTAAGGCCGCACGTAAATGCAGCAGCGAAACGATAGCGGTGAGGATCAAGTATGATTATCATGAAATTATTAGACCAAAATCAACGAGAACCGCTTGGAGAACCGATTTCATTGAAGTAAGGAAACTACATCAACAGTAAACAGCCAGATGGCATTGTGCTTCGACCACAGCCCCGATGAACTTGAGCAGCCGCCTCTCGCGATTATCCTCACCGCTCGCCCCCAGGCGCCGTCCTCGAGCTCCCTCCGCTCCTTCCACCGCCGCTCACGCTCGGCTTTCCGCTCCTCTTCTTTACTCTGTGCCTCTGCCACGGTAGCAGCTTCCAAGAGGGCTGCTCTTCTCCGCTGCGGCGGCGGTGACGGCGATGATCGCGGCCGTCTCGGCCTTTTTGCGCTCGAGGCGCACATGGTTCATCATCTCGATCTGCCGGGTCACACTCTCGTTGTGTCCGCGGCAATCGTGCGGCGTCGGTCTGTGAGTAGGCGCTCGTCCACGGGGTCGTGAATGCGACGAGCATGGACTCTGACTCAACGAGGTCGTCTAGCTTTGAGCCATTCTGGAGGTGGTCTTCGGGAGGCGGGGACAGTCGTCGTTTGTCTCCTCGGCCGCGTCGTCCTGAGTTGGGCGCAAGTGCCGCGAAACGAGAAGGGAGTAAAACTGCACCTTCAAGTGCCTCGGTATCCGATATGTAGTCTCCAGAGTATTTTCCACTGGTCTAGGAGCTAAGCCTGCAGCGAAGTTAAGCAGGGACGACAGTGGAAAGAACAACCCGAGCTAGCTGCCTCGGGTTCGGGGTGGTGTAAAGCCGCGTTACTGGTCGTGCAGGCCCCCGCACGGCGTGTTACTTCGTGTAGGGGTTCGCTTCGATGGGAGACGCTCCGCTCTGAAGTTTCTAAGGGCGCGCGATGGTGCGGAACGCTGGAGGACGCAGAGAACGACGGGAACTGGATCCTACAGAGCTCTGAAGCCCTGAGGGAAAGTACTAAGATTGACTGGACCTGAAAGGTGCAGATGAAGGAAGTATTTATATTGGCAAGCAGAGAAACTGATCTAAAGGTACAGTGGAGTCCAGAGAGCAACCAAGCAAGCCTGAGGTTGCAAAACCAAACTAAGGTCCGAGACGAGACGAGAAACGACACCGTCCGAGGCGAGATTGAGAGAATTGCTTGGAGAATTGACAACGGAATCAATGACGAGGCTAGTTACAAATTCCCTCGGTTGGGCGTGACTTAAACTGAATTCGTGCGAGAAGAAAGGGGGTAACAAAGGCGACACGACTCGGCTTGCGCGACTTGGAATGCTCTCAATTCAGCAAAACAGTGGGAGGAGTGAGAAGTGAAGGAAGAAACAAAAATCTCTGAACTCTGCGTATGAGTATGTTTCGCCGCTCACTGGTGCCTTCACACTGAGCCATCCATAATGGACATGGGCGCAAGCATGGGCGGTGATGCCATCCCAGAATCCACAGCCACTATTCTGCAAGTCTCGCCGCTACATCGGGCACGTACCTGTGATTAGCGCCGATGATCTCTGGTCTCACAATTCTCGCTCAATCTTCACTACAGTATCGCCAAACCTCGGGAGGTATTCCCTGATGCAGGAAATGCTACATGATATGATTAATGGTATCGTCTACTAGCCAAAAAATGTCGCTATAGTACAACATGCAGAGGCGCGTATCTCGCGCTCAGGCTGTCTCTGTGAGCAGCTAGTTTGTTGTGCTTGAGGCACCTAAGTTCGGCGGCGACCATTCATCTATTATGTCCCCCAGTTTCATAAAATCGGGTGTCCCAAGACCGGTGACCTATGGAGCCCAGAGTCGGCCAACATTCAAGCTGAAGAGATATGAGTATGGTAGGACTCACAGGATCCCATCCGGCGATAGCGGTGAACCCATCGGTGTTACAGCCCGGGTTTGAGCCAGAAACTATGTCATTGAGGCCCGGGAGGCCGCGTCCATACAGCCAGCCGTTGAGGAAGCCGAGAGGGCCTTCGCCTTTCGAGATCGAGTAGTCATTCAGCAGCGAGAAAATACCTGCTGCGATCTGTGCGATTGGAGATCAACTATGTGCTCGGGGATGGGTGACGCAGAAAGGGAGTAGGGAAGCACGTACGGGTGTCGAGGCACTTGTGCCAGACCCTTCTCTAAGTATTCCACCACGGACGAAAAAAGCGTCGAGCGCCTGCGCGGAGATGTCGGGGATGCCGCGGCCACCAGGACTACAAAAATTAGAAGGAAAGTCACGGAAGGTCACGGTAGCGAACGAACTAGTAGTAGCCCCGATACTTATCACCGAGAGTCTGGAGGAAGGGGGGCACAGCGCTCGCCTGGTAGGGCGGGCGTTCAAAGTAGTCTGAGAAGCCGCCTCCGGAGACGGAAGCCGCGACCTCAGGGTTGTCTCTCATCGTGCCGCCAACACTAGTGAGATACGGACCTACAAGTATGGTGGTGCTGTGAGTGACCTATTTCTGCCACTTTCGAATAATGCCACACGTACAAGTTGCGGGGAATTCAGGGACGAAATGAACTGAGACATGTCCCTTTACCTCGAGCAAGCAGTCCCCGGGACCAACCCCTGCGTCACCGCTCGCGAAGAGGACGCTGACGCCGCGCAAACCAAGTTCTGCGAATAGCCTGCACACCCTCGTCGCATAGTCGATGGGAACGGTATACTCGGGGCCGCCATATGACGTGGTGATAGTCTGGGGGATTCTCTGTTCTCTCGTAAGCATGTAGGTGACAAAGTAGAAGAATGGATCAATTGTGTCTGGCGAGCCTCCTGTGCTGTAGAAGATGTTCGTTGTTGGGTACGTTATGGCCGCCGTGTACTGGGTGTCGAAGTTGGCCTCATCGCCAGGTGTGTCCGGGTCATTCCCGCCGCCTTGGACCTGCACGACAGAAAAGGTCGCATCTTCCCCCTCGGTGCGAAATTCGGTCATGAATAGCCCCAGGTCCTTCGGGCTCGGGTACTCCCCACCGTAGCCCGCAATCCCAATCACGTTCCGGTCCACCGCGGCGGGACGGTAGCCCGCCGTATTGTAAAGCCAGCGCACGTACGACGGTGAGACGTACTTATTCAAGTCGCGGCTCGACAGCACCTTCAGGGACTCCTCCGACCCAGCCTCCGCCCGTACCCCAACTGCCGAGTTGGGGTGCGTCCGCAGCTTCCTTCCCTCAGTGGGCGGACAGCCGAAGTAAGTCGTTGGCACGATGGTGTGAATGTGCTCATGCAGGACCTCTGGGATAGAGTAGCTGATCGTGCGGAGAACGGTGTGGTTCGTCTCAACGTGGTTGTAGAGCTGGTACGATGCGTCGAGGATATCGTTGGCTTGGGACACGGGCACGCCAGCGAGCGTCAGCCAGCTGCCGAGTGTCCTTGAGACAGAGGAGGGGGGTATGCCGAGGTGCTCTAACCAGGAATTAATGAGCTCGAGCGTGTCCGCGTGCGGCGCGACGAGATCAGCGACCTGCTCTTTGGATAGGTATGCGCGATATCTGGCAAGGGGAATGGGAGGTGGGTACACATATGTGCGAATGGGCCGTGGAGGGACTTACCTTGGATGGTTGGGGTCGCTGACCTCGTAGAGGGCATCGATCAGAGCGTTCTCGTCATGAGACTTGAGTGCGAGGTGGAGGTCAATTGTTGTGCTAGCGGACGGGTGGCCCAGGTCGACCCAATTGTCCGGGATGGTATGCCATGCATGCTTGACCTTCGTTTCGTTCCAACGTAGTGCGAGGGGCGTTGCAAGGCTGCCGAGGAGCCTGGCTGCAAGAGTGGAGAGGACAATGTGCCTGAGGGGATGGGATCGCATGGATCACGATGGGCTCTCCGGGTTCACGTGACCCTTTCGAGTTATGAGGACAAGGGGGCATGGGAGGCAGGACATTTATAAGTGCATCTCACTGGACTCGGCAGAGCTGTCAAGAGGTACTGTAAAAGCAGCTCCGCGGGACTCAATTTAAAACATCGAAATAGAGATTTACGGAGTTGCTATCATCCGAAATATACCCCTTGGTGCGTGTGGTGAACCAGTGTGGCGTGCGCGCACTCCTGATGTGCTTTGGAATTGGTCTGGTGTTTCCGGGAAGGTCAGAGGTCGCTCAGTTGTGACACGCGCTCCGGCGGGGCTTGTGCTGGGTGGGAGGTGGTGGCACAGTCGGACGCTTCGTCGGACGAGCTTATGCCGCCCTTGACGTAATAACATTGCAGTGACACGCCCGCCGCGGGTTGGTATACAGCATTGATTGGAGCGGCGCCGCGTACACCGCCAAACGAACCTGAACTCTAGACCGGTGACCGCTCGCTCTATGGGTGTGCCGGCTGCGCAAGGACCGCTCGATATAGAGCGGTCCTTGCGCAGCAGCCGGCCCATAGAACGACTGGTTACGAGTCTACCTGAACTCTATTTGAGGGTTCCGTTGGCTCAACCTGGCTGCTGCAACCCCAGTTTATGCTCATTCGCGTGAGTGATCCTACAACAAAGAATCAAAGGTACTGTGACACCACGCGGAGGTCTGCACGACCAGTTACGGTGCCTCTTCGCGCCTCCCTGAACTGGAGAGACAGACTGGGCCGGGGGTTGTTTGGGTAGCACAGCACCCCTCAATGAAGAGAACCCGGTTCGACACTGCCTTGGCAGCCCTACATTTCCCGATTGTGCTATTGTGTGCGCGGAGTAGAAAAGCACATCGTGCAGAGGGACGAGGGTATAGTGTGTTATGAAAAACCGCATATTATTAGTGAGGCAGTGCAAATTTGGCCCTGAAATATAAACAGGAGAGAATACCCTCAGGCTGATGGTGCCAATACATACGAAGTTAGGTCGGTAACTTCCTAACACTAGTAGTAATCGAACACCTTGCACGAGGCGATACTGACATCTTTGGCCCTGCACCGTCACCGCTGCGTCCTGTTCACACTCCGGTTCACGGTCCTTCAGATTTAGATTCATAAACGGATGGGGGTGATACGAACTCAAAAAGCAAGCAAAAAGGAAAGGTATCGGTATTAAAAAATTAGGGAGGAATGGTTCGCGACAAAAGGATTAAAAACGGACGACAGCAAACTAGACTTGAACTACCATGACGCAAACTACGGAGATAAAACCTGCCGCAGAAATTGCATTCCGTCGTAGGAGGACCGAAAGGATCTATGCAGTTATGTTGGCGAAATCGTTGTATTTCGGGCAGAGTTCATCCCATTGCCCTGGAAGAATGGGTTGTTGGTTTTTTGCGAGCATAGTGATAGAGATACGTTCGGACTCACCAGGAGGGTGGACCGTCGTCGATACGTCGGGGACATCTTCCGCAAATATCACCGCGAAGCCCCTAGAGAATTCCGTGTACATCAGCATGCAAATAGAAGGTCGGACCGGACTCACTTCTCCAAGTGCCAATCGATGTGGCAGTGGAGGAACCACGGGCCAGGGTTGTCGGTGAAGAACCGGATCGTGACGTTATCACCGTCATTCCCCATGCTCACGACGTCGCGGACGACAGGATTGTCGAAGTTGTAGGTCGAGTTTCCTGCGCTGCGGACGACATGGAAGGCATGTCCATGTAAGTGGACAGGGTGCTAATTAAAATGCAGGAGCACGGCGATCAGCAATCACGGAACGTTGCTAGCACTATGGTAGATTGGGCGCTTACCGGTGCACCTGGAGCGCCGGCAGGTATGGAAACTTCAACACTCTGGTTGCCCCCGACCGGGAAGATGCTTCCGTTGGGGAGGAGCTGAGAGGGACCCCGTTTAAGATTTGGAGCAGGACTGGGACTTTCGGACCCTCGAAGGAAACGCCGTTAACCAGAAATTGTGAAGTTGAACGGTTCTTTTTTTGTTCATTTATGTCAGTAATTCTCGTTGAAAGAAGGAACAACGCTCACCAGAGAAACATCGAGATTAATGTTGATGTCAGCACCGCCAGGAATGGGATTGCCAGGCTAAGTCGTAGCGTGTTGTAAATTCAAATAGAATCAAATAGACTGATCTGACTTACCACTGGGTTGGGAACGAGTGGCTATACGCGTGAATGATTAACGCAGTTCGAATGGAATGATCATATAAAACCCTACATGGAGATCTGTCTCTTTGAGTGGCAAGATGCTCGGCGGGATATCCGTAGTGGGGTCGGATGGATCGACTAGAGGAGCTCCAAGATAGCGTAGAATAGCCAAGTTAGTCAAGCCTGTGAAATCCTGGCTTGCTCCGGCATTGGGCACAGCACGGATCCCTTTGAACGACTGTCAGCTCACCAACATCGTACAATTCCGGAAACATAATTACAATAATTGTCAACTGGTTGGTTAGCATTCAACTGAAGTCGGTACGACGATGAGTTTCTCTAGGACGCTAGTCAACAAATTCTCCTTACCACAACCGAGTAACGTTGTCCTGTTTGCGCGTTAGTCATTTACCGTCTGAATCTGTTTCTGCCAATAATTGTTCGTACCTGCAAATATTTGAAGCGAGTCAACCACCAACGGCTGGGAGTTTTCGCCGTCAACCTCAATGATCGTCAGCTGATGACCGTCAATTGAGAAGTTGAAAGCTGGGTCGCAAGAGATGGACACCAGGCGCAGTCGGTAGCTATTAGTACCACATATCAGGTCCTATCTCAATCCTAGGGGTGAACACTGCACTAACCGCCTGTTGCTGACCACATTCACCACAGCGAGAGGTACACTCGGTCCGCCTGGGTAACGACCTTTGCCGTTGATCAAAGTTGAGTTGGGTTCACTGTAGAATCATCAGCGCCAGAACCTCGACAAGGGAGCGATCGTCACTTACGGGATTGCTGGCGCTTGTAAGGAAACGTAGTGGTACCAATCGGCAAGTGTGATTATAGTGTCCTCTGAGATGAAGGGGTCGGTCGACGACGCATTCAAAACCCGGTGTTCATCTCACCGTTGTCGACATCATACAGACTGGCATGGGGATCGTCAGGATCATAGATCACCAAGGGGCCACGCAAGCCGTCGCAGTACTGGGCCTGGAAATGGCTGTGATACCAATAGGTCCCCTAAAATAGCAAAAATTGGACCGTGCAACTCGGAGGTAGTAGGTACAACGCAATCATACCGCTTGCTCGTTGGTATTAAACCGGTATGTGAAGCTCTGGTCCGGGATAATGGGACATTGATTGACGAATGCACCACCATCGGCGTAATTGCTATCCCTCTGGAAGATTCCGTGCCAGTGCTGTACAAAAGAATTATCAAGACCTCCGTTCAAGTTTTAAGGAGTTGGCTCCTTACCACAGATGTTACCAGATCCAAAGATTTGTCCACCAGTTGATTATGGACGTTGATTGAAAATGTGTCACCCTAATTAAAGCAACTTTAAAGACCAATCAAGGGCATCGTTCCATAAATTTACCTTGTTTCCCTGGATGAGTGGACCCGTAACACCACCATTGGCGAGGGTAGCACTGGAGGCGGAGCACCAATTGAGAGCATATTCTGATAGGTCCAGTAAAGAGTGACTCACGAGCGAGAAAAGCCATCAGGAGCTGTGACAGCGTCCAGGGCAACGTTCTGTATTAGTAACTTGGCTATGGGGCCGATGGCAGCAGAGACACCTCCTGAGATGGTGGCAAGAAGCACAGCAAGTGAGCGGAACCCCGTCATCGCAGTAAGACGCGACATGCGGTGACTTGAGAGAGAGGGATGAGAGCTTGGGGAGTTGGGTTGCAGTTGACCTAAAATTGGAGGCATTTTATAGTACGGAACTAAAGCCTAAGGCAAAGCAATTCAGTTGAAATGATCATATTCCCAATTACTGTCACGGTACCATATGTGCTTTAGAGCTTAGAGAGTACTGTACCGTACTGTATCCGTATCTGCTGGCAATTCATCTTGGACGTTAGTATGCTTTTGACAATCACAAAACTCAGCGAACAGAGAATCCCATCCGCAGAAGAATGGAATACCTGCTAGTTTCTCGGCTCCGGGAACGGGGCTCACTGGCACTGGTCCTATTAATGATCATCCCTTGGACCCTTGGATCATCCCGTCATTTTGGGGTCCATGACCTATATCACTGGCCTGGCTCAGTAAAACATCTCATCGGATAAGAACAGAGACAAGTATCGTACACGGATTGCAACTGAAAATCACGGCTGCTCTAGCTCAATTTGCGCCGGCTGATTATTGTGTCGGCTCAGACTCGTGTGGTGTCGGTTGGTCTTGGTATCGGCTATCGTGTATCGGTTACCCATATTGCAAGTCACGGGGCCCGGGAACCCACGAACTTCAAGTTTCCCGATTGCCAGTACACTCAGGTAGCGTTGCTGCGAGTCTATGCGGGCCGAGTCGAGTTGGAAACTTGCTGCCAGCTCTAACTCGGGAGTTCACACTGGTGCAACTCGGAAGTTCAACGTTCAACGCTCAGCTGTAGACGAATGGGAATTTAAAGCCTTCGTTGAGCGGAACCACGATGTATTTGCCGTTCACAGCGTGCGCAGGTATTCCAAATCGAGCTCCTACTCTTTGCTCGAACATCCTCACCCGTAGCATATCCACTTTCCGACCTTACTTCCGTGCGCCTCTTATACTTTTGTGGCCGAGATATGCCTTTAACTATTTAGGTCTACTAGACGGCCCGTTCTGTTGAACTTGAACCGGGAGTCACGGAATCGACTGCCAGATTCTGAAGGGGTGTGATAAATTGGACTGGGGATGATCAGTGGAAATGAATGTAATTTCGTTGGGCGCAAGGCGGGGAGCTGCAGCTGTCTCCTGGTACTCAGAAAATACGCCTTAGCTTCCCGATTCCCTTCTCTTCGTGCCCATATGTATAGTTTTTACAACCTCAGCAAAACGAAGAAGAGTTCCCCCGGCTTCAGAACACAGTAAGGCTCAGTGCAGCCCATTTCCCCCACCTTCCGGCGTTCCGCACTTGTACGAGCCCTTAGCGGCTCGGCGCAACGCACTCCCGACGGAGGCGATCAGGTCTGTGAGGTCTCGCACCACGCGGAGACGTACGCGACCACCTTTTCCCGAGCGTGCTGCACTAGTGCGCTGCATTACCAATTCTAGAGCGACGCGGTCTGTACAGGGTTTCACACTGCGTGGAGGCCTGCACTACCGGGGGCGGTGCCTCTTCGCGCCTCTCTGAACCGGAGAGACAGACTGGGGTTACTTGGGCAGCATCACCGTGACCAAGCAAAGAGACAACCCGGTTCGACACTTCCTTGGCAGCCCTACATTTCCCAATTGCGCTATCGTTTGCACGGAGTGGAAAGGCACGTGGTGCAGACATGACTTCCATTGCCTCGAATTTCATGCGGAATTCCATTTTTCACGTTAAAGTACTAGTCGTTCCACACCTTGCTATCCCCCAGATCGACACTCTTGGACTCTCCCCGAGTCCCTCTGCTTCTCTTACACAGCCCTTCGCCCACTGCAACAAGCAGGAAATGCTACATGATTTGATTAATGGTAACATCGTCTAGACAAAAAATATTGCTATAGTACAACACGAAGCATATCTCGCCCTCAGGCTGTCTCTGTGGGCAGCTGGTTTGTTGTGCTTGAGGCACCTAAGTTCGGCGGCGACCCCTCATTTAATATTTCCTCCAGTTTCGTAAAGTCGGGTGTCCCGAGACCGGTGACCTATGGAGCCCAGAATCGGCCAAGTTTCAACTTGAGGCTGAAGAGACACAAGTATGATAGGACTCACAGGATCCCATCCGGCGATAGCGGTGAACCCATCGGTGTTACAGCCCGGGTTTGAGCCAGAAACTATGTCATTGAGGCCCGGGAGGCCGCGTCCATACAGCCAGCCGTTGAGGAAGCCGAGAGGGCCTTCGCCTTTCGAGATCGAGTAATCATTCAGCAGCGAGAATATGCCTGCTACGATCTGTGCGATTGGAGATCAGCTGGGTGATCGGGGATAGGTGACGCAGAGAGGGAGTAGGGAAGCACGTACGGGTGTCGAGGCACTTGTACCAAACCCGACTGCAAGTTCCCCTTTACTGACGAAAAGAACGTCGAGCGCCTGCGCAGAGATGTCGGGGAAGCCGCGGCCACCAGGACTACAAAAATTATAAGGAAGGTCATGGAAGATCACGGCGGCGAACGAACTGGTAGTAGCCCCGATACTTGTCGCCGAGAATCTGGAGGAAGGGGGGCACAGCATTCGCCTGGTAGGGCGGGCGTTCAAAGTAGTTCGAGAAGCCGCCTCCGGAGATGGAAGCCGCGACCTCAGGGTTGTCCCTCGTCGTGCCGCCAACACTAGTCAGATACGGACCTACAAAAGTGTGGTGGTGTTGTGAGTGACCTATTTCTGCCACTTCGAACAATGCCACACGTACAAGTTGCGGGGAAGTCAGGGATGAAATGGACAGAGACACGTCCCTCTATCTCGAGCAAGCAGTCCCCGGGGCCAACCCCTGAGTCACCGCTCGCGAAGAGGGCACTGACGCCGAGCAAACCAAGTTCTGCGAATAGCCTGCACACCCTCGTCGCATAGTCGATGGGAACGATATACTCGGGGCCGCCATATGACGTGGTGATTGTCCGGGGGATTCTCTGTTCTTTCGTAAGCATGTAGGTGATAAAGTAGAAGAATGGATCAATTGTTTCTGGCGAGCCCCCTACGCTGTAGAAGACGTTCGTTGTTGGGTACGTCATGGCCACCGCGTACTGGGTGTCGAAGTTGGCCTCATCGCCAGGTGTGTCCGGGTTATTCCCGCCGTCTTGGACCTGCACGACAGAAAAGGTCGCGTCTTCCCCGTCGGTGCAAAATTCGGTCATGAATAGCCCCAGGTCCTTCGGGCTCGGGTACTCCCCACCGTAGCCTGCAATCCCAATCACGTTCCGGTCCACCGCGGCGGGACGGTAGCCCGCCGTATTGTAAAGCCAGTGCACGTACGACGGCGAGACGTATCCTTTGAAGTCGCGCCTCGACAGCACCTTCACAGACTCAGGCTCCTCCGACCCAGCCTCCGCCCGTGCCCCAACTGCCGAGTTGGGATCCATCCGCAGCTTCCTTCCCTCAGTGGGTGGAGAGCCGAAGTAAGTCGTTGGCACGATGGTGTGAATGTGCTCATGCAGGGCCTCTGGGATAGAGTAGCTGATCGTGCGGAGAACGGTGTGGTTCGTCTCAACGTGATTGTATAGCTGGTACGACGCGCCGAGGATACCGTTGGCTTGGGACACGGGCACGCCACTGAGCGTCAGCCAACTGCCGAGTGTCCTTGAGACAGAGGAGGGGGGTATGCCAAGGTGCTCTAGCCAGGAATTAATGAGCTCGAGCGTGTCCGCGTGCGGCGCGACGAGGTCAGCGACCTGCTCCTTGGATAGGTATGCGCGGTATCTGGCAAGGGGAAATGGGAGGTGGGTACATATATGTGCAAATTGGCCATAGAGGGACGTACCTTTGATGGTTGGGGTCGCTGATCTCGTAGAGGGCATCGATCAGAGCGTTCTCGTCATGAGACTTGAGGGCGAGATGGAGGTCAATTGTTGTGCCAGCGGACGGGTGGCCCAGGTCCACCCAATTTTCCGGAATGGTATGCCATGCATGCTTCACCTTCGTTTCGTTCCAACGTGGTGTGAGGGGGCCGCCGAGGACCCCGGCTGCAAGAGTGGAGAGGACAAAGAGTGTAAGGGGATGGCATTGCATGGACCACCGGGCTATCCGGGCTCACGTGACCCTAGCAAGTTTGAGGAGGTTATGAGGGCAAGAGGGCATGGGAGGCAGGACATTTTATAGTGCATTTCACTGGACTCGACAGCGGAGATGTCAAAACAGAGGTACTGTAAAAGCAGCTCCGCGGGACTCAATTCAAAGGGATTTACGTAGATTGCTACCATGTCTATCGGAAGTATACCCCTTGTGTGAACTAGTGGGATGTTGTGCTGTTGTGGCACGCTGGAAGGGGGCGGTTGTGGTGTCGCTCGGCTGTTGGCACAGCGAC
>JAKEYF010000094.1:0-226543 GCA_021527775.1 Lactarius sanguifluus
TATTTATGTGTGACATATTATGGAAAGATTTAAAGTTTACAAATCACATGCCCCGAAATGCGCCTGTTGCAGTTGTCATGTGATCCATAAACTTTAAATATATTGTCACACAAATTTACAAATAAATACTTTGAGTCTTATTCAGGTTTTATTCCAAGAAATTATGCTTACAGATCAATTCCCGGTTCCAGTGAACGGGCCTAGCGGTGCGATGCCACTGTTTTCACACGTGCGTTGTCTCACGTGCATGCCGGCATCACCCAAACCCAAAAACATCAAATAAATTCCTTATATCTTGGGAGCCGTGCGCAAACTCAACATTTCTCTAATTTTACATTCAGTTTTTTTTTACCAAACCCGGGAATGTCTTTGTCAAAATTGGGACTCGAAGATTGTCAGTCCGTTGCTCGATCCTTGGCTCGATCGTCAAGACGTGCGTGAACGGAATCAGAATTGACGAACCAAGATTGACGAGAATGCGTATGTAACGCTCTGCGGCCATTGGTATGGCCACCCATCTTTGCAGAACGTACACGGCTTCAATATGCCCATTCACACCCCAAATGGGTGGCCCTGCTCTCAGCCAGCCAGTTCCCTTTCCACCCCTATGACTCCCTCCTTGCATTGTGCCGTCCTTAATGCGCAGCCACAGCGCAGATTCCAGCAGCCTCAAAATCTCAACATCAAAGACACGCCCGGTCTCATGTACTCACCATCTACGATCTCTTCAACATCTCAATCCTCCATTCCGATATCCGTGTGCGGTGGATGATTACCATTGATTCCATGTTGCATTTCTGCAGGAGGATGGGGACGCCCCTCCAAGGGTGCTATTTCCCACATTCCCAGTGTGCCGCTCTCCCAGCCACTCGCCATCACCCCCATCTCCAGATATTTGTCCTCCCAGCGGCGTCGGGTGACGTGCCAGCATTATCTCCGAGCCAGACATGGCCTGCACCGATTTGCTCGTCTCATCCTCCTTCCCGCACATGTCCGAGATATTCCCGAGCGTGCCAACACCCCACCCATGCTCGCACACTCAGCTTACCCGCATTCTAGCGCTCCCCGACCGAGTCCACGCTTTCACCTGCACCGCCATCGCACCAGCGCATCATGGTGTCCACCCCACCGACATTTGAGCCGCGCAGCCCACGGCTCGCCCGACAGCAGGCGCACCAATCCCGCTTTCGCTCGGCTTGGGGCACGTCGGCTGCCGTCCTCTCACGCGTCTCGAAGCGCTTCAGTGCCGCTGCGCAGCGTGCACTCTACCGCGCACCTCGAGCTCTCCGCCGACGATGCCGACGCGTGCACACCTCACCTCGCGGCGCTCGTGACGACGCTTGTGCTGTCAGCGCTGATGCTGCCAGCCTTCGACACGGAGCTGCTTGCGGTGGTGCTGGGTGCTCTCGCATCTCATGCTACTCGCAGACACACTGCCCTACGCGTTCTTCGACCTTCTTCAACCACCTTCTCACCACGC
Organism: Lactarius sanguifluus; assembly: GCA_021527775.1. Classification (NCBI taxonomy): domain Eukaryota; kingdom Fungi; phylum Basidiomycota; class Agaricomycetes; order Russulales; family Russulaceae; genus Lactarius; species Lactarius sanguifluus. The sequence goes on from JAKEYF010000094.1 coordinate 1,481, forward strand.
CTGCCTGCGCGCGTCTCACACACCTCACGCTCCCCTTTCGCCGGTGTTCCCTCTGCCCCAGCGCCACGCCTTGCCATTCTCGACAGCAGCCCCGGCCTCGCGGCCACTCTCGCTCCCAACCGTCCGCTTGGCCGCGTGACGCTACGCATTTCCAGCACACTGTATGATGGCCTTCGCCCCGCGGCGTTGTTTGGTATGCTCATTGGCGCACTGAAGGAGCTAATACTCGTTCTTGCGCCTGACGTGGGCGTGTGTGCGCACGGACAGCTGTTAGGCGTGCTGGGAAACACGGGTGCGGGGCTCGAGACGCTCGAGCTGAGTCTCAAGGGCATTTCAGATGAGGTATGCATCGGCCACCCCCCGGACTCTGCCTCTGACTTATTGGTACTAGGTCTTGCTGAAGGCACTGTACAAGCAGGTTAGCTCACTGTTGCCGAACATGCAGGCGCTTTGCATGCTCCACCTGCGGACTATGACGACCGAGGCTGCACAGGCGGAAGAAGGTCCGTCGCATCTTGCGCTATAGACACAACCTCTGCTGGGATCGGCATTAAGTTGCACGTCGTGTTTCCTTCGGGGGCGCATTGGGAACTCGATCGGGGGAAGCGGTACAGGTGAACCAAATTCATGTGCCTGTTTTCTTTTGGAAGTTTTCTTTGCGCAGACGTATCATCTGTTCGCGGGCGATCGCCACACTCATTACAACTTGATATTTGTTTTTGAAGTCCATGGTCTCCAGACAGACAGCCTCTGTTTCTTGATCGCCTTACAATCGCTACCCGATATCCTCTCGTTATAACTGTCATAGTTCCATAGTCCAGGTATATGTCATGTTACTTGCACCATGTGCATAACACACGACATGTACTCACCAATCAGAAACTCGTTTAAACACTCTCCAACCACCCTCTTTGTTCCAATCTATTTAAGAAGAGTTGATTGGCCAAGTACAGTATAATTGAATTCGCGACAAAATGGTACTGTAGGTATCAAAAAATAACATACATGCACACCGGTATTTTCCGGTGGAAGATAGATCACATTGAGAGACATTACTCTACTGCACCTTAAGTTGATGAAAGTTCGCAGTGACAGATCTATATCCCAGCTAGTATAATGCGACCATCTGCGCCCTCCACTTGAGCTGGGGAGCAGGAGTGTAACATTAGGGTCAAAGGGCAGATGTGCTTCAGCCAGGCATGTGCATTTTTGCGCATCACCAGGTCTATCCAAGAAGGGTGTATGGAGACGGAAGGCACATACCGATCGCGTTGAGCACAAACTGAATCACTTGCCCATGGCCTCGCAGTCCTCCTCAACTGGCCAGCTGCGGCATCCAGCCGGGCCATGCGCACTGAGCATGAGTAACACAATACAGTACTGTGGCAAGCTCACCAGACGTACAGTAGATCTACCACAACTGCTCCTGGCAGGTGCCAGCACCGACGCAGCAGACGGGACTTCGCTAGCTACGCGAGCGACGAGAGTCTAGGGTCAGACACCATCGTCGCATCATTGTAACACGGGTTCCATGGCGGAGACTGAGCCGAAGGGATCAATGGCAAGGTCGGTGAGAGGGATGAAGGTCCCGGGATGGTGCTTACCTTGAGATCATGCAGGTGGGCACCTGAATCCTTTTCAGTTCTGAGCCAGACCGAAATCTTAAGCGAAGGTAATTGGGTGCGTACTTCGAGAGGGTAGGCTCGGTCTGTATTTTGTTGAAAGGGTCACAAGGTTGATTGACGGGGATGTTGCCGAGCTGACAATGAACTGGACGTCTAACTTCAACTTACCTCAGCAGCGTGCCATGCCGTTTTTTTTTTCACACGTGTGTTTCTCTTATCAACATCCATCCGTCGCTCGTACATCTTTGCACCATCAGGGTCCTTCACACAGCACCCAACCTCGAAATCCCAATTTCTGATATCTTAGCATTGAATCGAATTCACGATCTGCAACCGATATGGCCGATCAACATCAGTTAGTCGAACAGCTTCCACTCGAGCATAGGCTGACCGGTTCACGGACAGAAATATTCATTTGAAAGGTATATAGGATCTACCGCTTCTGAGCAGAATTGATATAGTTCCGTAGAAATATTTGTCGATTTTGTCAAGACACGTCCTACCTCCGACCTCGACCTCGTTTTCAAGGACCATGCCGGTGTCAAATACAAGTCTAAAAAGTTCGAGAACGGCGTCCTTGTTCATTGGGACCTCGACATGTTCGTGTCATTGGCCGTGTTTTCCCTCACCGTTGAATGCCAATTTCTTCTACACAGCCATGTTAGGACGCATACCAGTGCTACATTGACCATCCGCCGAGCGCCTTTCAAAATAAGGGTTGCTGAACTTTCGGTCAAGATCGAGCCAGACGAGTTTGGACACGACAGGATTGTCTGTCTGGAAGGTAGTGAGGTCTTGCTCCCAGTACAGTTCACTTCATACTGAGTGTCTTCAAAGATAGCAACCACCGCGTTACCGTGACTTTCGTGTGTGGGAGATCCAGATCCGTGAGTCTTTGGTTGTTCTCTGGTGCCTCCTATAATTCGCAGACGTCACTCGCGTTCTTGGCTCTCAGGCCACTATCCCAAACACCGTCGCTCCAATGGACACCCAGCAACCCCATCGTCGAATTCCAAAGTTCTCGTTCCGAGTCTTGATAATTGGACGGGCAAACGCAGGGAAAACATCGATCCTACAAAGGATCTGCGAAACGACAGAGAGCCCCATCATTTTCCGAGGAAATGAGGAGGTACGTAGTCCAATTTCGTTTGCGAATCTGATCTAATTGTCGACCAGGTTACACTCAACCCTTCCATGGACGTTAGTGACAATAGTACTTCTGTTTGGTTACCTCTAAACATGGAGTCAGCGAGGCGAGCATAGGATTGACGACGAACTAGTATTCTCCAATCATCCGGGCTACGTATTCCACGACTCTCGTGGAATTGAGGCAGGTGGCACCGAAGAACTCGAGACTTTGAACGCCTTCATTCAACGCAAATGTGAAGAGACGCGACTGTATTCTAGATTACATGCCATATGGTTTGGATTCTCGGTTGTTCACGACTACGGCAACTGATGGACATATTTTGAGGTACTGCGTGCCAATGGACAACCAACGACCCCAACTCGATCTCAAATTTTTCAAGGACATCTGTCCCGACCGGAATGGTGCGTTACGGACATTCTTGGCTGTATTTTGTTCTTTTAACAGAATAATCTCAAGTCCCTGTGATTGCGGTATTTACCAAATTCGACCAATTCCGGCGAAATGTGCAAATCCATGTGGAGGATTTCGAAAGCCCAGATAACAATGCGTTTGATGAGGTGGAGAAACGATTTCAAGAGTACTACGTACGCCCCCTTGGAAATGAAGTTAGATTCGTCCGATTAGAAAGTGGGTTCAGAGGCAAATGACATATTTGCGTGCTAATGTTTTTCGACAGAGATGCACATGCCAAATATGCGCTGTGATAAGCTTATTGAGACGACGGCTGCGGCATTGAATGACGACATCATCGAATTGATGTTTTTAGCTGTGCAGAGGGGCAATTTAGAATTGAGTGTCAAACGAGCTTTGCAGCGGTGAGTGTGCCAATTGAAGGAGCGAAGTGAGCGACGGTCACAACAGGCATTACAGTGTCAGATCACGTACTGGCAGTTCGGATGCCGGGATCAAGGATATAGTTCAGGAATGTCTTTTCCCGTTTCCATACGTCTGGGTAGGTGTTAATACAGTCTTAAGTGTTGGTTCATGGGTCATGACGGCGGTCCAACTCCTAGTGGGTGAGTGTCGGCTCTTACTCACGGTTTTCAGATCGATTGACCGGTCCATGCTGGTGCTTCGCGATCCAGTTTGTGGGTGGTTACCATACTTCACTGCGTTTCAAGCGTGCTGACGACGCCTGTCCTCGGCTCTCCAGAGAGTGAGTGGCTGCCGTGGCTCGCTGCGTTTCAAGCGTGCTGACGACGCCTGTCCTCGGCTCTCCAGTTCGTGAGTGGCTGCCGTGGCTCGCTGCGTTTCAAGCGTGCTGACGACGCCTGTCCTCGGCTCTCCAGAGAGTGAGTGGCTGCCGTGGCTCGCTGCGTTTCAAGCGTGCTGACGACGCCTGTCCTCGGCTCTCCAGTTGGTGAGTGGCTGCCGTGGCTCGCTGCGTTTCAAGCGTGCTGACGACGCCTGTCCTCGGCTCTCCAGGAAGTGAGTGGCTGCCGTGGCTCGCTGCGTTTCAAGCGTGCTGACGACGCCTGTCCTCGGCTCTCCAGTCTGTGAGTGGCTGCCGTGGCTCGCTGCGTTTTAAGCGTGCTGACGACGCCTGTCCTCGGCTCTCCAGTTCGTGAGTGGCTGCCGTGGCTCGCTGCGTTTCAAGCGTGCTGACGACGCCTGTCCTCGGCTCTCCAGTTCGTGAGTGGCTGCCGTGGCTCGCTGCGTTTCAAGCGTGCTGACGACGCCTGTCCTCGGCTCTCCAGAGAGTGAGTGGCTGCCGTGGCTCGCTGCGTTTCAAGCGTGCTGACGACGCCTGTCCTCGGCTCTCCAGGAAGTGAGTGGCTGCCGTGGCTCGCTGCGTTTCAAGCGTGCTGACGACGCCTGTCCTCGGCTCTCCAGGATGTGAGTGGCTGCCGTGGCTCGCTGCGTTTCAAGCGTGCTGACGACGCCTGTCCTCGGCTCTCCAGTTCGTGAGTGGCTGCCGTGGCTCGCTGCGTTTCAAGCGTGCTGACGACGCCTGTCCTCGGCTCTCCAGTCTGTGAGTGGCTGCCGTGGCTCGCTGCGTTTCAAGCGTGCTGACGACGCCTGTCCTCGGCTCTCCAGTCTGTGAGTGGCTGCCGTGGCTCGCTGCGTTTCAAGCGTGCTGACGACGCCTGTCCTCGGCTCTCCAGTCTGTGAGTGGCTGCCGTGGCTCGCTGCGTTTCAAGCGTGCTGACGACGCCTGTCCTCGGCTCTCCAGGAAGTGAGTGGCTGCCGTGGCTCGCTGCGTTTCAAGCGTGCTGACGACGCCTGTCCTCGGCTCTCCAGTTCGTGAGTGGCTGCCGTGGCTCGCTGCGTTTCAAGCGTGCTGACGACGCCTGTCCTCGGCTCTCCAGGAAGTGAGTGGCTGCCGTGGCTCGCTGCGTTTCAAGCGTGCTGACGACGCCTGTCCTCGGCTCTCCAGGAAGTGAGTGGCTGCCGTGGCTCGCTGCGTTTCAAGCGTGCTGACGACGCCTGTCCTCGGCTCTCCAGGATGTGAGTGGCTGCCGTGGCTCGCTGCGTTTCAAGCGTGCTGACGACGCCTGTCCTCGGCTCTCCAGAGAGTGAGTGGCTGCCGTGGCTCGCTGCGTTTCAAGCGTGCTGACGACGCCTGTCCTCGGCTCTCCAGTCTGTGAGTGGCTGCCGTGGCTCGCTGCGTTTCAAGCGTGCTGACGACGCCTGTCCTCGGCTCTCCAGTTCGTGAGTGGCTGCCGTGGCTCGCTGCGTTTCAAGCGTGCTGACGACGCCTGTCCTCGGCTCTCCAGTCTGTGAGTGGCTGCCGTGGCTCGCTGCGTTTCAAGCGTGCTGACGACGCCTGTCCTCGGCTCTCCAGAGAGTGAGTGGCTGCCGTGGCTCGCTGCGTTTCAAGCGTGCTGACGACGCCTGTCCTCGGCTCTCCAGTTGGTGAGTGGCTGCCGTGGCTCGCTGCGTTTCAAGCGTGCTGACGACGCCTGTCCTCGGCTCTCCAGAGAGTGAGTGGCTGCCGTGGCTCGCTGCGTTTCAAGCGTGCTGACGACGCCTGTCCTCGGCTCTCCAGGAAGTGAGTGGCTGCCGTGGCTCGCTGCGTTTCAAGCGTGCTGACGACGCCTGTCCTCGGCTCTCCAGTTCGTGAGTGGCTGCCGTGGCTCGCTGCGTTTCAAGCGTGCTGACGACGCCTGTCCTCGGCTCTCCAGAGAGTGAGTGGCTGCCGTGGCTCGCTGCGTTTCAAGCGTGCTGACGACGCCTGTCCTCGGCTCTCCAGTTGGTGAGTGGCTGCCGTGGCTCGCTGCGTTTCAAGCGTGCTGACGACGCCTGTCCTCGGCTCTCCAGAGAGTGAGTGGCTGCCGTGGCTCGCTGCGTTTCAAGCGTGCTGACGACGCCTGTCCTCGGCTCTCCAGTCTGTGAGTGGCTGCCGTGGCTCGCTGCGTTTCAAGCGTGCTGACGACGCCTGTCCTCGGCTCTCCAGTTGGTGAGTGGCTGCCGTGGCTCGCTGCGTTTCAAGCGTGCTGACGACGCCTGTCCTCGGCTCTCCAGGAAGTGAGTGGCTGCCGTGGCTCGCTGCGTTTCAAGCGTGCTGACGACGCCTGTCCTCGTCGGCTCTCCAGTTCGTGAGTGGCTGCCGTGGCTCGCTGCGTTTCAAGCGTGCTGACGACGCCTGTCCTCGGCTCTCCAGGAAGTGAGTGGCTGCCGTGGCTCGCTGCGTTTCAAGCGTGCTGAAGACGCCTGTCCTCGGCTTTCCAGAGAGTGAGTGGCTGCCGTGGCTCGCTGCGTTTCAAGCGTGCTGACGACGCCTGTCCTCGGCTCTCCAGAGAGTGAGTGGCTGCCGTGGCTCGCTGCGTTTCAAGCGTGCTGACGACGCCTGTCCTCGGCTCTCCAGTCTGTGAGTGGCTGCCGTGGCTCGCTGCGTTTCAAGCGTGCTGACGACGCCTGTCCTCGGCTCTCCATTGATCGTAATCCCTGATCATCTAGGCCGTGCGTGCATGCTCCCCTTTCTAGTTTCTAAAGGTGTTCACCTTTGGCTCTCTAGTTTGTAAGTCCTCTCCGACATTTCCTCAACCAAACATCTCACTTCTTCGTAAGGTAACGCAGATTATGTCGCTACCCACAGTTCAAAATGTATTCTTTGTTCTTTACCGTCATTTGTCCCTGGCTTCTGATATTTATCTCTTCAGCTTACCCCCACCCGTCTTGGCGATTATCATTTGATCTGTGGTATTTCATTTTATCATTTTTAGGCTGTGTTTAACCTTTGCCGAAGCTGTTATCGTCATCTTGAAGCACGCCACTTTCTTACGTCTCTCAAAGATGTCACCTCAATCAGCTTTAACCCATGCGGAGGTCGACTATCGGAAGGCAAATATTGACTCGAGCATTCGACAATATCTTACTGCACCCTCTCAAGAGCACTCCGACGAGTTATTTGCAGGCTTTATTATGGCTACCGATGTGACATGCACACACATAGGTGCTCCCGGCGATAGTGGGAGATAGATCACGTTGAGAAATTATGTACTTATAATGTTTTTAGTCAACCTGACAGAGTTGACAATTGTCCATCGGAGACAGTCCAAACAATAATAATGGATACTGTGCTACCGTACCAAGGCCAATAGACCTTTTCTGTAGTTTCAATGACACATAGATACTTCAGCATAGTCATAGAATCCCAGACTCGTAACCAGCCTTTCGAATGAGGATTTTTGAGGGGTTGCAAGCGATCCTCGATTCTCCGACAGGTATAGCTATATTTTAAACAGGGGGGTAGCGACTCAGAAGGAGGCTATTCTTTTCTTTTCTTTTTGAATCGGTTTTTCAGACTGGTTGAAAGGGCGGGCAAGCATGAGAATGAGCACGTGCCGTCCCGCCCCCTCGTTTCGCCTCTCCTCAGACCCGCGAACACGCGCGAGGCGGTGCACGTCAAACTTTCTCACGGATCGGCCGACGCGCCGCACAGACGACCACTACATCATCGCGCTGACGGACGCGAATTTCGGGCACTACCGCGTCACGGAGGCGGACCCCGGGCGCGTGATGAACGCGTCATCCGAAAGTCAAGACGGCATCTGCGAAGACTCGGAGACGGCATGGTATGGACCCCTCTCTCCTCTGCTACACCCAATGCTAAACGCCCACTTTCCCAACCTCTACCTACGTCGGTAGTGGACAGGTTAAGAGACACTTCCCAAGCCGCGCGTCCCTCGTTGCTCATTCTGCAGACATTCCGAAGGTACTTTTTGCGCACCATGGTAGACCGGTAGGTCTCTAGACCCTTGTAACTCAAGTAAACCCACTAGCAGTGTATCCACATCTTAGGACGGTAGCCAGCCGACGTGATAACGAGGCTGAATGATCGACCACGGTACCGAGAAAATAGAGTAAGGTACTCGAGTACAGTATAACAGCCATGACATCCCCGGACTTTCTCGGACCGAACACAAAGCCAAGTAAGCGAAATATACAAATAGGCATAGCCGATAATAACAAGTAGAACAAGTACACCAGTGGCTAGTTCTAGGGGAGAAGCGTCAGTCATCTGTGCTCAATACAAAGAGCGAACCGCAAACATACCTCCGGTATCCTAAAGATTGTAATTTCCTATGGGCCATGTTCGTCAGCTGCGATATGAGCGAGGGGAGGTCCCGACGTACCTGCTGCTTGAAGTAGCGTCGGTTCTCTTCGTCAATGAGGACGAGGTTGAGGTAGTAGCGCGTGCTGAACTTTTTGTTCACGTCGCGGAATGTCGGCGTCAAGTCAAACCCGCCGAGGAATAGCCGAATTGGTATTGTTTCGCCTTGGTAGGAGGTACCGCTCATCAATATCCAGACACAATGTGGGGGAAGGAAGAGAATCGGATACCTCGCACCGGCGCGCCGTCCATGATTTCGAACTTTGTGATCGTCTCACTCTCGTTGTATTGATTTGGCGGCGAACCGGTTGTCTCGCGGCGGATAATTGAGAGTTCCATGTGCTTGATTTTGATGCGCACGAGCAAGAAATAGATCTTTCCGACTATCACATCCTTTAGATGATATCTGCCAAATAGTCAGTGTCATGCGCGTGCAAAGACGTAACCAGCTGGTCCCCTTACTTCGATTTGTTGTACTCGAATTCGATGTGCAGACAATCCTCGATGCCGACCTCCATCTTGATCGAGTTGTTGCTGTCTGGCGGCATGCGGAAAGAGTGCACCCAGATATCCCTTTCCTTCACCACATCCGCCATGCGCCGCGATATCGTTACGCGGATGAAGTACCTGGTACGAATACGTTAAAGAGGCGGGACCAGGAACAACATTCAGGGCTACGAACCGCAGCTTGACGTTGATTCCCAAGTAGCTCTCGTACTGCTTCTCAACATTCTTGAACATAAAGTCGAACGTCTGCGCCTGTCGCAGGTCTCCGGGGGCAGCGACCTCTTGCGAGAGGGAAAGAAATTCTTGGTGGTGACCGCGGTCGTAAAACAGTTCTGTAATGGCAAACTCAGCGGGCCCGGGTATGAGGACAAAGACGACTAGCGGAACGTATACGTACCGATGTTTCCTACAAACTCGACTTTGATCCCGTCGTGCGTCGTACGCTTTCCCTCTCGAACACGAACCGTGACCTGTGTTCGCCCTCAGCACGGTCGAGACGGTCGGGAGAGGATATGGGGCGTACCTGGCCGGAGACCGACTCGCCGTCATAGTAAACGGGACATGAAATCGGACGGTCCTTCTCCGCCTTGGAGTCTATCTGCTTCCTGAGCTCCTCGCCTTCGAGCTTGATGTCAATATCAATTGGGGATGCGAAGAAGAACGCGGCCATGCTGCGGTTTCAGGGAACAAAGCCTCTGACGCTCTGAGCTGTTGCTGCGTTACGCGTTGGTGTTAGGGTGAGCTTGGAAGAGGAACTGGGTACGTATGAAGCAGGGTCTTCCTGAAGCCCAAGGAATGAAATATATGAATGCAGCCGAGGTATGACACCGGGTGAGGTTTGACGCAAATTTGACGATTTGGACTGCTGCAGTGACTCGGAGTAGAGAGACCTCTGGCCGACCCGCGCCGCCGGATGCCGGGCATCCTCAGTCGTATCTCTCACTCACTAATGCGTTTTCTCATAGAGAACATTGCCTCAGATAATAACATAATGATAGATGTCATAAACTTCTCTTCTCTGGATCAGCCTCAGCGATAAGAGAGAGCACCTTGGTAACTTCGTGAACATGTGTACATCTGGCACCCAGGAGGGGCTGAGGCAAGGGCTGAGGACGCAGCCTTCAAAACTAGGAAGTGAGGATAGGACTACAAGGAAGCACGCAATGACAACTTGAATAACTAAAAACATCAAGTAGTCCGTGAAAGTCTGACGGACAGGCAGCCACCTTGACAAATATTTGTGAAGGGTATGGATACCTCCCAAGGCAGGCGATAACACTTCCAAGGTGACCGTGGTCCCATGGAAGCGGACCAAATTGGGGAAAGAAGGTCAAAAAAACCAGAGGGAAACCATCAACTCGGTCAATACCTGCTCTTCGCCCGTCGCACGCGCACCAGATCATCCTTTCCCAACACGCCCGAATCCTTGCGTACCAGAAGCGCCCGCTCCGGGGAGGGAGGCGGCGCCGGAGGCCCAACGACGTCACCGAGCCGCTCGAGGACGATACTGGTGCGCACTGCCAAGTCCCGCGTCGGATCCGGGGTCACGCGCGGCTGCACAGCGCCAATGACCTTGATGTATGACTCCCTGTCATCGTCATCCGACGCGATCCACCTTGTCGAGAGGCCGCTCGCGGCGCTGTTGTCCCTTGCGAGACGGTCAGGCTCAGACCGTGATAACGACTGGAGGGCGCGAGCTCGTTCTTCAGAGACACGTGCGTGTTGTGATGCATTGGGAGGGGTCGTGGTGAGTACAGGGAGAAAAGAAACGGGTCCGCGCGGTGATGACGGCATACTCTGGGGTGGTCTCCGGCTCCGCATTTTCCCAGAGTCCACTGTGCTTGTAACTGGTCTCCGATGGGGCCCAAAGCCGTCGGAGCTTCGTCGCCACCTCTCATTCCCGGAAGTGCTAGCATGATTGTCCGGCGGCCGGAGGTGCATCCGCGGTAGGGGCTCAGTAAGCGGCGCGACGTTCGAGATTGGTGGAGGAACCACCATCGACACAGGGCGGCTGTGTAGCTTCTCGCTCATGGCTGCTATCGCTTCAACAGTGGGTAAACCCGTCGAAGAGAGGTTCAGAACGAGAGTTGGTGCATGTCCGTGGGTATGGACAACTGTGACGCGATTGTCTTCGGAAGGTCTGAGTAAGAGTGGAGGGGGACGAGGTTTCACGCCCGTGCGGGTCGACGTACCGGACGGGACGGCACTCGCACGCCGAGAAGTGGACGGCATCGGATCGGGGCCGGGACCGGACTGCCTGAAGGGCCGCAGAAAGGTCATACGTGAGAAGCGCTGCGTCATCGAGGTCTCTATGAGCGTTGGAGTCGAAATATGGAGTCGTAGGCCAGAGACGCGGAGCTTGCGTGTACCAGAACGGAAGTTGTTACCGTTCTCGTTGTCAAGAATGATGAACTCCTCTCTACGTTCGGGCCTGAAAGTCCACATATCAGACAGACAGACGAAATGGCGCACGGCGCGTACGAACCCTTTCACGACGCCAATTACGATACAAGCACGCCCGAGCAGCCGGATTCCGCGCCGCGTGAAAAGAAGGCCAAAACTCGGGGTGACCCATCCCAAGGCGGTTTCACACATGGAAAGCTTCATGCCAACCACCAGCCAGCCCTGCCCGCGGAAGAGCACACCTTCCTTCTCCGTTGCAGCGCAGGCTTCTATGTTGCGCTGCTTCACGAGACTCGAAGCAAGTCGCACAAAGAAGAGCAGGAAGGTCAGCGCATGGGCTGCAGTCAAGAGAGCCAGCGACGTGCTGCTCAGGAGTTCGCGCGCAAATTCGTGGGCGGTCAAACCTGGCCCACCAAGCATGTAGTACATGGCCCCGTTATCAGGGTCAGGATCTTGACCTGCATGTCAGAGATCAGCACGAGTCATGTAACATTATACGAGCGAAAGGACGCTAACGATATTTGATCCCTGTGAACGACCCAATCTCGCCGGTCACAACGATAATTGGGATCACTGCAAACAAAAAGGCTTTCGAAACGAGTGCGAAGCGTTTTGAAAGACGCGGAAAGGATTCTCTCCGGTTGAAGAGGTAGAGAAAGATCGTGTAGAGGAGTATGGGCACAAAGGATGTAACGCCTGAGCATAATACAGGAATGCTGAGTGAGCCGGACGACGACGGGCGGCGCACGCACTGATTACAACTTTGAAGGGAGCGAGGTTGTTCTTGAAGACGGGGACGACGTGGCCAAGGAAGGAGAAAACTGACAAAAGGACATAGGCTGGGCCTTCTGCGGCAAGAATGTACCGAAGGCTGTGTGAAGTACCAATGAGGAATACGACAAGTTTTCAAGGGTCAGTACGTACCTGCCTGCATCGCGCCCGCGAAGATCAACCCCAAAGAGAAGACCACCTCGAGGCCAACTGGAACAAGAGTGATTGCTTCTTGAATGTGCGAGAGTCCTAAGCAACGAAGACCGAGGACGGGTGAGAGGCAGATAGTTGCCATATGCCGACTGGAAAACTGGATCAGCACTGTTGAAGCTGACAGTCACAGTACATATCCAGGCTGGGACCTGCCAGCAAAGAAAACGGAAGGGTCAAGATTTACAAAAAAGTGGACTGCAGACTAGCTGTAAGAAAAGGCACGGTGATGGGAAGAAGGAAAAAGAGAGGACGCAAGCCTCGGACGAGGTGAAACGACGGGATCGGATGCAATGTAGGAGTCTTAAGTTACTGTAAGGGACCTCCCAACACGTTGCCATCGAATTCAGCCCCAGTGGTAAGTGTATCGATGAGCCGAGGAACCTTGGGCGTAATCATAGTGTCTCTTACACACGGCGCGAAGGAGTCTGCCAGCGCTTCAGTTTCAGGATTGGTGGCGTGGAAAAAATAATCGACCTCAGCAATCCAACGAGGTCTGTAAGCTATGACTAGATAGCTTCTTACCCATAGACTTGAGGCCCTCAATGCCCTTCACTAGGGCCGGGCCGGGCTCGGGTTTTGAGGCCAGGCTACCTGGGCTTCAGGGCTTTGGACCCAGCCCTGCACATCACTAAATACAGCCACGTGGTCGGCGACATTCTTGACCGCATGGTAACCACTTGACCATCCGGAGGCTTGACTGGCTTGACCATCTGAGGCATCTTCGAAGCGTCCTGCTAGGCAGCAACCAAAGCCCATGGAAATTTCGAAATGGACAAGTTCACAGATGTGACGATGATGGTGACTCCGCGCCTTCAAATTGTTCCGCGCCGTGGCGGTGGTCCATCATATGATCATTCATGTATGCGCACTTGTATGCCCCATTCCGCTCGTTCTGCTCGTATAAAAGGCTACCATGTCGGCTTGCCAGGAGAGTAACCTTGTTCTTTACGGCGCCTCTACCCTCACTCCCCTCTTAACATGCCAACCGATACCAAGGAAACTATCAGCTCCCAACCCCAAGTACGCGTTCAAATAGTTCCGTCTGTACAGGGTGCCAACCAATTTTGGCTTCCGTTGTACAAATAGGCAACTGCTCTAATGGCAGCGGGTGGCAACAAGAACGCCTTGAATCGTGAGGTAGGAGTGGACGGCCGACGTGACTGGAGCCATGAATTGTTCGATTGTACCTCTGCGTGCGGCCTTTGTACGTTGATGAGTAGCTCGGTTAAGCGCTCTTATAAGCTGGCTGACGGGTTTCCCTGACAGGCTGCTGGGCCGCATGGTGTCCCTGCGTGGTCTATACCAAAAACAAACAGCGCCTCCAACATCTCCAGACCCGAGGCACCCCTCTCCCGGGTGGGGGTGAAAGATATGACAGCAATTGTTGCATTTATGGCTGCCTAGCCATCCCCGGTTATGCTTGGATCTTGCAGGTATGTTGAGTTGGCGGCTGGCCGCAAGTGGAGTCACTCAACCGAGGCGTTCAGATTGGTACCCGCGCGGACATTCGCGGACGTTACATCATTCGTGGAGATACCGTGGGCGATTGCCTTACGTCTTGGTGTTGCCATTCTTGTTCGCTTACGCAGGAGCGCCGTGAAATCGAGCTGGAGGAGAACAGTTTCGAAGGGTTTTCTCAATCCAAGTGAATGCCTATGTTAACTTGTGTTGTACCCATTTCAACTTGTTGTATGATTTCTTTGAACCGCACGTTGTCGTAGGTGAGATTTACTCGTGGGGGGCAGTCGATGACTACTAGTAACAGAATCACTTTCTCGGTGCGTGAATTCTGAGAATTGCACTCGAAGCGGCTGTACTGGAGTTGGGGGAGTCATATCTTTGCCCTGGCATTACTCAAGTTGGTAGTGTAGTCCGGCTCGGCTCTTATCGCAATTGATTGATCAGTGGAGCAGCCAATGCGCCATTCGTCCGAGTCAGGCGTTTGATGATTCTATTGTCACTGCAGTCTCCACAAGCACATGGCTTGAAAAAACAAAGCGGTAACTCATACGCCTGACTTTGGTTGTCAGCATAGCCGGGCTCTGCTGCCGCCGGCTCCTCATGGGAGCCAACGGTGCTGCAATCGGGGTACAGTACATGAGAATCTACGGAAATACGACGTTGTGCTGCCTGTTCAATCCGGAAGGAAAAACACCATTCACGATGATGATCTGTCGATCTGTCACGGCTGCGCGCAGGGTGAACCGGGGAAATTTACCAGCGCTCAATGTTACCGGAAAGACGACAATAAACAGATGAATTGTGTCTGAGAACCATCCAGAGAGAAGATTCTTCCGGGTCCGGACATATGGACCAGATCTAGCGGATAACTCGGGATCGATACGTGCCGCCTCACAGGAGTCTCACAGGCCTCACCTGTAGCACCGGTACTCTACCAGTTTAGGGCCGGGACGTAGAGTTGGCTGATGCCGGATCGATGATCTCTCGTGGCGTACCCTCAACCTCCTCGATGAGGATTTGTCGATCTGGAGGATTACCATAGGACTTCACTAATTCCTGCGTATTCACCATTGAGTAATTAACACTGCATGAGTTGACTATTGCTATGTCTGTTTTGTCTGTTTCTAGGTCTAGATATTCTTGGGCAAACGAAAGGGCTTTGAGACTGGAGCATCCCGCACTGACACAATCATTCAGGTACCTGGATCTTCAGGCTGAAGTCTATGTGCTGCACCGATTGATGTACAGAGCTCGTGCTCAGAATATCGATCCCTCCTTGTGATAACGATGAATGCTTGGAGAAGAGCGGGGATCCACCTACCGCTGATTGCGCGTTCACGCAGGTTGCTTTCGGTGATACCCCCACTCGTTTCGAGCAGGAATTTCTTCCCTTCTCCTGCCCAGCGGTCACGGAGGCGGCGTGCGACGGACACAAGTTCACCGCCTTCGATATTGTCCAGCATTATGACGTCCGCGCCAGCCGCAATAGCTTCATTCGCCTCCTCCTCGTCGCGTACCTCAACGTCAAGGAGAAGTGAGAAGCCCCCAACCTCGCGTGCGCGCGTAATCGCCGCGGTAACAGACCCTAAATTCCAGTTTGAATCTGGGCGTCACAGAAGAGATAGCGAGGACATACCAGCTGACCAGATATGATTATCTTTGAGCATGATCATACTCGATAGGTCGAACCGATGCAGATCGATTCCACCGACGATCATACCGTACTTCTCGACAAGTCGGAAGCCTAGGAGAAAATTCGGCGTTGAGGGGCAATGTCAAGGATGCAGTGTAAATACCAGGGGTCGCCTTGCGTGTGCCGGCGATGACACCACGGAAGCCATAACTCTCTGCCAGATCCTTCGTGCGCTTAGACCTGAGATGCATCCTGCTGAACTCTCGACGAAGCTGGGAGGTAGATCACGACTCACGCAGTAGCGATCCCGCTGCACCAAGCAAGTAAATTCAGGGCTATGCGCTCGCCGAGGAGCAAATACCGTGCCTTGCCGCGCACGGTGGCAACGTGCTTTATGGGTTCAAACTCATCACCCTCCGCTACGTGCCACTCGACTCTGCAGCAGCCATATACTGTCAGGTATCAAACATATATGAGCTCAGGGAGCGAACGTACGTGCAGTCGAGGAGGCAAAATATTTCGTAAACAAATGGCGTGCCTGCGAGGACGGCGCGCTTGGACCCTTTTCCCCAAAGGAATGCCTCGCGGAGATCTTCCCCAACGACAAATCCGCCGTGGTCGAAAGACGGTGTGTATTCTGTCAGCCATAAAGATACCTGGGATTTCCAGGAGGGCGGAAGTATATGCGAATAATTAGGCGTCCGAGTCTTTGGCTTGGTCATAGAGAAGTCTCGGACTGTGAAGACGGTCTCAGGCTGACACCGAGCGCAAGGCAAAGCGCAGAGACCGCGGTGGAACGCTGAATATTCCGTAGACGTTCTACTTCTCTCAGATGCAATACCGTCACGATGACGATCGTGACGAAATGTACAGATTAATTTGGATGTTGACGCTCTGATGTCGGATGTCGGCGGTATGGTGGCCTCCAACCCGAGCGCTTCACTCACACCGGCAATTGTACCAGACACATGAGTCGAAAGTATCTACTATCCATTCTGGCGCTCCTACAGTACTTCGGTCAACAGCGTGTCTGTCGCTGGGCGGGTTGACATCGCATAAACAGCTTGCTCTCGTAATCCTCCGGGTTCGACTTTAAGCTTGTGATACTTCCCAAAGCGCTCCGGTTATGACTGTCCAACTCCCCGACGACGACAGTCAACGCGAGGCGACCCACCAATCGACTCCGTGGGTTGCTATTCCTTCTATTCCGGACGTCATCAATGTCGTCTGCTCGCCGTCTCAAGCGTATCCAGAATGCACTCGCGGCATCGACTGAAATCATAGGCACTCTAACGCTCGGGGATATATCCTATCCCGTGCCGGTATCGAGAACACCCTCACGCCTCCCTCGCCTCTCGCCCTTGGATCCAAGTGATGCACGCACACGCGAACACCTGTACTTTCTTCTGCAGAAGTTCGTACTCGATCAAGACATCTTCCTACTCGCGCAACCTGGGCCCTATGCACGAAGGCTAGCGCTCACGTTTTGCAAATGCGACACCCATCTGCACCGATTGGTCATACGTTGTTGACCAGAATGCAGCTTCCTGAACGCAGAGTATGAATATATTGCCCTACATTGCGATGTTGGTGAGACAGAGCTCAAGCAGGGCCGGGAGATCCGAGACGGTGGAAACCTCGTCTACGTCGACAGCGCCGCTGTGCGTGCAGTCAAAACGGGGCGCATCCTCATAATAGAAGGCGTCGAGAAGGCAGAGGGTGGCATCATGCCCGTATGTATTCCCCAACTTCACCTGTCTCTCTTACGAATCCCGTTCCAGGTACTTAATAACCTCCTTGAGAACCGCGAAATGTACGTCTACGACCGTGCGTAGGACCTAGCTCATATGTCGCACTCACAGGAACCTCGATGATGGTACACATATCCTTCACCCTCACCGACACTTGCTTCTTTCTCCCGCGGACGCAGCTGATGCGCGCTTTGTTCCCGCACATCCATCCTTCCGCGTCATCGCAATAGGCGCACCCGTTCCGCCCTATACTGGTTACCCACTCGACCCGCCCTTCCGCTCGCGCTTCCAGGCGCGCTTCCTCGATCCTACCAGCGCGCTCCTTGCGTACCCACACCCGTCTACCCCACTCTTCGGGGGACCCGGCGCTCTGTGGACGACCCTACGCGACTTCGTGCTCGCGACACAGTTCGCAAGTGAGACGCGTCACTCCCTCGACGGCGTCGCGCGCCCTGCGCTCCCCCCCTTCCCGCATACGGTGCTGGCGAAGTTGCACGCGCTACTCGCAGCCTTCCCGCCCCCATCACCGTTGGCTCCGGGAGTGCCTGCCCTCTCACCGCGCGCCATGGGCAGGCTCATGATAGTTCTGCATCCCGAGCTGCTGCACGCGCCGTTCCGGGCGTGGGCGATACTCAGCGAGCGGCTGGAGGAAGCCGGACTCGGTCCTCTCGCCGCGCCTCTCGCAACGGAGGACCCGGACAACGCGGAAACGGCGGCGGAGGATGCGGCGGGGCTTTTGGGATACACCGTGCGCTCCGTCGCGCGCACGGGCCAGCATACCGTCCGCATCGTCTTTACGGCGCTCAGCGGCGGCGACGACGGAAAGCCAAGAAGCCCCTCGACATGCAGTTCGACCCACAGAAGACCGACCTCGACAAGCCGAAACACGGGCAGGAAGATCCGAGCGGCGAAGCACATACGGGCGGGAACACCTTCGCTGGTGGTGTGAGATGCCCCTTTCCTACTTGGTTTTGTTCCGAACTTACGCTTATGCAACCCCAGACGGATGGCCGTGACACTGCAGGCCTAGGCGGGCGCGGGGGTTTCAAGCGCCTCCACAAGAAGAGCCACGACATCAATCAGGTAGGTCGTGCGCCGCGCGTGGCTCTCAACCTCGTTGCTAAATTCACCCTCCCTAGATATCCAATAAACTGAAGGAGGACGTTCCCGAGTCCGTGTGGGAACAGGCACGCCTGATGGCGCGCACGGAACTCGAAGCGCGCCTAGCCGAGTTGAACATGACCTCTGCCGGCGCGGACAGCTACGGGGCACTGCTGACCGCCGTCCAAGCGCACATTGCGCAACTGCACGATCTTCTCGAACGTGCGTATTTTAAAATTACCATTTCTGTGTCCTTGTCTTCATGTGCGGCGCACAGACCTGGCTGCCCGTGAAGAGGAACGAGTCTGGGTGAAGCGCCAGACAGACGGCGAGCTGGACGACACGCGCCTGACGGAGGGCCTTACTGGCGAAGCAGCGGTGTACAAACGTCGCGGGATGGCAAAGCCTGAGCTCGGACGGCCCCAAGTCAAGTGCATACTACCATATGCGTCGGTTCAGCTCACAGAGATTGACTTCCCAGGCCAAAGCGGATTCGGTTTTTGTTTGACATTAGTGCATCAATGTAGGCTTAGATGACTCTGCAGGGGGAGAAAGGCTCTTATAATTTGTTTTGACAGGTACCGATTCCAACACGATGGAAGACTGCAGCGAAGCCTTGAGACAGCCTGAGGTCAGTACACCACTGGCACTATTTATTTACAACCTCCTGTTGAACTTTACTCGTAGCCGTTATGCTCATGGAGAGTTTCAGCGTTCTCTCCAGGAAGGACAAGTACGC
Source organism: Lactarius sanguifluus (assembly GCA_021527775.1). Classification (NCBI taxonomy): domain Eukaryota; kingdom Fungi; phylum Basidiomycota; class Agaricomycetes; order Russulales; family Russulaceae; genus Lactarius; species Lactarius sanguifluus. The sequence goes on from JAKEYF010000094.1 coordinate 20,392, forward strand.
TTGGGATGTACGTCAACTTGGGTCTCTGGGATTTTCGTCTTGTTTCTGATGCGTTGCCCATACGATTGTGCAGATGTACGGACAGGTGAGTGCAGGATGTCGCAGGCGAGTGATACCCGAGTAATCCGATTTCAGTCTGGCGACGAGCCCGAAATACCGCTAGTCAAAGTTGGCGACTCGGTCGAGGAGGTCTCGGAGCGCTGGGCTGTCGCGCAGAAGATGTACATCACGCAATACACCTTTAGTGGCGACTCTACCGGTTCGCAGCCCCTCTCTCCCTACCCTGTTTGTCTCGAGACTGAGTGAGAGATGGTCTCCTCATTGACAGTGGCAGCGATCGAGAAAGCTGTAGATGACGTTGCTGCATTCGACAGTGGTACGTTCGGTCTCGCTCTCGTCCAAACTTTCTCACGGATCGGTCGACGCGCCACACAGACGACCATTTCGTCATCACACTGACGGACTCGGACGCGAATTTCGGGCAGTGCCGCATCACGGAGGCGGACCTCGGGCGCGTGATGAACCGTCATCCGAAGGTCAAGACGGCGTTGATATACATCTGCGAGGACTCGGAGGCGGCGTGGTATGGTGCCCTCTTTTACTCTGCTACACCTGGGTGCTGAACGTCCAATTTCCCAATCACTACCTGCGTCGGTGGACAGGGTTAAGAGACACTTCCCAGGCCGCGCATTCCTCGTCACTAATTCAGCAGACATTCCGAAGGTGTTGAGAGGTTTTTTGAGCACCATGGTAGACCGGTAGGTCTCTGGACCACCTTTTAACCCGAGTAGAACCAGTAGCAGTGTATCCCACATTGCTCCACTCCCACTCGTAATGCGGGGAGTATCTCTCATTACAAATATAGCTCTGTCTACCCACCTGTAGCCAGCTTGGGCCACGACGTGATAACGAAGCTGAATGATCGACCACGGTATAACAGCCATGACATCCCTGGACTTCTCGGGCTGAACACAAAGTCAAGCAAGCGAAATATACAAATACGTATAGCCGATAATAACAAGTACAACAAGTACACCAGTGGCTAATTCTAGGGGAGAACCGTCAGTCGTCTGTGTTCGATACAAAGAGCGAACATATCTCCGGTATCCTAAAGATCCTAATTTCTTATGGGCCGTGTTCGTCAGCTGCGATATGAGCGAGGGTAGGCCCCCGACGTACCCGCTAGTTAAAGTAGCGTTGGTCCTCTTCGTCAATGAGGACGAGGTTGAGGTAGTAGCGCGTGCTGAACTTCTTGTTCACGTCGTGCGATGTCGGCATCAGGTCAAACCCGCCGAGGAATGGTCGAATTGGGATTGTTTCACCTTGGTAGGAAGTACCGCTTATCAATACCCGGACACGGAAGGAAGAGAATGGGATACCTCGTACTGGTCATGATTTCGAACTTTGTGATCGTCTCACTCTCGTTGTATTGATTGGCGGCGAACCGGTTGTCTCGCGGCGGATTTGATGCGCACAAGCAAGAAATAGATCTTTCCTACTACATATCACGTCCTTTAATTGATATCTGCTATGGTCGTATTCCTGACATCTGCCATGCGTCGCGATATGGTTACGCGGATGAAGTACCTGGCGCTAACCAAGAACAACATTTAGGGATACGAACCGCAACTTGACATTGATGCCCAGGTAGCTCTCGTACTACTTAATATTCTTGAACATGAAGTCGATCGTCAGCGCCTGTCGCAGGCAGCAACCTCTTGCGAGAGAGATAAGAATTCTTGGTGGTGACCGCGGTCGTAAAACAGTTCTGTAATGGCAGACTCAGTGTGCCCGGGGGGAGGTCGTATTCGCACCGATGTTTCCCACAAACTCGACTTTGATCCCGTCGTGCGTTGTACGCTTTCCCTCTCGAACACGAACCGTGACCTGCGTTCGCCCTCAGCACGGTCGAGACGGCGGTCTGACGGCCGAGTGAAGATGTGCGGCGTACCTAGCCCGAGACCGACTCGCCGTCATAGTAAGTTAGAGTAAAGTAGAGGAAAAGGAAACATGTACATGAGACCAGATAGCAGCCTTTCTCCTGTCAGAATGTCACAGTAGTGATGGCGACCGCGCAGTGGACCAGTGGCCCGGGTGCGCTACAAAGAAATACAGTAGATGACGCGATGACGCCCGACAAAGGCGGCATGCGGCACAACTGAAGGAATCGTTTCCGTATTTCCAGAAATCGTGATAGACTTCCTTCCATCGCCCGCTCGCGAGTGCCCACTTTGACTCGTCGTCTGACTCGTCTCATAACTCGGTGATTCCAGCGCTCATGGCCGCCCCAGAACCAAGCCGTGAACGTGAGTCCCAGGACTGGCCATCAGATTTTCTTTACTACCGATGTTGAAATTATATTCGTTCTTTAGTTACTCTTCCCCAGGTCGAGTACAAAATCTCCGAAACCCTCAGACTTCTTTCGTCATCAACTCAGCCTGATCCTCATCGCACTGCTCTCCTCAGGCGTATGGCGCAACTACACTCTATGCGCAACACAATTCTTCGACAGAGAGATATCCTCGACAAATTCATCCCCTGCCTCGCAAAACTTGTTCTCCTCCCGTTCCAACGTAAAGATGTCGTCTCCAGATTCTTCCATCTTGCTTATAACCTCCATGTTCGCTTCTCGCGGTATGGGCAACCTGAGGACCTCAAATCCTCACTCAAATATTGTCGCTATCTTCGGGATAACTTCCACCCACTTGACGCCTTCGACATCTCACGTGTTCAGTTCGCGTCAGTCCTGGTTCAAGTGCTAGCCGATAACTTGAAGTTTGGATCTGGCGATATAATCCACGATATGGAGGAGATGGTGGCCCTTATCCCCGAAGTCCTCGCCTCGGAGGCGGTTGCCTCGATACGTGAGTCAAAGGGCGCCATTGCAGCTTTCATTGCTGCTGCTGTCAACGACACCGAGATATTCCGTCGAAGAGATACACAACAGGTTGCCGACAGAGTCATCCGAATGCTGCGAAAGGCAACAGTACTCAAACCGGACCTGCGGGTCTCCTTTGCGCTTGCCAGCTGTCTCGATGCTCGCTTCCAGACAACCCACGTGATCGAAGATTATGAAGAAGCGATAGCCATCGCGGACAAAATAGTCGCTGCTATCACTCCTGGAGATGCCCAGACTCGGGATGACGTCGTAAGGCTAATCGTAGATCTTGTGGCAGCTCGATTGAACTCCTCCGTGAATTCGGAGTATTTGGAGGATACCATTCACCGCCTTCGCGTCCTACTCCGCCTCCCTTCTCTTTCCGATGAGGATAGCGCTCTCATAGCTGGCTTACTGAACATATATATCTGGCAGCGTTCGCATTACTTCGGTGTCACTGGGAACTCTCGAGGAATTCCTCTCAAGAACGCAGACGTTTGGCGTGCCGTTTTATTACCCGTGAGCGAGACTCCGCGCCAACGGCATGGGAACTCAGATAATAACTCCCGATATCGGACGGCAGAGAACTCGGGGCTATTGAATAATATCCTCTTTGCAATTAGCAATGAGGAGATAACAGACGTAGATGCGGCGATCGAGCGCGCCCGAACATTACTCCCTCCACCGAACTCAAATCTCCTGTTTTCGTGGTTCCCCTCTATCGTGTTCGCCAACATTCTCAGGGAAGGGTACATTCGCACCAAGAAGCTGGATTACTTCAATGAAGCAATTACCGCGTATCGTGACCTTCGCAAAGCATCAGCCCCGAAAGCGATCCACTTTGAAGCGGGACGTGGACTATTTAACACTTTACTTCGTGGTGCGGATTGGTTGGGTCTTAGTCAGCACCACGATGAGGCTATGCAACTCGCCCAAAAACTCGCGAATGATGAATCTGGGGAAGTATTCCGCCGATTCGGTATTTCACACTCATGGGCGCACCACGCGCGGCTCTTTGCACACTCCTCGGTCTCAACTGCGTATGAGACGACCATGTCATTAATGCAAGAAACTCTCATTTTCACTCCAACTTTGCATACCCAGCATTTCCGCCTCGTTAATATGCCGAGAGAATCAGAGGGGTTGCCGTCGGACTATGCATCATATCAGATCGAGACGGATCTACACAAAAGCGCCGTAGAGACTCTGGAACGAGGAAGAGCGTTGCTCTGGTCCGAAATGCGAGGCCTCCGTACTTCCACAGACCAACTCCATGCAGCTGACCCGGCCTTAGCAGACGAATTCGCCGCCATCAATCGGAAGCTCGAGTCGGTGACGATGTCCGTCGCACAGAGCAAGAGCGATGAGATGGGCAATAGCGAAACCGAAACTGGAGACCGCGAGGGGATGGACTCGATTGGTAGTCTTGTTATCACACAGCGGAAACTTTTAGATGAGCGTAACTTGCTCATCTCTCAGATACAATCCCTTCCAGGCCTGAAGAGTTTCCTGAGGCACCCATCATTTGACGTCCTTAATTCTGCTGCTGCACGTGGTCCCGTCATCGTCATTAACCAATCCGAATGGCGCTCGGACATCGTCATTCTCCACAAAGATTTACTTCCTTCCGTCATCTCTACTCCGTCCGACTTCTACGCTCGCGCGAACGGACTCAAGGATCGATTACTGCGCGTCCGAAAAGAGAAGGGTCTCGAATCAGAGGAATACGGTCACAATCTAGCGTCTGTTCTCACAGATCTGTACGAGCTCGTGGGAAAACCAGTCGTCGAGAGACTCCGCCAGTTAGAAATTCCGGAGAAATCTCGTGTTTGGTGGTGCCCAACGTCTGCATTCTGCTCTCTTCCCCTCCATGCGATGGGTCCAATTCCGTCCGACGATAGCGACGGACTGTACTTCATGGACTTGTACATCTCTTCTTATACCCCAACCATCTCTGCACTCATTGAATCTCGCAAATCTCGCTCGCAACCTATAACGCCTGACAAGCCTTCGTTACTTCTTGTAGCACAGCCCGAAACCCTGCATGGGGCATGGGGCGAGATCGACGTCGTACAAGCCGTCGGATCGTCGGTGACAACTCTCGTTTCGGCAAAGGCGACGCCTGAGACCGTAGTAGGGGGCCTCAAGGATCATCGCTTCGCACATTTCGTGTGCCATGGCTTACTGGAGATAGGGAAACCATTCGATGCTTCGTTCGAACTTCACGGAGACAATCTCACCCTACTCGAGATCGTCCGATCTCAACTTCCCGCCGCGGAATTTGCATTCCTTTCTGCCTGTCACACTGCCGAGTTGACCGAAGACAGCATCGCCGACGAAGGACTGCACCTTGCGGCTGCAATGCAATTTTGTGGGTTCCGGAGCGTGGTCGGGACGATGTGGGCGATGGCCGATACGGACGGGGCAGACTTATCTAAGCATTTCTACAAATCGATTTTATCGGAAAGTACAGGCCGGAGGGGGATGCCATATTATGAGAGATCGGCGAGTGCACTTCAGTTCGCGGTGAAGAAGCTGCGGAAGAAGCGAGGGATGACGCTAGAGCGATGGACCAACTTTGTTCATTACGGCGCGTGATCTTATGTGAGTGAGTTGTCTAAATAGTGGATACGTTTTTCATGCTCACGCCTTATCTAGAGTAGAACCTAGTTCAGATCGTAAATGGCATCAGAGTGGTCGTACCAGTACTTGGTTGCGCGGTACTGTGTCGGATATTACGGTTGTTGTTTGACCGCGTCTAGAATTTGTAGGATAGACGCTACTCGCTACGTGAACGATGTACAGGCTATGTGTAGCAAAAGGTGGTTTGCGATCAGATTTATCGTGACATCGGCGATGCAGTGTATGAACTTAGTATGAACTTAGATCGGTGTAAGCTCGGCAGGCGGAGGGGATTCCTGAGAGGAGATGGACCAGGCCTAGTAGACCAGGAGGTACCTAATATCGAAACAAATTAAGTAAAAGGAGGGGGAAGGGAACGGGTGAGCAGGAGCAAACTATAAAAAATAAAAGAATAGGAACATACATAAGACGATCGTGGCTTCGCTCTGGTCAAAGTGCGGAGTCGTCATGGTGATTTCACGGTGGAGGGCTGTGTTTACAAAACAAATGAACGATGACGCGAACAATAGCGCCACGAGGGACGACACGCGTGACTATCGGGCCACGAGGGGCGGGGACGACGGAGAGCATTAGAAGGCGACTCGGAGCGGACAGGGGGGAAGCGGACGGATGGGAGTATAAACAAACGATGGAGAGGAAGAGAGTGGGACGGAGAGTGGGATGTCAATGTGTAAACTCGTAGCCGAATATGAGCCTGAGGTGCGGTCGATTCCCAAACGTCAAGACGTTGGACGCGCGAACGCACAGTATCTCAACAGAAAGAAAAGAATGGGACACGCGCCGTCCATAATTTCGAACTTTGTAATCGTCTCACTCTCGTTGTATTGATTTGGCGGCGAGCCGGTTGTCTCGCGACGGATTATTGAGAGCTCCATGTGCTTTATTTTGATACGCACGAGTAAGAAATAGATCTTTCCGTCTCACATTTAAAGGATATCTGTCATGGTCGTATTAGGGTCGTGCGCAGTCGAAGACACAAGTAGGCTGGCCACTTACTTCGATTTGTTGTACTCGAATTCGATGTGCAGACAATCCTCGATGCCGAACCTCCATCTTGATCGAGTTGTTGCTGTCTGGCGGCATGCGGAAAGAGTGCGCCCATATATCCCTCTCCTTCACCACATCTGCCATGTGCCATATCGTTACGCGGATGAAGTACCTGGCGCAAACCAAGAACAACATTCAGGACTACGATCCGCAGCTTGACGTTGATGCCCAGGTAGCTCTCGTACTGCTTCTCAACATTCTTGAATATAAAGTCGAACGTCTGCACCTATCGTAGGTCTCCGAGGGCAGCGACCTCTTGCGAGAGGGAAAGGGATTCTCGGTGGTGACAACGGTCGTAAAACAGCTCTGTAATGGCAGACTTAGCTGGGCCCGAAGAGGAAGTTGTCAGAACGTATACGCACTAATTTTTCCCACAAACTCGAATATGATCCCGTCGTGCGTTGTATGTTTCCCTCTCGAACACGGATCGTGACCTGCGTTCGCCCTCAGCACGGCCGAGATGGTCAGGGGAGAATATGGGGCGTACCTGGCCGGAGACCGACTCGCCGTCATAGTAAACGGGACACGAAATCGGACGGTCCTTCTCTGCCTTGGAGTCTATCTGCTTCCCGAGCTCCTCGCCTTCGATGTCATATCCATTGGGGATGAGATGAAGAACGCGGCCATGCTGCGATTTCAGGGTAACGAGGCCTCTGACGCTCTGAGCTGTTGCTGCGTTACACATTGGTGTTGGGGTCATATATGAAGCAGGGTTATCCTGAGGCCGAAAGAATTGCCAAAACTGGCTGTGAGATGCCTCGAATCAGGTCAAATTGCCAACCAGCGTGGGGTGGGGACAACCAACCGGCCTAGCGGGGCGATGCCACTGTTTTCACACGTGCGTTGTCTCACGTGCATGCCGGCATCACCCAAACCCAAAAACATCAAATAAATTCCTTATATCTTGGGAGGCGTGCGCAAACTCAACATTTCTCTAATTTTACATTCAGTTTTTTTTTTGCCGAACCCGGGAATGTCTTTGTCAAAGTTGGGACTCGAAGATTGTCAGTCCGTTGCTCGATCCTTGGCTCGATCGTCAAGACGTGCGTGAACGGAATCAGAATCGACGAACCAAGATTGACGAGAATGCGTATGTAACGCTCTGCGGCCATTGGTATGGCCACCCATCTTTGCAGGACGTACACGGCTTCAATATGCCCATTCACACCCCAAATGGGTGGCCCTGCTCTCAGCCAGCCAGTTCCCTTTCCACCCCTATGACTCCCTCCTTGCATTGTGCCGTCCTTAATGTGCAGCCACAGCGCAGATTCAAGCAGCCTCAAAATCTCGACATCAAAGACACGCCCGGTCTCATGTACTCACCATCTACGATCTCTTCAACATCTCAATCCTCCATTCCGATATCCGTGTGCGGTGGATGATTACCATTGATTCCATGTTGCATTTCTGCAGGAGGATGGGGACGCCCCTCCAAGGGTGCTATTTCCCACATTCCCAGTGTGCCGCTCTCCCAGCCGCTCGCCATCACCCCCATCTCCAGATATTTGTCCTCCCAGCGGCGTCGGGTGACGCGCCAGCATTATCTCCAAGCCAGACATGGCCTGCACCGATTTGCTCGTCTCATCCTCCTTCCCGCACATGTCCGAGATATTCCCGAGCGTGCCAACACCCCACCCATGCTCGCACACTCAGCTTACCCGCATTCTAGCACTCCCCGACCGAGTCCACGCTTTCACCTGCACCGCCATCGCACCAGCGCATCATGGTGTCCACCCCACCGACATTCGAGCCGCGCAGCCCACGGCTCACCTGACAGCAGGCGCACCAATCCCGCTTTCGCTCGGCTTGGGGCACGTCGGCTGCCGTCCTCTCATGCGTCTCGAAGCGCTTCAGCGCCGCTGCGCAGCGTGCACTCTACCGCGCACCTCGAGCTCTCTGCCGACGACGCCAACGTGTGCACACCTCGCCTCGTGGTGCTCGTGACGACGCTCGCGCTGTCAGCGCTGATGCTGCCAGCCTTCGACACGGAGCTGCTTGCAGCGGTGCTGGGTGCTCTCGCATCTCATGCTACTCGCAGACACGCTGCCCTACACGTTCTTCGACCTTCTTCGACCACCTTCTCGCCGCGCCTGCCTGCACGCGTCTCACACACCTCACGCTCCCCTTTCGCCGGTGTTCCCTCCGCCCCAGCGCCACGCCTTGCCATTCTCGACAGCAGCCCCAGCCTCGCGGCCGCTCTCGCTCCCAACCGTCCACTTGGCCGCGTGACGCTACGCATTTCCAGCACACTGTATGATGGCCTTCGCCCCGCGGCTGTAACGTCACCACGGACGTTTAGTCTGACTTAGACTTCGAAAGGGCGTTCACGACTTAGCGAGCAGTTCTTCGTGGGTCACGTGACTTGGATATGCGACCGAGGCGGGGGACAGGGGTACACGGTGCTTGATCGTGGCACGTGACTTCGGAGTATACCAGGACGTCGACGGTCTCTGGATACGATCGATGCAAGACGACTTGCTCAAGGGAGACAAGCGAAACGATGCGGATGATGAAGAAGACAAGTGGTGATTGAAGAAGACCAGGATGGCGATCCTGGGTCTTCAACTACTACTACTTATACACATACGAGGACGCTTTGAAGCTCCTCCCGAAACCGTACGCGAATAGCTAAAGTAGCTCGAACCCTACTAGAGCTGTACTAGGAATTGGTCATGCCACATCGGCATGTGATACTACGAGTCTGCTGACTGATCCGACTGTCCATGACACATTACTACTTACTACTGGGGTCATCACCGTATAGTAAGAGTTCCCAACGATCGAACCATAACATCACCCCCTTTTCAGCCGCGGCGACCACGTCGCGACCGCATGGGTCCGATGCCCGACATCCATCCCTCCTGCGTCTCCGTAACTCGTCCGATAATGTCCGCCATCTCCAACCGATACTTGCTCCTCTTAAGCTCCGACTGGACCCCTCCCAGCGACTGCGCCAAGTGAATGCAGCCTTTGCTCCACCCGCTCCTCCTCGTGCTGGTACTGACGGTACCGCTTCAGCTCGGCCTTCAGGCTATGGTCCTTGAGCTCGTTGACGGCCCGATCGAGACGGTGCTGCCCCGCGTGTCCGCTAACTAAAGCGTGCATGTCCTCCGGCGCGTAGTGCGGTTTGCCAGTGCTCGCAGGACATGAGGTTCGGCGTACAGCGGCTTGGTGTATACCTTGTCGCTGTCTTCGATGAGCCCCACAACGATGGGGTCAGGGCCGTCTATGACCTGCACGTACGTGGCCTGTTGCGTGTGGCCCTGCGGGGTAGTGATGGGGAAGTGGATGAAGTCATCCCCGCGGTTGTGTTTGAAACCGTGGGGGGCGAGGTGCGTGCCGCCGAGCTGGTGGCGCAGGCGCGTGGCGGTATACAAGGGACTAGCCTCCGCTTGAATGGCGGCGCGGTATAGCGGTCGGCCCGTGGTGTCACAGGCGTACGGGGTCTCATCGGGGCGGTCAGAGTCGGTGGTATTTATAATAGATGGGTGCTCAGCTGGGTACCACTCTCTGAGCCGTTCCGGGACGTCGTAGACAGCTCGCGCATCATCGCGTCGAACTGTCGGCGCAGCTCGAGGCGCGCGGTTCTCCTTGTTGCTCCCGTCGTCTGTCGTTTTGCGACTAGGTCCAACTGCTCGAGCCTCCACGTCTCCGCTGTCACCTTCCACTCCTCCCATACCTTCGTCCTCCGATTCTTCGGCTTTTTGCAGCCGATACTTGACTCGTACCAGGCCAGATCCAGGTGAGGGGAGCGTACGCCCTCCGAGAGAGTCACGAATCCGACTAGTTTCGGCCTCCGTGGTGGGGACGGCGTTGAGGCGATTACCGTCGTCGTTGAGGAGCCAATAGGTGGGCTCGGCCTCCGGGCGATCGAGGTCGTTGATGGGCTCAATGCGCGCGATGGCGTCGCACAGTTCTTCGTAGGAGAGGTTGCCCGCTGCGTAGGCAGGGACAGAGGGGGTAGTGGAGCGAGTGGGAAGAGACATGACTGAGCTACGGAATCCAGGTTGGAGGAATGATAGGGACTCAGCGTTAGTCTGACTTGCTCTTATAGCCGTAGGGTGACTCGTTTCGAACTCCGCTATAGCGTCTTCCGCAAAGAGGTCGGCTTTGTTGACCCACTGGTTCTCCGAGTCGGAGTATCCCTTCCATTTCATGAGGTATTGGAGCTTCCGTCCTCTTCCGAAGCGTCTGGAGTCTAAGATTCGTTCGATCTCGTATTCCTCTTGTCCATCGACCAAATCCGGTGGCGGGCGCTGGAAGTTTTCCCCATGCATGGGCGTATCTCGGTATGGTGTGAGAAGATCGATGTGGAACACGGGGTGAACGCTCCACTGCGTGGGAAGTTCAAGACGGTAGTTGACAGGCGACATCACCTTTGTGATCCGAAAGGGGCCGTGTCTCTGCGCGGCAAGCTTGGCCGTTGGTTGATTGGTGCGTAGATGGCGCCCTTCTAACCATACCAGGTCTCCTTCTTGATACTTGGGCGTGTTCCGGTGTTTGATCCACATGGCTTGGGCCTTTCGTATCAGTTCTTGGGCGTGTTGCCGTGCTTCTCGGAATTGCTGGAGTCTTGTGTTTACCGCTGGTACGGGGGATGTCTTATCCATCCAATCAGCGCGTGGGTCGTACCCCATCATCAGCGCAAATGGGGAAACTCGGGTTGCTTCGTGGGGCCAATTGTTATGCGCGAACTCTGCCATTGGTAGGAAGTGCGCCCAGTTATCTTGCCGCTCGTTAGCCCAGAACCTTAGATACTGTTCTAGCCACTGATTGGTTCGTTCCGACTGTCCATCCGTGCGTGGGTGATAGGCGGTGGATATATTCTGGTAGATGCCGAGGATTTTACACAACTCCCGGGTGAACTTGGATGCAAACCGGGGGTCTCGGTCACTAATAATCTTTGCCGGTAGTCCGAATCTCCGAAACACGTGAGTGACGTACAGAGCAGCCGTTTCTTCTGCGGTTATTTCCTCTACGCAGGGGATGAATATGGATGCCTTGGTGCAGTCGTGATCCGTAACCGTGAGGATCGAGTCACATCCTTGTGAGATTGGCAGCTTCGTGATAAAGTCGAGTGCTATAACTTCGAAAGGTTTAGTGTCGGCTATAGGGGTTATGGGCATCAGTGGTGCTTTCGTTGGTCGATTGTTGACTTTGTGACGTTGGCACTCTGCGCATCCTTTGACATACTCGGCGACGTGTTCCATCATCTTTGGCCACCAATAGTGTCGCTCGATGATCCTTGCGGTTCTTTTGATACCGGGATGTCCATACGTCGGGGGGTCGTGGTGATTTCGTATGATGACGCGGACTTCTTCTGTTCCGCCGGTGATGACTCTCGCCCCTTGTCGATACCATACCCCGTCGAACTTCTTGAGTTGGTGGGGGTCTACCCATGGGCGTAGTTTGTCTTTGTCTTGCGCGTGAGATTCTGGTAGTTGGGTAACGGTGGTTCGTGCGAACACTTTGTCGGGTAGTACCACCACCCCCTCGTTATCTCTTTCTCCCTGGTCGTAGTCGGGTCTTCGAGACAGCGCGTCGGCGCATCCGTTACTGGTTCCCTTGATGTGATGGATCTCAAAGTCGTATTCCATGAGTTCGACTACTTCTCGCGCTACGCGACGACTTATCTTTTGCGCCGTTCGCCAGTGGGTGAGGTTGAGGTGGTCGGAGAAGATCTTGATTTTGTGTGGTGATCTGGCCAGAAATGGCCTCCAGTGCCTAAGTGCTTTGACGATTGCGAGTAGCTCTAGATCATATATGTCGTAGTTGCGCTCTGCTTCGTTAAGTGTCGCCGAGTAGTATCCAATCGGGTGCCGTTTTCCGTCCTTTTTCTTTTGCAGCAGTACGCCTCCGACTGCGAATCCCGATGCGTCTACCTCTAGTTCGAACTGGTCTGTGAGACAAGGGTGTGCTAATACCGGTTCTTCGGTGACTAGTGACTTGAGCTTCTGGAACGCTCGTTCTTCGTCTGTGTTCCACTGCCAATCGGCGTCTTTGCGTGTGAGTTTGTTGAGTGCTCGGGCGTGTGTAGCAAAGCCGCGAATGAAGAGGCGGTAAAAATTACAGAACCCCAAAAATGAGCGAACGTCTCTGACCTTCGTTGGGCGTGGCCAATCTTTGATGCCTGAAATTTTTACCGGGTCCATACGTGTTACCCCCTTTTCAAGGATTACCCCCAGGTAATCCATTCGCGGTTGGTGAAATAGGCATTTTTCGGGTTTGAAGTAGAGGTCGTGGTCCATAGCTACCTGGAGGACGTCACATACGGCCTCAATATGTGCTTGGAGGCCGGCCGTTTCATGAGTAGCGATCCCAATGTCGTCCATGTATACCCGTATGATTGTTCCCCGCTTGTCGTGTCGTGCGATGGTGGGTCCCACGATCTCGTTCATCATTGTTTGGAAGGTTGCCGGTGAGTTGGTAAGTCCGAAGTACATGACCAGAGGTTCGAATAGTCCGTACCGCGTTTTAAAGGCTGCTTTTGGTTCATCTCCGGGTTTGATCCGGATGTTGTTGTACCCCCATCTGACGTCGAGTTTGGTGTAGATATGGCCATTTCCCAAATCATTGATGAGTTCCGCTATGAGTGGTAACGGATATTGATTGCGGACGGTACACGCGTTGACCTTCCTGTAGTCTTGGACGGGGCATAGTTTTCCATCTTTCTTCTTTATAAAGAAGAACGACGATGCGTATGGCGATTTGGATGGGCGGATATATCCCATTTTGAGCTGTTCATCGAGCCATATCTTGAGTTGGCCGTCTTCCTCTTGAGTCATGGGGTATACTTTGCAATCGATTGTGGCCGGCGTGCCTTCCTTAAACTCGATGGCATGATCCCAGGGTCTGGAAGGGGGGAATCTATGTGACGCTTCTTCACTGAATATTTTCGCGAAGCGTCGATAGGGCATCGGAATTTCGGCAGCTTCTTTATTCTGATTAGCAGCAATTGCGAGGTCGGTGGCTGTGGTACGTAGCTGGCATTCGTCCTCAAGTTCCTGGACTATGTCTTCTCGCTCCTGTTCGGTGAACGTTCGATTAATGCAGGTTTCTTCGTGTGTTTCCGCTCCTGCGATCACCGTACGTCATTCATCCGGATTGATTGATCTGATCACGATAGGAAGGGTTTCTTCATGTATCGTTGCATGAGTCCAGCTGATGGTGGGTTCATAGGTGGCCAACCACGGGTATCCGAGCACGAGATCTTCGTTGCCGATATCCGTAACGAGGAATCTCATAGTCCTGTGGGTTCCTTTGGTCTGTACGTCGAGGTCTATGAAATGCGTGATAGACCCAGCTTTATTTTCGGTGTTGTCAATATTCCATATCTTTTTAGGGCGTTCTAGGGTCTGTAGCCCGAGTCCCATGCGCTTGGCAAAAGCAGGTCTTATGAAATTGTCTGTGGCTCCTGAGTCTACGAGCCCTTTTATGTCAGCCATTGAGTAACTTGTTCGAATCGAGACTGGGATTCTAAGCGAACGGAAGCGAGTCATGATTACAGAGTTACAATTGATTGCCCTCACCCAGGCCGATGGGTTCAGGCGTCCGGAAAATCCCCCTGGTTCCACATATCTTGGAGTATCAGGTCTTTCACCTCGTCACTGGCTCCCCTCACTCCGTCCAACCATTCCTTCGCTGTCTGCTGCGGGGTCGAGGTGCTGGCCATGCGTGCCTCGGGTTGTTCTTGACTGTAGTAGTCTGTTTCTGCTTTTCGACCGGTCGACGGTTGCCACTGCTGGGGGCGTTGTTTTCTGGGGCGCGTGCAGTTTCGTGAGAAGTGGCCAGGGTTGTTGCAGTTATAACAAATGACTTCCCTCATGTTTTGGCGTTGACCTCCCCGTCCAGCTCCTCCTCATGGTTGGAAGGGGTTCCTTTGTTGATGCGGTCCTCGGTTCGGATCTCCTACTTCCGCGAGTCGGGCGCGTGAGCGGTCCACAGACGTGTCCATCGCGTTTGGATCGCGTTGTGGGATGGAGTTGCGGGGTACATTCCACGGTGTTCCTCCAAATCTGGGTTGTTGAGTGAATCGAGATGGGCCGTTTCTCGTAGGCGTGGTGATGTTTAGTCGTGCCTTGAGATGGATGTATTGCTTTTGGTGTCGTAGTGCCGCGTCCTTCCACTCATTGAATGTGCGAGGTTCATCCATCTCGTATACCTTGGTGAATAACTTGCCCGGTAGTCCAGCCGTGAATCGATCGATCGTTTGTTGATCGTTCAGGTGATAGTTAGCTTTCCGAGCTAGCTGTTCGAAGGTGGTGACATACGTGTCGATATCATCTCCTGTCATTCTGAACCCTTTTGCTAAAGTAGCTTGAGCTTGTTCCTGCTCCAGCGTGTTGGAGAATCAATCGGCGAATCCGGCTGTGAGGGTGTCCCATAGGTATTCGTCGTGCCTATCCGTTCCTCCTCAGATCTCGTTATTCAACCACTGAAGGAACCCTAGTGTCCAGTTGCTAACTAAGGGTCCTTTGATGTATCCGAGGAACAGCAAACATCTCTTGTAGACGTTGCTCATAATGGGTGCGTCGAAGTTGAGGCCCATGTATGCGTGCCATTGGGTGAGGAAGGACTCGTAATCAGCGCGGTCTCCTTTAAACACCGACGGTGGTTCACCTTCGAGTCTCGGCATCGGTCCTCCTCCTCCTCCTCCTGGTGGTCCTCCTCCGGGTGGCCCTCCTCCGGGTGGTCCTCCTCCGGGTGGTCCACCTCCGAATATTCCTCCGAATGGGTGTCTTGGTGGTCCTTCTCCCCCTCCTCCCGGGTGTCCGGGTCCTGATCCCGGTGGCGGGTTACGCTGTCTTCCTGGTGGTGGATCGGGGATATCGGGTCCTACCGCCCTGAATATGGCGGCGTCGTCCGCCGTCATGCGATGGCCCGTGCTAGGGTTGATGGGTTGCAGCTGTGCTTCCGCTTCCTCTGCGATTCGTCGGATTTCTTCGTCAATCGCCGTGTGTCTGAGTTGTTCGGTAACTGTTTCCGTGGCTGTGGCCATTGCTTCGGCCGCTGCAGGGGATAGTACTTGGATCTGTTCTGGTTCGGTTATGTGAAGGGACTCAGCTCTTTGCGCTATGACTTCTTCTTCTTCTTCTTCGGCGCTCTGGCTCTCTTCTTCTCCGCTTGTTTCTGATGGAGTGGGGGTCCGGGGTTCCGACGTGCTTGGTTCTTCTTCTGGCTGCCCGTCGATTCGTCCGTACTGTTCTCTGGTGGGTAGTCCTCTAGTGTCGATATCGCAGTTGTAGTTTCTGCCTGCTGGTCGTATTACGTCGTATCTGTTGTCGATTGGGTTCCACGTAATCTCCGTCCAGCACAAGTTTTCAAAGTTGAACTCAACTGGTCTGTATCTCGTTGGTCCTGACGCGAAATCTACGAAGTAGCCGACTTCTCCTCTGAACTCTCTCCACCTAGCGGCTCCCAGGAATTGGATGGGTACGTTGCGATCTCCTCGTCTATCGAGGGAATAAGTTCTGAACTGGGTCCACCGGTCTCGAGTTGTGAACGCCACGGTTAGGGATCCTGGTCTTAATGTAACGTCACCACGGATGTTTAGTCTGACTTAGACTTCGAAAGGGCGTTCACGACTTAGCGAGCAGTTCTTCGTGGGTCACGTGACTTGGATACGCGACCGAGGCGGGGGACAGGGGTACACGGCGCTTGATCGTGGCACGTGACTTCGGAGTATACCAGGACGTCGACGGTCTCTGGATACGATCGATGCAAGACGACTTGCTCAAGGGAGACAAGCGAAACGATGCGGATGATGAAGAAGACAAGTGGTGATTGAAGAAGACCAGGATGGCGATCCTGGGTCTTCAACTACTACTACTTATACACATACGAGGACGCTTTGAAGCTCCTCCCGAAACCGTACACGAATAGCTAAAGTAGCTCGAACCCTACTAGAGCTGTACTAGGAATTGGTCATGCCACATCGGCATGTGATACTACGAGTCCGCTGACTGATCCGACTGTCCATGACACATTACTACTTACTACTGGGGTCATCACCGTATAGTAAGAGTTCCCAACGATCGAACCGTAACAGCGGCGTTGTTTGGTACGCTCATTGGCGCACTGAAGGAGCTAATACTCGTTCTTGCGCCTGACGTGGGCGTGTGTGCACACGGACAGCTGTTAGGCGTGCTGGGAAACACAGGTGCGGGGCTCGAGACGCTCGAGCTGAGTCTCAAGGGCATTTCAGATGAGGTATGCGTCAGCCGCCCCCCGGACTCTGCCTCTGACTTATTGGTACTAGGTCTCACTGAAGGCACTGTACAAGCAGGTTAGCTCACTGTTGCTGAACATGCAGGCGCTTTGCATGCTCCGCCTGCGGACTATGACGACTGAAGCTGCACAGGCGGAAGAAGGTCCGTCGCATCTTGCGCTATAGACATGACCTCTGCTGGGATCGGCATTAAGCTGCGCGTCGTGTTTCCTTTGGGGGCGCATTGGGAACTCGATCGGGGGAAGCGGTACAGGTGAACCAAATTCATGTGCCTGTTTTCTTTTGGAAGTTTTCTTTGCGCAGACGTTTCATCTGTTCGCGGGCGATCGCCGCACTCATTACATTACGACTTGATATTTGTTTTTGAAGTCCATGGTCTCCAGACAGACAGCCTCTGTTTCTTGATCACCTTACAATCACGACCCAATATCCTCTCGTTATAACTGTCATAGTTCCGTCGTCCAGGTATGTCATGTTACTCGCACCATGTGCATAACACACAACATGTACTCACCAACTCAGAAACTTGTTTAAACACTCTCCAACCGCCCTCTTCGTTCCAATCTATTTAAGAAGAGTTGATTGGCCAAGTATGGTATAATCGAATTCGCGACAAAATGGTACTGTAGGTATCAAAAAATAACATACATGCACACCGGTATTTTCCGGTGGAAGATAGATCACATTGAGAGACGTTACTCTACTGCACCTTAAGTTGATGAAAGTTTGCAGTGACAGATCTATATCCCAGCTAGTATAATGCAACCATCTGCGCCCTCCGCTCGAGCTGGGGAGTGGGAGCGTAACATTAGGGTCAAAGGGCAGAGGTGCTTCAGCCAGGCATGTGCATTTTCGCACATCACCAGGTCTATCCAAGAAGGGTGTATGGAGATGGAAGGCACATACTGATCGCGTTGAGCATGAACTGAATCACTTGCCCATGGCCTCGCAGTCCTCCTCGACTGGCCAGCTGCAGCCTCCAGCCGGACCATGCGCACTGAGCATGAGTAACACAATACAGTACTGTGGCAAGCTCACCGGACGTACAGTAGATCTACCACAACTGCTCCTGGCAGATGCCGGCACCGACGCAGCGGATGGGACTTCGCTAGCTACGCGAGCGACGAGAGTCTAGGGTCAGACACCATCGTCGCATCATTGTAACACGGGTTCCATGGCGGAGACTGAGCCGAAGGGATCAATAGCAAGGTCGGTGAGAGGGATGAAGGTCCCGGGACAGTGCTTACCTTGAGATCATGCAGGTGGGCACCTGAATCCTTTTCAGTTCTGAGCCAGACCGAAATCTTAAGCGAAGGTAATTGGGTGCGTACTTCGAGAGGGTAGGCTCGGTCTGTATTTTGTTGAAAGGGTCACAAGGTTGATTGACGGGGATGTTGCCGAGCTGACAATGAACTGGACGTCTAACTTCAACTTACCTCAGCAGCGTGCCATGCCGTTTTTTTTTTCACACGTGTGTGTTTCTCTTATCAACATCCATCCGTCGCTCGTACATCTTTGCACCATCAGGGTCCTTCACACAGCACCCAACCTCGAAATCCCAATTTCTGATATCTTAGCATTGAATCGAATTCACGATCTGCAACCGATATGGCCGATCAACATCAGTTAGTCGAACAGCTTCCACTCGAGCATAGGCTGACCGGTTCACGGACAGAAATATTCATTTGAAAGGTATATAGGATCTACCGCTTCTGAGCAGAATTGATATAGTTCCGTAGAAATATTTGTCGATTTTGTCAAGACACGTCCTACATCCGACCTCGACCTCGTTTTCAAGGACCATGCCGGTGTCAAATACAAGTCTAAAAAGTTCGAGAACGGCGTCCTTGTTCATTGGGACCTCGACATGTTCGTGTCATTGGCCGTGTTTTCCCTCACCGTTGAATGCCAATTTCTTCTACACAGCCATGTTAGGACGCATACCAGTGCTACATTGACCATCCGCCGAGCGCCTTTCAAAATAAGGGTTGCTGAACTTTCGGTCAAGATCGAGCCAGACGAGTTTGGACACGACAGGATTGTCTGTCTGGAAGGTAGTGACGTCTTGCTCCCAGTACAGTTCACTTCATACTGAGTGTCTTCAAAGATAGCAACCACCGCGTTACCGTGACTTTCGTGTGTGGGAGATCCAGATCCGTGAGTCTTTGGTTGTTCTCTGGTGCCTCCTATAATTCGCAGACATCACTCGCGTTCTTGGCTCTCAGGCCACTATCCCAAACACCGTCGCTCCAATGGACACCCAGCAACCCCATCGTCGAATTCCAAAGTTCTCGTTCCGAGTCTTGATAATTGGACGGGCAAACGCAGGGAAAACATCGATCCTACAAAGGATCTGCGAAACGACAGAGAGCCCCATCATTTACCGAGGAAATGAGGAGGTACGTAGTCCAATTTCGTTTGCGAATCTGATCTAATTGTCGACCAGGTTATACTCAACCCTTCCATGGACGTTAGTGACAATAGTACTTCTGTTTGGTTACCTCTAAACATGGAGTCAGCGAGGCGAGCATAGGATTGACGACGAACTGGTATTCTCCAATCATCCGGGCTACGTATTCCACGACTCTCGTGGAATTGAGGCAGGTGGCACCGAAGAACTCGAGACTTTGAACGACTTCATTCAACGCAAATGTGGAGAGACGCGACTGCATTATAGATTACATGCCATATGGTTTGGATTCTCGAGTGTTCACGACTACGGCAACTGATGGACATATTTTGAGGTACTGCGTGCCAATGGACAACCAACGACCCCAGCTCGATCTCAAATTTTTCAAGGACATCTGTCCCGACGGGAATGGTGCGTTACGGACATTCGTGGCTGTATTTTGTTCTTTTAACAGAATAATCTCAAGTCCCTGTGATTGCGGTATTTACCAAATTCGACCAATTCCGGCGAAATGTGCAAATCCATGTGGAGGATTTCGGAAGCCCAGATAACAATGCGTTTGATGAGGCGGAGAAACGATTTCAAGACTACTACGTACGCCCCCTTGGAAATGAAGTTAGATTCGTCCGATTAGAAAGTGAGTTCAGAGGCAAATAACATATTTGCGTGCTAATGTTTTTCGACAGAGATGCACATACCAAATATGCGCTGTGATAAGCTTATTGAGACGACGGCTGCGGCATTGAATGACGACATCATCGAATTGATGTTTTTAGCTGTGCAGAGGGGTAATGTAGAATTGAGTGTCAAACGAGCTTTGCAGCGGTGAGTGTGCCAATTGAAGGAGCGAAGTGAGCGACGGTCACAACAGGCATTACAGTGTCGGATCACGTACTGGCAGTTCGGATGCCGGGATCAAGGATATAGTTCGGGAATGTCTTTTCCCGTTTCCATACGTCTGGGTAGGTGTTAATAGAGTCTTAAATGTTGGTTCATGGGTCATGACGGCGGTCCAACTCCTAGTTGGTGAGTGTCGGCTGTTACTCACGGTTTTCAGATCGATTGACCGGTCCATGCTGGTGCTTTGGGATCCAGTTTGTGGGTGGCTACCATACTTCACTGCGTTTCAAGCGTGCTGACGACGCCTGTCCTCGGCTCTCCAGTCTGTGAGTGGCTGCCGTGGCTCGCTGCGTTTCAAGCGTGCTGACGACGCCTGTCCTCGGCTCTCCAGTCTGTGAGTGGTTGCCGTGGCTCGCTGCGTTTCAAGCGTGCTGACGACGCCTGTCCTCGGCTCTCCAGTTGGTGAGTGGCTGCCGTGGCTCGCTGCGTTTCAAGCGTGCTGACGACGCCTGTCCTCGGCTCTCCAGTTGGTGAGTGGCTGCCATGGCTCGCTGCGTTTCAAGCGTGCTGACGACGCCTGTCCTTGGCTCTCCAGCCTGTGAGTGGCTGCCGTGGCTCGCTGCGTTTCAAGCGTGCTGACGACGCCTGTCCTCGGCTCTCCAGTCTGTGAGTGGCTGCCGTGGCTCGCTGCGTTTCAAGTGTGCTGACGACGCCTGTCCTCGGCTCTCCAGTATGTGAGTGGCTGCCGTGGCTCACTGCGTTTCAAGCGTGCTGACGACGCCTGTCCTCGGCTCTCCAGTTGGTGAGTGGCTGCCATGACTCGCTGCGTTTCAAGCGTGCTGACGACGCCTGTCCTCGGCTCTCCAGGAAGTGAGTGGCTGCCGTGGCTCGCTGCGTTTCAAGCGTGCTGACGACGCCTGTCCTCGGCTCTCCAGTTCGTGAGTGGCTGCCGTGGCTCGCTGCGTTTCAAGCGTGCTGACGACGTCTGTCCTCGGCTCTCCAGGAAGTGAGTGGCTGCCGTGGCTCGCTGCGTTTCAAGCGTGCTGACGACGCCTGTCCTCGGCTCTCCAGGAAGTGAGTGGCTGCCGTGGCTCGCTGCGTTTCAAGCGTGCTGACGATGCCTGTCCTCGGCTCTCCAGTTCGTGAGTGGCTGCTGTGGCTCGCTGCGTTTCAAGCGTGCTGACGACGCCTGTCCTCGGCTCTCCAGGGAGTGAGTGGCTGCCGTGGCTCGCTGCGTTTCAAGCGTGCTGACGACGCCTGTCCTCGGCTCTCCAGGGAGTGAGTGGCTGCCGTGGCTCGCTGCGTTTCAAGCGTGCTGACGACGCCTGTCCTCGGCTCTCCAGTTGGTGAGTGGCTGCCGTGGCTCGCTGCGTTTCAAGCGTGCTGACGACGTCTGTCCTCGGCTCTCCAGGAAGTGAGTGGCTGCCGTGGCTCGCTGCGTTTCAAGCGTGCTGACGACGCCTGTCCTCGGCTCTCCAGTTGGTGAGTGGCTGCCGTGGCTCGCTGCGTTTCAAGCGTGCTGACGATGCCTGTCCTCGGCTCTCCAGTTGGTGAGTGGCTGCCGTGGCTCGCTGCGTTTCAAGTGTGCTGACGACGCCTGTCCTCGGCTCTCCAGTTCGTGAGTGGCTGCCGTGGCTCGCTGCGTTTCAAGCGTGCTGACGACGCCTGTCCTCGGCTCTCCAGGATGTGAGTGGCTGCCGTGGGTCGCTGCGTTTCAAGCGTGCTGACGACGCCTGTCCTCGGCTCTCCAGGATGTGAGTGGCTGCCGTGGGTCGCTGCGTTTCAAGCGTGCTGACGACGCCTGTCCTCGGCTCTCCAGGATGTGAGTGGCTGCCGTGGGTCGCTGCGTTTCAAGCGTGCTGACGACGCCTGTCCTCGGCTCTCCATTGATCGTAATCCCTGATCATCCAGGCCGTGCGTGCATGCTCCCCTTTCTAGTTTCTAAAGGTGTTCACCTTTGGCTCTCTAGTTTGTAAGTCCTCTCCGACATTTCCTCAACCAAACATCTCACTTCTTCGTAAGGTAACGCAGATTATGTCGCTACCCACAGTTCAAAATGTATTCTTTGTGCTTTACCGTCATTTGTCCCTGGCTTCTGATATTTATCTCTTCAGCTTACCCCCACCCGTCTTGGCGATTATCATTTGATCTGTGGTATTTCATTTTATCATTTTTAGGCTGTGTTTAACCTTTGCCGAAGCTGTTATCGCCATCTTGAAGCACGCCACTTTCTTACGTCTCTCAAAGATGTCACCTCAATCAGCTTTAACCCATGCGGAGGTCGACTATCGGAAGGCAAATATTGACTCGAGCATTCGACAATATCTTACTGCACCCTCTCAAGAGCACTCCGACGAGTTATTTGCAGGCTTTATTATGGCTACCGATGTGACATGCACCCACATAGGTGCTCCCGGCGATAGTGGGAGATAGATCACGTTGAGAAATTATGTACTTATAATGTTTTTAGTCAACCTGACCGAGTTGACAATCGTCCATCGGAGACAGTCCAAACAATAATAATGGATACTGTGCTACCGTATCAAGGCCAATAGACCTTTTCTGTAGTTTCAACGACACATAGATACTTCAGCATAGTCATAGAATCCCAGACTCGTAACCAGCCGTTCGAATGAGGATTTTTGAGGGGTTGCAAGCGATCCTCGATTCTCCGACAGGTATAGCTATATTTTAAACAGGGGGGGTAGCGACTCAGAAGGAGGCTATTCTTTTCTTTTCTTTTTGAATCGGTTTTTCAGACTGGTTGAAAGGGCGGGCAGGCATGAGAATGAGCACGTGCCGTCCCGCCCGCTCGTTTCGCCTCTCCTCAGACCCGCGAACACGCGCGAGGCGGTGCACGTCAAACTTTCTCACGGATCGGCCGACGCGCCGCACAGACGACCACTACATCATCGCGCTGACGGACGCGAATTTCGGGCACTACCGCATCACGGAGGCGGACCCCGGGCGCGTGATGAACGCGTCATCCGAAAGTCAAGACGGCATCTGCGAAGACTTGGAGACGGCATGGTATGGACCCCTCTCTCCTCTGCTACACCCAATGCTGAACGCCCACTTTCCCAACCTCTACCTACGTCGGTAGTGGACAGGTTAAGAGACACTTCCCAAGCCGCGCATCCCTCGTTGCTCATTCTGCAGACATTCCGAAGGTACTTTTTGAGCACCATGGTAGACTGGTAGGTCTCTAGACCCTTGTAACTCAAGTAAACCCACTAGCAGTGTATCCACATCTTAGGACGGTAGCCAGCCGACGTGATAACGAGACTGAATGATCGACCACGGTACCGAGAAAATAGAGTAAGGTAAGTTACTCGAGTACAGTATAACAGCCATGACATCCCCGGACTTTCTCGGACCGAACACAAAGCCAAGTAAGCGAAATATACAAATAGGCATAGCCGATAATAACAAGTAGAACAAGTACACCAGTGGCTAGTTCTAGGGGAGAAGCGTCAGTCATCTGTGCTCAATACAAAGAGCGAACCGCAAACATACCTCCGGTATCCTAAAGATTGTAATTTCCTATGGGCCATGTTCGTCAGCTGCGATATGAGCGAGGCGAGGTCCCGACGTACCTGCTGCTTGAAGTAGCGTCGGTTCTCTTCGTCAATGAGGACGAGGTTGAGGTAGTAGCGCGTGCTGAACTTTTTGTTCACGTCGCGGAATGTCGGCGTCAGGTCAAACCCGCCAAGGAATAGCCGAATTGGGATTGTTTCGCCTTGGTAGGAGGTACCGCTCATCAATATCCAGACACAATGTGGGAGAAGGAAGAGAATGGGATACCTCGCACCGGCGCGCCGTCCATGATTTCGAACTTTGTGATCGTCTCACTCTCGTTGTATTGATTTGGCGGCGAACCGGTTGTCTCGCGGCGAATGATTGAGAGCTCCATGTGCTTGATTTTGATACGCACGAGCAAGAAATAGATCTTTCCGACTATCACGTCCTTTAGATGATATCTGACAAATGGTCAGTGTCATGCGCGCGCAAAGGCGTAACCAGCTAGCTGATCCCCTTACTTCGATTTGTTGTACTCGAATTCGATGTGCAGACAATCCTCGATGCCGACCTCCATCTTGATCGAGTTGTTGCTGTCTGGCGGCATGCGGAAAGAGTGCACCCAGATATCCCTTTCCTTCACCACATCTGCCATGCGCCGCGATATCGTTACGCGGATGAAGTACCTAGTGCGAATACGTTAAAAAAAACGAGACCAAGAACAACATTCAGGGCTACGAACCGCAGCTTGACGTTGATGCCCAGGTAGCTCTCGTACTGCTTCTCGACATTCTTGAACATAAAGTCGAACGTCTGCGCCTGTCGCAGGTCTCCGGGGGCAGCGACCTCTTGCGAGAGGGAAAGGAATTCTTGGTGGTGACCGCGGTCGTAAAACAGTTCTGTAATGGCAGACTCAGCGGGCCCGGGGATGAGGACAAAGACGACTAGCGGAACGCATACGTACCGATGTTTCCCACAAACTCGACTTTGATCCCGTCGTGTGTCGTACGCTTTCCCTCTCGAACACGAACCGTGACCTGCGTTCGCCCTCAGCACGGTCGAGACGGCCGGGGGAGAATATTGGGGCGTACCTGGCCGGAGACCGACTCGCCGTCATAGTAAACGGGACATGAGATCGGACGGTCCTTCTCCGCCTTGGAGTCTATCTGCTTCCTGAGCTCCTCGCCTTCGAGCTTGATGTCAATATCAATTGGGGATGCGAAGAAGAACGCGGCCATGCTGCGGTTTCAGGGAACAAAGCCTCTGACGCTCTGAGCTGTTGCTGCGTTACGCGTTGGTGTTGGGGTGAGCTTGGAAGAGGAACTGGGTACGTATGAAGCAGGGTCTTCCTGAAGCCCAAGGAATGAAATATATGAATGCAGCCGAGGTATGACACCGGGTGAGGTTTGACGCAAATTTGACGATTTGGACTGCTGCAGTGACTCGGAGTAGAGAGACCTCTGGCCGACCCGCGCCGCCGGATGCCGGGCATCCTCAGTCGTATCTCTCACTCACTAATGCGTTTTCTCATAGAGAACATTGCCTCAGATAATAACATAATGATAGATGTCATAAACTTCTCTTCTCTGGATCAGCCTCAGCGATAAGAGAGAGCACCTTGGTAACTTCGTGAACATGTGTACATCTGGCACCCAGGAGGGGCCGAGGCAAGGGCTGAGGACGCAGCCTTCAAAACTAGGAAGTGAGGATAGGACTACAAGGAAGCACGCAATGACAACTTGAATAACTAAAAACATCAAGTAGTCCGTGAAAGTCTGACGGACAGGCAGCCACCTTGACAAATATTTGTGAAGGGTATGGATACCTCCCAAGGCAGGCGATAACACTTCCAAGGTGACCGTGGTCCCATGGAAGCGGTCCAAATTGGGGAAAGAAGGTCAAAAAAACCAGAGGGAAACCATCAACTCGGTCAATACCTGCTCTTCGCCCGTCGCACGCGCACCAGATCATCCTTTCCCAACACGCCCGAATCCTTGCGCACCAGAAGCGCCCGCTCCGGGGAGGGAGGCGGCGCCGGAGGCCCAACGACGTCACCGAGCCGCTCGAGGACGATGCTGGTGCGCACTGCCAAGTCCCGCGTCGGATCCGGGGTCACGCGCGGCTGCACGGCGCCAATGACCTTGATGTACGACTCCCTGTCATCGTCATCCGACGCGATCCACCTTGTCGAGAGGCCGCTCGCGGCGCTGTTGTCCCTTGCGAGACGGTCAGGCTCAGACCGTGATAACGACTGGAGGGCGCGTGCTCGTTCTTCAGAGACACGTGCGTGTTGTGATGCATTGGGAGGGGTCGTGGTGAGTACAGGGAGAAAAGAAACGGGTCCGCGCGGTGATGACGGCATACTCTGGGGTGGTCTCCGGCTCCGCATTTTCCCAGAGTCCACTGTGCTTGTAACTGGTCTCCGATGGGGCCCAAAGCCGTCGGAGCTTCGTCGCCACCCCTCATTCTCGGAAGTGCTAGCATGATTGTCCGGCGGCCGGAGGTGCATCCGCGGTAGGGGCTCAGTAAGCGGCGCGACGTTCGAGATTGGTGGAGGAACCACCATCGACACAGGGCGGCTGTGTAGCTTCTCGCTCATGGCTGCTATCGCTTCAACAGTGGGTAAACCCGTCGAAGAGAGGTTCAGAACGAGAGTTGGTGCATGTCCGTGGTTATGGACAACTGTGACGCGATTGTCTTCGGAAGGTCTGAGTAAGAGTGGAGGGGGACGAGGTTTCACGCCCGTGCGGGTCGACGTACCGGACGGGACGGCACTCGCACGCCGAGAAGTGGACGGCATCGGATCGGGACCGGGACCGGACTGCCTGAAGGGCCGCAGAAAGGTCATACGTGAGAAGCGCTGCGTCATCGAGGTCTCTATGAGCGTTGGAGTCGAAATATGGAGTCGCAGGCCAGAGACGCGGAGCTTGCGTGTACCAGAACGGAAGTTGTTACCGTTCTCGTTGTCAAGAATGATGAACTCCTCTCTACGTTCGGGCCTGAAAGTCCACCATATCAGACGGATGGACAGACAGACAGGCGAAATGGCGCACGGCGCGTACGAACCCTTTCACGACACCAATTACGATACAAGCACGCCCGAGCAGCCGGATTCCGCGCCGCGTGAAAAGAAGGCCAAAACTCGGGGTGACCCATCCCAAGGCGGTTTCACACATGGAAAGCTTCATGCCAACCACCAGCCAGCCCTGCCCGCGGAAGAGCACACCTTCCTTCTCCGTTGCAGCGCAGTCTTCTATGTTTCGCTGCTTCACGAGACTCGAAGCAAGTCGCACAAAAAAGAGCAGGAAGGTCAACGCCTGGGCTGCAGTCAAGAGAGCCAGCGACGTGCTGCTCAGGAGTTCGCGCGCAAATTCATGAGCGGTCAAACCTGGCCCACCAAGTTCGCGCGCAAATTCATGAGCGGTCAAACCTGGCCCACCAAGCATGTAGTACATGGCCCCGTTATCAGGGTCAAGATCTTGACCTGCGTGTCAGAGATCAGCACGAGTCATGTAACATTATACGAGCGAAAGGACGCTAACGATATTTGATCCCTGTGAACGACCCAATCTCGCCGGTCACAACGATAATTGGGATCACTGCAAATAAAAAGGCTTTCGAAACGAGTGCGAAGCGTTTTGAAAGACGCGGAAAGGATTCTCTCCGGTTGAAGAGGTAGAGAAAGATTGTGTAGAGGAGTATGGGTACAAAGGATGTAACGCCTGAGCATAATACAGGAATGCTGAGTGAGCCGGACGACGACGGGCGGCGCACTCACTGATTATAATGTCCAGGGCTTTGAAAGGAGCGAGGTTGTTCTTGAAGACGGGGACGACGTGGCCAAGGAAGGAGAAAACTGACAAAAGGACATAGGCTGGGCCTTCTGCGACAAGAATGTACCGAAGGCTGTGTGAAGTACCAATGAGGAATACGACAAGTTTTCAGGGGTCAGTACGTACCTGCCTGCATCGCGCCCCGCGAAGATCAACCCCAAAGAAAAGACCACCTCGAGGCCAACTGGAACAAGAGTGATTGCTTCTTGAATGTGCGAGAGTCCTAAGCAACGAAGACCGAGGACTGGTGAGAGGCAGATAGCTGCCATGGGCCGACTGGAAAACTGGATCAGCACTGTTGAAGCTGACAGCCAAAGTACATATCCAGGCTGGGACCTGCCAGCAAAGAAAAACGGAAGGGGCAGGCTAGGTTCGCAAAAGAGTGGACTGCAGACTAGCTGCAAGAAAAGGCACGGTGGTGGGAAGAAGGAAAAGAGAGGACGCAAGCCTCGGACGAGGTGAAACGACGGGATCGGATGCAATGTGGACGTCTTAAGTTACTGTCAGGGACCTCCCGACCCGTTGCCATCGAATTCAGCCCCAGTGAGTAAGTGTATCGATGAGCCGAGGAACGGTAGGATACTTGGTCTTCACCATACCAGCCGAGCGTACGGAAGGCCGCATTCGACCACAACAAGCTATACCAGCTACAAGTAGCATTCAATTTTGATGCATCCATATATTATCGAAGGTGGCGGTGACTCATTGAGTTGGGACCGAGGACAGTAAAGTTGCCAGTGTTCATCAGAGTGATCTCACAGATTATGTAATGTTGCAACCAAACGGCTTTACCCTTTTTGTAGTTGACAACTGCGTTGCCAGCCCTGACTCGGAGTTACTGAGCCTGACCCATTGCTCCCACTGTTACTGTAAGTATAGACAAGAGTGCCGTCTCATCACTAACACTGGCATTATATCCTCACCACCTCACGGTGTTATCCGATGTAAAGGCATCCGTAGAAAGTGCGTGAAAAGCGGACGAGAAGTTGAACGGTTCTCGGGGATCCGGACAGACACTTAAAAGTCAATCCATGGCCTGCATGACCACCAGATGGATTTGCATAGCTACTATTGCTGCCATGGATGCGCCGATCTACTCCAATTGTGGGACGTAGAAGCAGCGATCTGTGATCTGATAGCAGTCGCGACGCCGCTACCAATTGTGCACCGTAATCGCCGCTCGATCGTCATCCGTTTCTTTCGCATTTTCCAATACAACGCCCGGAAGCCTCGTTGTCCAAATCAATCGACTTTTTACTGTAAGTTGGAAGTATCAGACCAGGCCGTGATTCGCATGATTCGCATGATCCCATCCACACTTCTGGGACTGTACTGTTCCGTAGCGCCTCGTCTGTGACACTTTCATCGGTCAGCCTGGTAGTCTGACGAACTGAGAATAAGGCAAGCCCCATAGGAGAGAATTCGGGAGTGCGCGACCGAGAGACGTAAGGCGCACGTCATGACCTCAAGCCCAAATCCAGCAAAGTAACGAATGACGTTGCTGTCCAATCTTCTGCTGTAAGACATGCCAAGTGGGTAAGCAGACAACTTGAATGACTGGTTATCGACTAGCTTGACAGGCCAGGACGTTCCCGCAATGAGACCGCACCCCTCGTGCGGAATTCTGCGCTTGATTCTGCGTATCATAGAGCGACCGCCGTCTGACTTTTCTCTGTCTTCACGATTGGGAAGGCCGTGATAAAATGGGAAAAGGCATTTCCGGCATCTGCATACCGGTGATATGGGATCCGATGGGTGCAGAAAGTGTGGAAGAGTATGAAAGTCCAAGAAGTATCGTAGCTTAGTCCAGTCACCCGAACGAGGTATTACCGCACTGGTACAGAACAAAGGCGGGCGGGACGGGCACTCCTACAATGGCATAGACTCGCTGATGACTTCAAGCTACAGACCTTGTACAGAGCTTGCAGAGATCGTTTATTTTGGTAGTGACCGTAACGAGCTCAAGAGGGCGAATTCTGCATACGTCTGGTAGTGCCAGGCTGAACGCTGAACTGTTCATCCCCATAAATTTCAAATGCGGCGTCGAATGGCCCAGTCTCTAACGAGCGCTTAACGAGCCCTGACAACAAAGTGAACTATAGCCTTTCGACCATGGCAGCTGTTGTTTCTCCTGGGGTAAGGTTTACTTAGTTACCTCTGGGCCCCTCCGGGTCTCGACACCATCGGATTGAGCGAAGTCGATCCAACAACCGGCGCCCGCGATCACGATATTAGGAGGCGGAGGGGTATAAATATCCAAAAGGTGTTGCGCAGGTTCGCTTTCGAGGAAACTGGGTCAACTGCGCGAAGAAGAGAATAGAAAAAGGATGGGGGGTGCTGCCAAATTCGCGACTCGGACTGGTCTGAAATATGTTCAACTTGTAGAATCTCGACAATGAGCTGGAAACAGCACTTAGATACTGATCCAAAAACAGAAAGAAAGAAAGAAAGAAACAGCACCTAGTAGAAGGCATTTCTTCGAGCAGGGATTGCCTCTCAGTTCGTCTTGTTTGTTTGCACGCGCGACCAGAGAAATGCTGGGCGTGGGAACTTGAATTGGTAGAGTCCCTTTCGTCCAGATTCCAGGACCTCTGTGATACAACTCCGTCTATGTTCTAGCGAGACGGATATCGTGAACACCTCAAGGCTTTTGGCCACGCTAGTAATCTAGTCTCCAAAGTTATGGTCCCCGCCAGCCGCCCACCATGTCGCATCTTTGGCCTTCTTCACAGCACGTCAGTGCCGCAGTATCGGTACAGTGAGTTGATTGTGCATGCATG
Source organism: Lactarius sanguifluus (assembly GCA_021527775.1). NCBI lineage: Eukaryota > Fungi > Basidiomycota > Agaricomycetes > Russulales > Russulaceae > Lactarius > Lactarius sanguifluus. The sequence continues at coordinate 50,570 of JAKEYF010000094.1, forward strand.
GCGTGCTGCGTGAGGCACGTACTCAGGGCTACGCGGAAAATTTATCCAACATATAAAGTACGACAATCTTCTCAGGTAGGGGCAACGCAGATGCTGGACATTCAGAATGACGTTCCCGTGTCTGCAGGACCGGAAACTGCGCCCGCCGCAACAGTGGCAAATTGGCAAACGCAGGTGCAGAGAACGATCCAGTGTGGCCCCACAGCCTGCCGTCCATGACGACGACCAAGAAGAGTGACTGTAGCCCATGTTCCACCAGCCCGGCCCTGGGACGGATCCTCCAGTTCAACTGCGCGGGCGACGTCAGCAGCGGACTCGCTGGCTGAGTCGATCAGCAGCGAGACGTTACCGAGAAAGGCAGGTGCTGGAAGAAAGTCTTTACCCACGCCAATGCTAACTTACTATATGGGTGTTCAACGTTCAACGTTCAACTTCAAAGTTACGCATCTCCTGGTATGGTCTTGACCGTGTACGTAACCACTCGGGCTCGCATATGGTCAATCTGATTGGCCACTCTCAGCCGTGGAGTTAACGAACGGAAACTCGCTCGGAAACACGCGTCCTGTACGGCTCTTGAAAGTTGGAGTTGATACCGGGGGAAACAGCTGCGGTTGTATTCACCCACTACCTGGAAATTCAATTTCGCTGCGAATCACGTTCTTTTTCCCTAGATATCAGCCTTTAACTGACAACGCAAACTAAAGCACAGAGTCATCGTGAGGTAGGCCTTCGTTATTCTTAGTACTGATACCCAACTTCCACGTCCCTATAACCGCCCCCTGTGTCTTCTCCACAACCTTTTCCCCCTATAACGAGCTGTCAGGGATTGGTAGGTTGCAATGCTCTAGCATCGTTTCCTCCGAACGCCTCAATTGCATTTCGAGTACCTGGGTTTCTAGATCTCGCCCTTTCACAAATGACTGAAACGCTGTCAGTTCCTGGCCGAGATACAAGACCAATCCGTTCTAATCCCCACAAAAGTGATCGTTCTTCCACATCACACTTAAGTTACAAGAAAGACTAATTACGTTTTATGTGAGCAGTCGTTCAGATGTTCTTTTACCTCATACATACCCCTCGGCACTCTCCTTCTCTTCCAGCGCCCGGGGCAATCCGAAGCCCCGAGTACTCGATCGAGTGCCTACAGTACAACTACCCCTGGGGCCTACCCTTTTCGAAAGAAACTTCGAGACCCTGGGAAACAAAGTTCCAATCACCCTTTCCACGCCGTCCACTATTCGCGGAGAGTTGGCAGCCGGTGGTGCCACTTTAGCCATCCATGGGACTACAGAGGTTTTCCGTATTCTCGTTTGTCTGACAACGTAAAGTATTGGTACCCGACTAATATCGCTACCCCTCCATCACAAAAGTGGTCATCACAGAATCCAATTCAAGGTGAAACGGGGAGCGTTTTTCGAATCGAATTATCGATCGCCATTGTGCCGGACTCAGTCCAACGTCTCACCGAGTCAGCCTCGCGTTGGCTGGTCAGAGTCGTGCACTCGCTGCTAGCCTTCTCACTGACATCTTGTACCAACGACGACTTCCAGAGGAAAAAAAATTCGCCTTCGGCCTCGAAACAGTCGTCTAATTCAAATCCCCAAGAGGGTGGTCCCCATTTTTTCACCGTGGTGACACTCCGGCGGGCATTTGAGGCTTCTCTCGCTGGCGCCCACACAGGATGTCTTCTGGCCCAGATGTTCACGAAACCAATTGAATTGCCCGGCCTCAGATGAAGGGGCTGCGATTTCCATACTAGTTCGGAATTTTCGATAGTCGGGCATCAAGATGATTCCCGATTTCATAGACGTGGTTGAATAGAATGCCAGCGAGGGCAATTGTCTCCTAGTGACGATAGCGATGGAATATTCGGCTTATTCAGGAGGCTTTCTCAAAGATTGTGCTATCTCGCTCGCCACTGCCGCCGAGCCAAGTGTTCTCGTAAGTTACCAAAGATAGAAGACTCATCGGGGAAACTTCACCCACTTATATCTCAGACTCAGTGCAGTCTCCCTTGCGGGCCCAGCCACAGATCGAACCTACTTTAGCCAATCGCCCCTGCGCCACTGTGTCCTGGAAGTGCAAAAATTTCGCGTGCACATACAGTATTACTAGACCAGCCTCCACTAGTATACACGCGGTTCCCCCGGATATAAGTTAGACAGGACGTAATTTCTCCATCCTCTGCAATGAGTACTGACCCATAGATGAGTAGATCCAAAAATTTACTAGACTGGTCACGAGTTCACTCATAAACGACCACGCGCCAAAGCGGACGAAGTGCACCTAACGCCCAACGTCCAGAAGCGCCTTCTTCAACCTCTCATGGTAAGAGAACCCTCCTTCCTTCTTCGGCTTGAGAACGCCGAAAAGGTGTCTGATTCCACTGCATTTTAAAGCAGGGCAGACGCTTGCCTGCCCCTTTATCTTGGCCAGCTCGTCTACGTGACAAGGGCAAGCCAAGTAGAACGCGAATTCGATAGGTGGTGTCGGTTTTCCTCTGTGCAACCGAGACGAAGCGTCGGACGTTTTCATAACCCCGAGTGTTGCGTGATGAGTGAAGTGAACCAATTGGAAATTTCCGCCGACGAGTAGATGTGGCATGTTCTGTCTGAAAGGTGATTGCGGCCGACGGCCGATTAACCCCCACCTTTCTCCTCACCCCGGCAGAAACGCATCGGGCCATGCGACAATAGCGGCGAAAGCAGATCCGGGATCTGTGTGCCGGCTTTTCGATGTTGGAGAGGGTGAGGATCGGAAGTATACGAAGAGATGCACATGCCAAATGAATGCCGCCATCAGAATCAGACTCGTAACATAATAAAGGACCAGACTGAGGATTGATCCGATTAACAAGCCGCGGGGTCTGTCTTCCGACAAGCCCATAGAAGACCGCGAGTGAGTACAACAGGATCGTAGATTTTTGAGCCGAGACTGCATCTACGTTGTGCGTTCAACGTTTGTCCGCACGAACAAAGAAGCCGTCACGAGTGGGGGCGAAGACGAATGATGATTGCGAATCGACAAGGACAAGGATGTCAGAATGCGACTCGGAGTAAACAATAATGGTGTCAGGTACGTACGAAGCAGCTGCACAAAGACGTCCTTCTAAGAAGTTGATCCGGAACAACTCTTGAACCCACAATCGCGCCCCCGCAAGAGCGTTCTTTGTTTCGCCACGGGACGACTAAATGGGCCCATCACATCGCAACTCTGGGACCCACTATGCTGGAGAACTGCGACTCGGAAGCTGACCATGTCCTCGACACGAGCAAGCACGGCTACCCACTGCACATCGACGGACCTTAGGCTCTAACCTACAACACGTCGTTTTGGTTCACCGTCGACGTTCCCGGAACTTCAAAGTCTCCGTGTGGAGTGGAAGTCTAGCTGCCGAAGTGGTCGGGGACAGTACTACTGGGCATGGTGAGACTTGGAAGGTGGTAATAATGTAGACTCGGATGCAAAACATGTGTGGGATACACGGCAAACACCGGACTGTTCGGTGCACGGCAGGCTCCGGCCCGTGGGAATGAGGAGGGCACATAATAAAAAATCCCAGCGTAAGAGGCTGGCGTCCACACGTAAGATGCGGCGATTGCGTGTGCCAGAGAGCGACATGCTACATGGCATCACGATTTCCCAGCGTCCAGTGTCAGGCTCGTCAGGTTCTGCATTGAGTCATTGCACCGCAAGCGACTTGACAAGTCAAGTGACAAGCGATGTCTATTCCCGTAACCACCACCCGTAACCACCAATTACGGAAAGCGACGACAGCATGATCACCAGTTCACATCAGATAAACCATGCCTCTTACTGTACCACGGTAGTGATCATGATCACGAGCAACAGACTTGGGCGCAAAGAGATCTCTGGCCGAGCTGCGACATGCCAGCGCTTGTTCAATACAGTTCGGCCATCAGAATGTAGGTTGGGGGTACTGTAGGGACGCAATTCAGGAATCAGAGTTGTAAGTTACCCCCCTACTACCGGAGTCAGCTTGAGTCACAAGATCATGGTAAAACGCCCGACTTCAAGCGCGCAGGCAGCCCTCTACCGTAATCGCGGCGTAAGCCTCCGTCCAGGCGGCGGTCATGGTCGGTATGTCCTTAAAATGGCTAATAGGAGATGCAGAATTGTGAACCCCAGGACAGTGTAGCTACAGCTGACATGCGAACTACAGCTACTCAAACAAGTGGAGAGTCCAAGTCGCCGCTTGAGTATACTCTTAACAGTTGCTAATTGCCAAAAGTAGTACACGTTGAGCAACGCCTAACATTTTTCTCGAAGTTGTCGCCAAGCCAAGGAAGAAGCTCGCAGTCTGTCGACTGACTCAGGGGGAAAGTTACGGGCACGCGCTGGTGATTATTCATGAAGAACGAAGACTGAAATCTCTGCCCCTTTCCCCGCCTTTCCCCGCACCATAAACAGTATTCCCGTTCGCGTAACACAAAGGGAAAAGACAACATGATCACAAGAGAGCGCGCGAAAAAGTGGGGAATTTAGTCGTCGAAGCCATTCATTTGCTTATTACGACACAAACCGAATTTGCCCGCTCTTCGCCTTTTGCTCGGGAACCAACATTCGGTCGGATCTTGCTACGATGAATAAGGAAAAGGCCCCAAACACTTTGGCATTCGTACGTTCTTACGTACACCAACAGTACACGAGGCTGCGCGGCATCCACCGGTCACGCATAGTTTTAGTTGGTTATCTTGAACCGTGAGTGTGTAAGTTGGCTTACATGTGGGGATGCCGGAGCCCACGCCATGGGTCCCATTAGCTGATCACGACAAGGCGCCGTCCTGTTCTCAGATGCAGGAACGGCCCTCCAAAGAGGGAGGGAAGTGTTGTGGAGCAATGGCTATACGAAGGGCGAAAGACGGGAAAGGACGCCACTGTGGCGCCCCGTGGATTCTACACCACCCAAGTAAGGTGGATTCGTGCTTGTATGCCCGTGGGAAACAGCGGCGGGGCACCTTGTCCCGTTATCCGCGCGCGTCTCTGACCGCTGGCTTCGATTGACCGGTTGTCTAATTGGTCAAGATAAGCGCAAACAGCTCAAGAAGATCTTGTTGGGGCCACGGGACCCATACGGTGGACAGGGGTTATAGGAACGCCTGCGGCGCCGGATGAGACGACTGTGAGACAGTGCAGCTTCGGGAGCGCACTGAGTTCCGCGTTCTTCTCCACACGGGTGAATTTGCACACGCCAGCATGGGGTCATCTCGGCACTACCCAGGATGACAATCTACTAACAAAACCGCGAGGGAACAATAATAACAGCTCGCGAAACAGTATATGAAATACTATATCTATGGGGGAGCTGAAGCGGAAATGAGAATGCGAGAGGAAGTGGTTGATATCGGACAAGTTAGAGACGCACCATGCGCTGGCGCCTCAGATGGAGAAGTGGACGCCTCCAATGTGTTTCGTTCCTGGGCTGCCCTCACTGCGACACGTAGACGCATGCCCTCCCAGCCCAGCAAGTCTGCCTTTGTGTTGAGCACATACTGGTCGATGCCACCGTACTGCGCCGTTTACCAGCGTGAGACGCAAAAGGCGGAAAATGGAGAGAGGGCTGCTCACCTTGCGGATAGTTTTGAGAGCGCGCATGGACAGTTTCACGCGGACCTTCTCTCCGAGCGCGTCAGAGAAGAGACGTTTGGTTTGAATGTTTGGGAGCCACGTCCGACGTGTCTTTGTCTTCGAGAACGGGACGTTGTTTCCATACTGCTTGGTCTTTCCATGGAATAGACCGAGCTGCGACCTCTTGAATGGTTGGCTGAGCGCGGCGGCAAGCGAGGGTAAAGAAGGGAACATGGGTCGGCGGGGTTGAGGGAGACCAGAGTGCCCCCGTGGGAGCGTTCGGAGGGACAACGGAGGCCGAAATAGGCAGGTGCGAACCGAGGGCTCTGACAAGTGGTCACAAGTGCACCCAATTTTTTGTCGGTGTCCCGAGGATCGCTGCTCGCGTGCTCATTCGTTGAATTATAACCGGCGTTTAGGTTCTCAGGGACCCTCATTGGTGGACTATTTTCTTTACAGGATTTATTCCGAGACGGTCGATGCCGCAGAGCCCGTTGCGGCACAGGTTATACCCCAGAGGACCGCTCCCCTTTCACACTCTCTTACAGATCTGATCTCGCTGGTCCCCTTACGCCTGAGTCCTGCCCTGACGGACGTTATCACTTCCCTTCAGTCTTAGTACAGCCCTCGTAATGCTCGCTTGTCCCGGCCGCCTCATATATCATGGGCCACCATACCGCTTATAACACTTCTCCACCCCCAGTCTCTGTTTCCCCGTCCTCCTCATCGCTCGCCAACTAACCACGATGCCTACGTCCTTGCTCTCTCTCCCTGTGGACGTCCTCCTCTCCATACGCGACGTCATATCCTCCGCCCCGTTCACCTCCGCCGATCCGGGACTTGGCCTCCTCGCCCACCTCTCCCTCTCGCAGACCTGCCGTCGGCTGCGGGGAATCTACGTGCTCTCCACTCCTGAGTCCGAGGATTTGTTTTGGAAGCATGCCTGTATGATGGCCGGCTACGGCAGACCCATGCGCCGCGAGTACCCACAGTCACTCCCGGGCATCACCCCGCCCGACACACCGCCGCCTGAGGTACTCTCGTGGAAACAGATCGCACTTCTCGTCACAGCACACAAGCGCGTGTGCGAAATCCGCAGCTGCAGGAACGCCAGTTGTTGGCCTGGTGAGTTCCGCCTCCATTCCATCCCCGGTTCCTTTCCTGGGCATGTCTGGCACGACATGCTGGCTAGTCTTGTGCGTGTGACGCCCGCGGCATGACCCGTGTGCGCGCATCAATCAATTCGCTTTATTGCCTTTTCGCCACCAGTTGTACTTGCTTGCTAACCAAAACTTGTCTCTGACCCTTTCGGGAAACGTCCATTCATCATGTCCAGACGACGAGTCGCACCACCAGTCCGCCTCCCTCGCGTTTCACCCGCTCTTCTACTATCTCCATTTCTCGGCCGGCGCGGAGCTCGATCCGGTAGCTGTCCTGCACACCCTCCTCCCCACCCACCCGGACTGCCGGCGCAAGGTGTACGCGCCGCTCTGCGGCCACGCCAGCGCCGCGTGCGCATTCGTGACGTCCCCCCCTGTGCGGTCTATCACACTCTTGCGGCCCGATTCCGACTGCGCCATCGCGAGCGTGCGTAACCCGGACGGGTGCACGCTGCTCGACGTCAACCGGCTTCTTGGCGATCTGTGCGTATCTACGGTCTGCTCCCCATCACGTAAAGACTGACAGACGGGTGTTGTTCCACGCAGACTCCCGCGCAGCCTCGCCAACATGCGCACCGTGCTGTCCCACTACCAGACCCTGCTGGACGACTACCGTGCGCCCGGCGGATCCTTCCCCGAGGCGATGAACTGCGCACCGCATCGTGGCTTTTTGGGAGACCATCGGTCAGTCGTCTCGTTTGGTGCCCCGCCGCGCGCGCTCCTTTCTGACGTCTCGGATAGATACCCATACTTGGACCTGTCACCGGAGGACATTGACGCCCCCGATTCACCAGACGTGCCTATGGGCCCTTTCATCGTGCGGTGCGAGAGCGACGTTGTCCACGTCGATGCCGTCTTCGGGGTTCTCTCACACAAGTGATTTTTATTTATTACCCATTTGGCACTCTTGTGCTTGTTGTCATTGGAACAGTCGCCGTGTTTGATGTTGATGTATAATAATACCCCCCATTGTGTAATCAATAAATGACATCCCGCTGGGAACCCCACAACATTAGCACCCCGTTGCGTCGTGCGGCGATGCTTCTCGTTCGCTTCGCTTGCGCCCCCACATATAACAGCACGCCACCCATCTTGTTTGCCCTTACCGCCTCATTCTTATTGCCCTGGGCTCTTGCCTGGGCCATGATCACGACTGGACTCGGGACTGCCATTTGTTATCATGATTTACGTAATGTATGTCCCTCGCCTGACTCCCGGCGAGGGCCATCTCCACAATCCATATTTGCGAATCCGGGGAACATGTCAATCACGAGGGATCGCAAAATCATCACTGGTCTCTTATGTGTTTGGGATTCCCTCCCGTAGTACCCAAATTTTTTTCCGCGCGTTTAGTGCAAGGTACTACTCGTCGCCGTATTTCGGAGAAACCTCGAACCCAAGCCTCGACCGCCTCAGGGGGGAGGGCGAGAAAAGGGGAAAGAAGGGACAGACCCTTCCTCTCTTTTGATTGACAGGAGCAAGTCTCGACTTGTCGTTGACAGGTGGCCAGGTGGCTTCGAGTTCCAACCGAGGCCGAGGACTTGTCTAACTAGGAGATTCATGCCCCCAAGGCCTACATTAGGCTCGGTTCTGCCAGTTGTTGAGACGTTGAGGCTCGATGCCTCCCGTTTCATATCCTTCGATTCCGCCCTGTTATGTATGTGTACTTTGTGGTTCCTGAATTGTGAGTACTGCATATTGTCGTTACAATTTTGCGAAGAGAGCGATATAGAGTGATGGCACCTACCTGACCCAAGGCCGCATGGCCCCTTTTAGCCGAAAAAAATCTTCCATCATCTGGGGACTGCCGGAACGGTCTTCGTCGTGCTGGCAGGCCGCACACGACCTTCCCTCCAGCCTCCTCAAAGCCGCAGCTGACTAGCGCTGACCTGCGATAGCCCATCCCAATGGCAAAGGCCGGTGCCGCTGATAGAAATCGATGGAACCCTTTGCCGTAGCGAGTCCTGGTCTGTCGGCCTCGCTGTACAGCGCGTGCAGCCACGACGTCGACATGCGGGGAACACACGCACAGCATTGTATCGGACAGGTTGCGTTGATCAGGCAAGGCGGGTGTGCTGAAATAGAATGGGGTAGCGGTTGATGGGTTCGCGCCACTCTCGAATTTCCGAAGCTTCTCGATTCGAAATGCTAAAGTCTGTTCTTTTGGTGGAGTGGAGGGTGAACGTGCCCAAGCAACGTGTTCGCACAATAATTGTTGTGTGAATGAGTCCGATGCTGTAGGGATGCTGTACATCTGCAGAGGGACACGTTGAATGCGTGCGTCCATGCATCCATTTTCCATGCGCGTGCTGTGGCTGTCAATTAATTGTTGAGCAAGCTGTTGGGCTTGGCTATGGTCCGAAAATGGAGCAAAGGCGCTGTGGCTGTGCATCTCAAGGCTCCGTCCGTTGTTTCGCTTAGGGCTGGACTCCACCTAGAAACAACCACTCTTTTCTTCTTCACCCTTACAAAAAGTACATAAACCTACCACCCTAAGTCCGCGACCGTCCCCATCTACCCATCTACTACCCACACCTCGCTCATTCACAACATGTCCATGTCCTGCTCCGCCGAATCCTCCGCTGCTCCTACTGGCATGCAATCCGCCAGCCGGGACCCCTCTTCCTCCTCATGCTCGTCCCTCCCGTCTATTCCGATGGTGAACCACCTCATGCGTCCACGGCCATTCCCCAACTCATACTGGGCGACGCCGCTGCTGGTAGCATGCGAATACCCCTGGACGCCAACACGTGCCCAGCACTCGCAGAAGCTCGATCTACTACTGCGCGCAGGCGTGCGGACCTTCATCGACCTAACAGAGAGTGGGGAGCTCTCTCCGTACGCCCCGCACCTCGCCGCACACGTCGCGCGCGTCGGCAGCATCGAGCAGCGCGACGTCGAGTACCACTCCTTCCCGATCCCCGACCGCTGCCTGCCGCGCTCCGAGTCGTACGTGCGCCAGATCCTCGCCGTGCTCAGGGACAACGCGCGCCGCGGACGCACATCCGCCGTCCACTGCCGCGGCGGCATCGGCCGCACGGGCGTCGTCGTCGGCTGCTGGCTCGTCGAATCGGGTGCGGTCGAGGACGGCGCCGCGGCGCTGCGCTTCATCGCGGAGGAGTGGAAGTCCGTCGAGAAGTACCGTCGATTCCCGCAAAGCCCCGAGACGGGCGGCCAGTGCGACTTTGTCCGCAATTTCGAGCGGCTCCCGGGCCCGCTGGTGGCGCCGATCTGAGCGGCGAGAAATACACGCAGTTGGGGACGAACGTGAACTTTCAAAGGGAAATAACCCGGCGCAAATGACCGTACGTTTGCTTCTCTCTTGATCCCCTCTTTCTGCGCATGGCTCATTCACACTTGGCGCGCGATAACAGGCTATGCTTTCCTCGTTCTTCATTCGGCAACTGGCCTGATGCCCCTCCCACGAGGAGGGGAAGGAGGATTCTCCCATAGATAGTGATAATTTAGAGGCCCATAACATACCCTTCGAGCACTTAGAAGAATGTACTCGATCACGATCACGACGACTACATAGAGTGTCCGTCGCACTTATTAGAAACGCCCCCATCACGACGCCTTGTTTTTTTGCTTTCTTGTTTACAGCACATCACGATACACGAATAATAATGGCATCACTGGTACGCACACTGCGTTGCAACGACGCCACATGAAAAAAAAGGAAGTAAAAAAAAGGAAGGCCTCATGGCAACCACACCCCATCATCCTGATATCCCGTGAGACAAAAACGAAGTAAAGCGTCTTGGCGAGGTCCGATCTGTTCCGAGTGGCCATGTGTGCAAGAAGCTGCTTCCAAGTCCGCCGCATCCTCAGAAAGCAAACTCTGCACTATCGTTATCACGAGCCAGAATAGACAACTCAGTAACAGTCCGAGTTATTCACGGATTTTCGTCGGATGTGGCGTCCCGTCTTGGTTCCTGCGTTCGGAGATGGGTTCAATCAATTAATTTCACCTATCCAATCATATGAATTACATTTCACGTTATCGCAATCAGATACTGGAGAAGGCATTGATTCACTTTCCTTAAGCTTCACCTTCACCTCCCCTCATTACCCCTGAGTCTTTTCCCAATCAAAATACCTTCAGTGACCATCACTTTTCCGTACTGATCTATCGCAGTGATGCAGGCAGTCTTCACAAGGTCAGCTGAGCCGATGTGTCAGCCCCATGCGTTTGCATGCATGCACACAGCCCTCCAGTAGAGTAGATGGTCAACTTATAATGGAATAGAACCACCATAAGCACTGTCGTCATAGACTCACCGACACGGACACCCCCCGTCGATATTTTCCAGAAATCAAAGAAAAGGGGGGCGGACGATTTGGATGTGAGATCTACAAGTCACCGTGACAACCATGACGACGATGACGGTGCTCGTCGTGTAAATCAGAATATCTATACGAACCTTACAGTAGAGTAGCGCGCGGTGACGGCCGGTGAGCGAGGTGACGCCGTGTTCCCTAGATGGATCTTCTAATGTAGACATGAGGGAACATAAAGCCGATGGGAATGCCCCGGCGGCGATCGGGTGGCATTTCCTCCGTGCAGCGTCTGCCTTTCCACTCTGAGTTCCCAGGCTTCGGGATGTTGGGGTTGGCACCACCACAGTAACATACGGTAGTACGACCCGAGCGTGGGCAAAACATCGACGTGGCAGAGACTAGGCTTCGCTGTTGCCAGCGAACAACCTGCAACCGAACGACGTCATTGCAAGGATTATCTTCTCCGGGTATAGCGCACAGCTGTCGTCCTTCGAGATATTATGATTGCCGTATACAGCAGAACTGCTCTTGGTATGACGTCGTCGACGCGCACACAAGGTCCTCCAAACGGATAACACCAGCAGCGAGGAAAGCCCGAGCGGTCTTTAATCGCAATCAAGGTTGTGCTGACCCTGGTGAATCCTCGAACGTTCAACCTACAATGGGTACACTTTTTCATCGATAAGGCCACAAGGTCCAACTTGAATATACAGCCGTGCAAATCAGTGGTCCAACTGTTCGGCTACCGGGAAGCAAGCAAGACCAGCAACCGAAGATTCCTTTGTGCCTCGAAACGGACACGTTGAGAGTTAAGAGAATAGCGTGCTATATACCGTCCATCCGGGGTCGTTTGCTAGTCACCCGGCTTGCTGGTCACGCGACATCATAGCGCACGGGGCTCACCCATCGTGAAACATATTTCCCATTCTCCGCGGCTTTTCTTCACCACGTCTCCGAGGAGCTCTCTCCTGGTAAGGTGCAACTTCTTCTTCCCTTCTACTAAATCCGACACGACTGTGACTTCCGGTCCGGATTCTATATACTCACCGTACCACTACCGTACTGCCGCAGCCAAAAAGGTGCCGGTTCAGTTCCCCGTCGATAGCGCCTTCAATGACGTACTGAAAGGAAGGGTAGAATTAGGAGAAAGCGGAACCCGGACAGTGTCGAGGCGGGTTGGCGAGAAGGCGATCAACCCGGGGCTCGGAGGGAGCTTCCCGGAGTCCGGCGTACCGTGGCTGGCAAAATCGGAGGTCCACGACGACTGTCAAATCTGAGTCCGCATCTGCGACCTGTCGTCACCTGCCCTCTCCCCAGCGCTTGCATGATGGCTGGGGATATTGCCGGTGCCACGACGAGCAGAGAGGGTCGACCCGAAGAACCTGAGTCGGGGTAATGGGCTCCAACTTACCCGGGCCACAGGGCACATGAGTGAGCACAAATAGACAGGTTCGAGAAATTTCTCTTGACGCTGGCGCACGAGACAGTTGGATCCATCCATCACGTGGGGAAGAAGAGAACCAGACAAAGAACCGACGTCGGGCGCTACCTAATTCGGGATTGCTCTCTCTTTGGCAAGCTCTCTGGCAGTATATCACCGTCTCGTTTTACAGGTGCATTGTTAGGCGTGGCCGACTCCACCTGTGGAGACAAAGGATGCTACTCCCATCACTAAAAGCACTGGCTGAACGTCCCTCGGGATATGGAGAGGGTGGTGATTAAATGGAGAGAGTTTGCTCAATTTGGCATCTTGGAGCGGGCGTGGAGGACGCGAGAGGCAAAAAGACAGGAGCAACGTGCTCTTAGCGCCGCTGGCAATGCAGACATATCAGAGATCCGGACTCACTACGCCATTGCATTGGGTTCTGCGTTTCAACGCACGCACTGGGATCGGAAAGTGAAACATATTCACAATGTCTTATCTTGACAAAATTATTTGGAATAAAGGTAGGCGTCACAGACCGACACATATTGGGCGAAGCCATTGACACTAAATGCTCGCCAATACCCCGCCTTGGGGGCCATGTGGATGTGGACACTTACATTGACACGTGCCACGAAGACCGCGGCGGTCATCCCAAGGCGGCATAGCTCGTGTCCCCAGAGATCTGGCGTCAGGTTGCAACAGACTTTTCGTTTGGAAAGTACGATATTCACAGTGTGTTTAGTGGTTACACATTGGATCTATCATGTGCTTGCCCTAGCTAGACGGATCATGACCCGGAGTCGGGATGCCGAATTTCTCTTCAATCGTACATGTGATTTCATATCTCTATTGGTTATCACAGCTGCTACTGAGTTGTTGTCTGTGAATTATTGGAGCTTGAAAGGCCTTGGAGACTGATGATCCGGCTTGAATCAGTCACGCTTCTTGGTGCTCTTCTAATGTATGGAGGCAGGTAGTAGGCAGTTGGGCTAGGCACAACTCGGCCAGAACGGCGATACGCACACAAAGATCTGCGGCAACCAGTAGGGGGTAACAGGTGGACCAGGCTCAGGTGCTCACTGAGCATCCTTCACTGATTGCAAGCCATTATATAACAGGCTATAAACAAAATCTGAAAGCAAGGAACGTCGCCTACACACAAGTGTTCACACACATAAGGTCCACACGCCGAACCTACCAGGGGAATAATAGCAATGACAGACAACATCAGAAAGAACGAAAAGAAACAATACGCGGATCACGCGAAGAGAACGATGTGGATCAGAATCATGATCGCCACTCCAAGGAGCAGCTCGCCAGGGGTGTCGAGTAGGATCCGTGTGCGGGCGCCCGCATTCTTGCTCGCGCCCGCGCTCGACGTAGGTGCAGCCGCGGTGCCGGTCCCAGATGACGTCGCGTGCGTGCGCACCCAGCCAGAGTCGCTGAGTGGCTGATCCCAGAAGAACCATGGCTGAGAGGGGTAGTCCTCCTGCGAGCGGGAGAGGAACGCCGCATACTTGCCTTGCGGGTCGCCATATACCGCCGCGCCGGTGCCGACGCTGGGGAAGAGCTCGGACGCGGGCTCGCCCTTCGGCGGGATGGTCATGGTAAAATCGATCGCAGCTTTGATCGAGCCTCGAGTGGAAGTGGTCAGGTTCCAGGCGTTAAACCCAATGTGCGCGGCAAGGCGAGCGTTGGTCTGGATGGGCGAAGATTAGGGACAGCAGGGCGAGCTCGAAGACTGCGGGCTTACGATCATCGCGGCTAGATTGTACGACCGGTAGTGAAACGGCCGCGTCCGCTCCGCCTCAAAAGGCTGGGCAGTGCATGTTAGAAGTGAGTGTAGTTTGGGCTAACGTAGTATACGCACTTGTTCGCCACTGGCGAGAACCTGTTTTTGGTACAGCGTAGAGAAGTACTTATGTAGCGTTGCATTGGCTCCCGCAAGGTCGTTCACGAGGATTTGCAGTGCCGCGAGCTGGTTATAATAGAACGTCCCATGATTGCTGCCGGACATAAGGGACAGTCAGGATGCAGTTCTGGCGATGCGCGAAGCAGCGACGCACTTTGCTGAAGCAGCTTCCTCTAATGCGATCTTGTTGCTCGTGAGCCATCCAATGTACGTCGTTGTCCAGTTAACAAGCCCCGAGTCGATCGTATCCGTCCACTCGGGTGCCTTCCCTACACGTAGCACGAGCACGGCATTGACAACTTTCGTCATACACTTGAGGTCGAGCACACCGGTGTGCGTGCCAGTGTTGGCGCCGGGCCCGCGCACCACCTGAGCGTAGTTGAGGTTCGGGTTCATGTACGTGTCAGGTGCGAGGAACCAGGTGTTGATCCAGTTTGCGACGTTCGCAGAGTACACGGACGAGCCATTGATCGCCCAGGCCAGCGCATTGGAGAAAATCGCATCGGACATAGCGGTAAAGGCGCCCGTGTTGTTAACCGTGCGGAAGTCCGGGTTGAACTCACCGTCGCGAGGGACGTATGGACATGTGACCCAGACTAGGCACAGGGCAGAAAAACGATAATGAACAAACAGGGCGGTTGATCATACGAAAGATTTAGGTACTTTGTTGCGGTGTCAGTTCTGTGGTGTTGCCTACGCCGGAGCAGTTCGGCCACCAGCTAAGGTATGCCAAGTGAACAATTGAAGTCAATGGCTGTGAACTTTTGAGTCGAACTCACTATGGTGCCCAACTAAGATAATCGTGCGTATTGTTTGATGGTGCAAGAAAAGCTTTGGAAGTCGTGACAGCTAGACCAAGGGGAAGAAGGGCACAATTAATCTCAAGGAAGAGAAAAAGGAAGGGAATGCACGCACACCATGGGCCCTGGGCAGCGAGCGAGTCTGCCCACTGGACAATTGCCTCTTGGGCGATGACAGTCGTTGTGTTCCAGTTTTTTCCCAAAATGTAGCTTGGTTCGATAAAGTCATTATCGTAGGGGGAAAACCCAACGCTGAGATCATCAGCTAAGGAGCGGACAGTGAGAAAAGAGAGGACGATGGCGCAAAGAAGCGCCATCAGAGTAATACAGAGGAGCTAACTACAGATGGGATGGGGAAGGAAGTGAGGGGTGTGATGCCGTTGTGGGGTGGGATGCCCCGGGAGCGAGCGGGTTGGAGTTTAGCGCTGTGCCTCTCACGGACGCGGTGACAGCGTGGTACTAAGTCCCAATTTACGATACAACTTACAGTATGCGTCAGCGCCTGCGTGCTCGTGTCCCCAAGTGTGCCCCGTGGCCCGTCAGTTATACTGTATTGTTGCAATGCAGTTACGCTTCCACGCCACGTATCGACACAGGGAGTGATAGAGGGCCATTTGCAAGCGCGTGTTAGGCCCATTCAATTCGGACAGCAAGCCCAACCGTGATCGAGTGATCTCCCACCGCGTCCCACGTAGGCTGAGACTCGGAGTTGGCAAATGAAAACCATTGTTCGCGTCTTCCGTCGTCTCGGTTGCCAGTGGTGCAATGCTCTCCTATCGCAGAAGGCCGCAGTACTATTGCTCATTAGCTCGCAACTGTTCCCATTGTTGTCGTCAAAATGAGGATCTTGGAAAGGGTCTTCAATGGAATGACTGGTCACCCAAATAACGACAAACCAAAGCATTCGAACACCGGCACTGCTCATGCCGACGCCCGCGCCCAACATCGGTCAAGCCCGACGGAAGCCAATCCCTCACCGACTCCCACCACAGACGCTCACATTGTCCATGTTCCCCTTATCGGCAACACACACCACCGCTTTAAAGCGAATCACGCTGATACGCTAGTGCTCTCCCTGGTCTGTGAAATCACGCACTTCTTAGTTTCCTTGCACTTGCCTACGCTTTCTGTGCTTGTGCCGCTCAGGAGGACGCTTTCTAAGCGCCGTGTTCCCGCGCGCTTCCCCTCTTTCCCGCGCTCTCTGAGCTCTCTCAGACAGTTCCCTTCGCGTTTTAGCATTCCCCTTTCCCCTGTTTATCTAATCCACCCTCTTTCCTTAGCCTACTTTCCTCAGTATAGTTCATGTAACTTTACACCACGAAGCACACCCGGACCCGAGGAACACCCAGAGCAAGGCGCAAGATGAAACGCGCCGCCCACCCGCGCGCATCGATAAACCCTGACCCTCAAACCCGCCCCTTCGCCCTGGCGCCACGCGCGCCCCGGTAGACTCAACACTTGACGTATCGCAAAGCCGCCCCTACATGGGAGTGGGGAGGTATTTTATTGCGAAGTGGATCTCATTCCGAGAAGTGGAAGGGACGCTAGTATAGGGCTAAACGAGTTGTCATAGTGCCACATAGGGCCATGTACCCCAAGGCGCACTCTAATGGATTCGAAAAGAAAAAAAGAAACAACTTTACACCTCAGGTTATAGTATAGACTTTGCCTCACAGATTTCGGACTTTTGAGCTCGGTGCAGCTCACTCCCTTGCATTCCCAGCGTGCCGCTCGCGCGCAGTCTTAGTGACTTGAATTCAAATGTTCCCAACCCCGGCAGCCACGTTTCGCGCCGCGCCGAAGCGTGCGCGACCGTTTCCGACCACCTGCGACCAACCGACACCGTTTTCTCTCCCGACGTCGCCGCACTCACGCGCGGCCTTAGCCCTCCGATCTCGACGCGTCCGCATAGCCGCGGACCTACGTACAACATCTTGCGCCCCGCGGAGGCATGCATGACCACTTGCGACACTTCACACCCCCCAAATCCTGCGCACACCATAGACCTTGGTCAGGCAATGACCCGGGGTGGTTGACTATTTCTTATTATGCGCCTGCTACAGTAACCCCCGATCTGACTTCGTTTCATGTCGCGATCCGCCGCCTCTTTCAATGCGCCAACCTCTCCGCGATACGCAACTTCACCGTGAGCATTCGGATTTGGCTGGTCCTGAGCTTTTCGGATACACGTATCTTGACACGTATATACCGCTGTCCCCGAGCGCAGTCACTCAGACCCGACCTGTCCATGTCACCTTTGCTAGTCGGTCGGGCAGGCGCCGTCACCGGCATAATCACGAGAGCCTCCAGAGACGTACTATTTCGAGCGAGTCGACCTGACGTCCTGCGGGCGGTAAGTACACTACACACCGCCACGCTCCGATCATGCCGACTGTTGAGCTGCTCCAATCACGCCGATCGTTGAGCTACTTTACTTACCTTTATGCCATCCCTTCCCCAAACTCGGACAACACACTGTCACATGCAAAACCAGCATATGGATTGGCAGCCTTACTTGTTTTTAAGTAGCTTTCTCATCGCCGCCCAAGTGTATTTATTTATAAGTACAACGAACATTAGTGTAATCCCAGAGGGGTAGATACAGTTACCAATTTTGACAGGGTAGATGAAGTTGCGAATACGTGGATACAAGTCATGGTGAAGGCATGATGAGGTTTCAAAGGAGGCTTCGGGAGCTGAGCCGAAGCTTCGGAGATACTGCAAGACCGTGGGAGCTGAATGCCAAAAGTGAAGTGAGCCCTGGATCGTCCCTTAGCCGAGCCGATCCACCACGCTGTCATCTCAGTTGGTCATTGGATGTTCTAGACCATATAAGTATTCCTCCATGATCCCTCCATTTTGAACCAAATGCGTGGTTCAAACTACGGGTAACACTGCCTCACCAATGCGCTCAGGCTAATGGGATTGCTGACAACTTTATAGACTCTCACCGGATCTCACTTGTCCGAGTCTATGTTCAAGTTGGCCTGGCCGGAGGACGCAAAGTACTTGGTTATATCTCCGAACATTCGTGTTGTGCTTCCTTCTGCTATCGGATTGAAGGGGCACGACTAGTAACCTTTGGCTAGGGAGAGTGCTTGAGTATCGACTTCTGTACCCTGGCCCGCTAGAGAGAGGCCCTTAGATATTTATCGCCAGATTCATGGTGTTCCAAAATGTTCATTTCCGCTCGCATCGGAGGGTATCACGACCCCCATTGGGCCCACTCGGTATGAGATGGTGCATCATGGACCCGGTGGATGAGTAGCGGTGAGTGGCAGCGCAGACACCGGTTGTCGAGTTGACATCCCATGAACACTAACCTACTCTGGATCACGGCTCCTAGCTTACGCGGCGTCCTGTCGGAAGGAGATGGAGATAAAAGGACAAGACTGCTGCAAACCAATGGCAAGTCTCGATAACTGTCCTTTCTCACGTCATTATGCTCTCGACAACTTTCTTGGTTGTAGCCTTCGCTCTGGCGTCCTTCTCCCATGCTTCTGTTCTCACAGCGACACCATCCGGGAGGTACCAAGGTACCTGTCGCAGTATCGCGAATGCCATATCCAATTCCTCTCAGCTCTTCTATCCCAGTGCGTGGCTCTCATCTTCGCCTTCCTTTAGCACCAGGCTGACGTACAAGTGAAGACTCCACCCAGTATAATGCCGATGTCGACCACTCTCTCGTCTCGTCGAGTCAGGTGTCTGCATGCTCCGTCGAGCCAGGCTCCGCAGCAGATGTTGGCGTTATTGTACGTACCTCCGGGTCCCTATAATAATAGTCGCCACTCACAGCGTGTCATGGTAGTTGCGCATCTTGGGATCCACACGTACACCATTCGCGGTGAAAGGTGGAGGTCATGCGCTTAATCCTGGATTTTCTTCCACGAGTGGGGTCCAGATTTCCATGACCCGATTCAGCAACATCGAGCTCAATAATGCCACGGGGACCGTTGACGTTGGGTCTGGCGTTACTTGGGACCAAGTATACACAGCTCTCGACTCAACCGGAGTCAACGTCGTTGGAGGACGCGTACCTAAAGTCGGTATTTCCGGTTTGACTCTGGGCGGCGGTTGGTGATACCTCCATGTCACGACGCTAACTGCTGACTTGTGATTTCATGTCACAGGTTATGCCTTCACGAGCAATCAATATGGATTAAGCATCGACAATATGGAGAAATATGAGCTCGTCCTCCCAAACGGGACCATTACAAATGTGACAGAAAGCAATAAAGATTTATGGTTCGCACTTCGGGTAAGTGGACTTGGACCTCCGAGGGAGACGCTTCACTGAGACACCGTATTCTCAGGGTGGAGGGAATAATTTTGTGGGACACTTCCTTGCAAGCCGATAGAACAGGAAGTTTGATTGACATCGATAATAGGGCATCGTGACCAAGTTCACTTACAAGACAGTTCCCCAGGACCAAGTCTGGGTCAGTAACACCGATTGACGTAACATCCATACTCTCAAGCTGACTCGATTTGATAGGGTGGTATTATTAACTACAATGCAGACCAACTGGATTTAGTGAAGGAAGCCCTCGTAAAATTCCAGCAGAAGAATGACAGCAAGGCCGCATTGAATCTCCCCGTGGGTTACACTCCGGCAGGGGTACGTCCTTACGTTTCAATATTATCATTTAGTACAAACCAGGAAGTATCACCCATTCAGGGAATATCCGCGGTTGCTATCCTTTTCTACAATGCGCCCACACCCGCGCCGGGGATTTTCGATGACTTCTTGGCGATTCCGACTAATCAGTCTGATGTCAAGACGAGATCGTTCGTTGATATGTTCAACACCATCTCCTCCAGAAATTTCCCCAACAATGTTCGGTCGGTATTTCTCAGCTCTGGTGATTGAACATGGTTGATGAAAAGATACAGCGGTCGCGCCAACGGTGTCTCAGTCACGCAGTACTCTCCATCTGTTTTCGACGCGATTGTAAATCAGACTTTGGTGAGCACCGTCTTGCCTCACGAGTCCAAATCTTACCCAACGACCGCACGTCTGTAGTTCTGGGGAGGTAAGATCGGAGCACTAGATCCAAATGTCACCGTCACGCTCGCCTGCGAGCCATTTCTCAAGGATCTGTTCTCTCACGGTTCAGACTCTGCGGCCCCCCCCGATCGTTCTCGCGCTCTCTTACCCACGGCCGTCACTATCATATACAACAATGCTTCCTTGGATGACACTGTAAGTAAGGGGATGCGGAGTCTCTCTGATGCGGTCACCGCGGCGGCGGTTGCGGACGGGCAAAATGTTTCGCACGCGGCTGTGTACCCCAATTACGCGTTGTTTGACACGCCGCTGGAAGAGATTTATGGGGCGAATCTACCTCGGCTGCATGGGATAAAGAAGGCAGTTGACCCGAAGAATGTGATGGGCCTTGCTGGTGGGTTCAAGATATGAAGGATGACTCGGATGGTGTCCTTAATACTGGATCGCAATCCTCCTTTTTCGATCCTTGTGGGCCCTGTGAATGGAACATATAATAGCCTGAGATACTGTATATAACTTACTAATTGATCCCCCATTGTGATTGTTTTTCTCAGCTTTGAGGCCCAAGCGAGACCTTAGTTAAGGGCACGAATCTTTTAGAAGTGTCTTCATCTTCAAGATGCCTTTCACACCTTTAATCCTGCATCCGAAATTTGGATCGAAAAAGAAAAAGTACTGCTGGGCATTTGCAGTGTCAACTCCCCCTTTTGGCCCCGTATTCCTCTCTGGAGTTTCATAACCTCATCGTCCAATGCCATTAACATGGGTGTGGTTAGTTGGTGGGAGTTTCTGTCCTATATATATTATTTAGCCCGAGCCGTGACTGCAACGCATCAAAAATATCATGAAGACATTACCGGCGGCCTTCAAGGAAAATGTGGGCTTTCTACCTCTTCGGAAGTGGGTCCATAATATTGATACGGGAGACGCAAAGCCACTGAGGGGCAAGCTTGAAGGTGAGTATTGGTGACTCGTAACGCAGGTTGTATGGCGTTCTGGAAGCTTTGCGAGGTGACAATATTGTTCTCTAGTACGGCTTTAAACTGTTGTCGAAAACAGTTCTCATTGCTTGAAAAATCTCGGGCGAGAGTCCCGCCTGTAGACGTTGAACGGGGACGGTATTCCAGCCTCTCCAGCCTGTCCCGCCGATATGTCAGACTCGGAGACCATAATAGCCGTTTTCGCACTCCGAGTATCGCGACTCGACTTAGGTTGCAGAACCCTGACTCGGAGGCCCGCGATACTGCAGCGCGCCGGCCATTACGGACGCCGATACCAACATGTCAGCGGGACAGGCTGGAGTACTACTGCTCCCCGTTCGACGTCCTACAGGCGGGACTCTTACCCAAGATTCTTCAAGCAATGAGAATGTTTTCCTGTTCAACTTTTGAACAACGGTTTAGAGCCATAGAAAACACTGGCATCGTCACCTCGCAAAGCTTCCAGAACGCCATACCATCCGCCAATACCTACCTCACCATCAATGCCCCTCCTTTCGTGACAAGAATGTAACGAGAGATTAGAGGAGAGATTCTGTCTTCCTCGCATTGAATTCGTAGGGTCTAAATACTATAAGGAATTGCGCTTGTGCGTCGCACATACGCATCTGTCTTAGTTGTACAATACTCAGCATCTCGAACACGCCTTGTAATCTCCTTGTAATATCTGAGAGTCTGAATCACAGAATTGCGCTGACTACTTGGCTGACTAATTATAATTGTGCCTCTAGTAGGTGGTGCTTCGGCGACTTTTGTCATCTGCGATTCACTCAGGGTGCTGAGATAGTCCGAATGAGGGCGCGAGGACAGAGAGCGAACACGACGTTGCGAGTGCAAGCGTGAATCGAAGAAGGAAGCGAGGGATGGAAATGAGAGTTGTCTGACCTGAGAGAATTCCGGGTGCCGTCAACTTTATTCACACAAGGCGAATGGTAAGAAAAGGGGTAACATGGTGTTGGTATATTCACCAACAAGGAGAGGGGGATGGAACGGAGCCGAAGAAAGGGAGACACACAGAAATGGGAGCCGGTACGAGATAAGGGGATATGACGAACAGAGGCCAGCGCGATGTACGATGTACGTCATAGTATCTGCTCGCCACATCGCCCAAGCGTGTCGCCTTTTGTTAATCATGTAAAGGTGTCCCACCTTTCGCGTTACCTAGCGCGGCGTATCTGCACGCGAACTTAGCATCAGGAAAACCTCCCGAGGCTCATGGTGTAACGGGGTCACCTGGGGTCACCTTCTGCGAATTCTGAGTATTTGCGTCGGCACCATGTTCGAGGAGTAGCGTGGCCGCCACTTGGGAATCAATCCCCGCCATGGAAAACAGCGCAGTTTGCCCATCCTTGTCCCGGGACAGAACATCCGCGCCGTGTCGAAGTAGCACGCGCGTTGATCAGTCATGCCTTCTGTTCAATTTTGCTCTTCCGATGTGCGGAGCAGGCAGGAGGCGGGCCTTGCCCAACCAATGGCCTACTGTACGGCCAGAATGGCGACGCATCGACAGGGATCAGACATCACGACGATCAGTAGGGGGTAATAAGTGGACCATCCTCGGGTTGCACACCGAGGATGGTCCACCGACTCGTCTTGCAAGATATTATATAACAGACCAAACAAAGCAGGGAACGTCGCCTACACGCAAGTGTTCACACACATAAGGTCCACGTGTCGAAGGGGGAATAATACCAAAGAAAACACCAGAAAGAACATAATGAAGCAATGCGCGGATCACGCGAAGAGAAGCACATGTATCAGAACTATGATCGCCGCCCCAAGAAGCAGCTCGCCAGGGCTGCCGAGTAGGATCCGCGTGCGGGAACTCGCGTTCTCGCTAGCGCCGGCGCTCGACGAAGCGGAGGCCGCGGCGCCGGTCCCAGACGGTGTCGCAGCGCCAGCGCTGCCCGCATGCGTGCGCACCCAACCCGAGTCGCTAAGCGGCTGGTCCCAGAAGAACCATGGCTCGGTGGGGTAATCTTCCTCTGAGCGAGAGAGGAACGCCGCGTACGTGCCCTGAGGGTCGCCGTACACCGCCGCACCGGCGGCGACGCTGGGGAAGAGCTCGGACGCGAGTTCGTCCTTCGGCGAGACGGTCATCGTGAAATCGAGTGCGGCTTTGATCGAGCCTCCAGCGGAAGTGGTCAGGTTCCAGGCGTTAAAGCCGACGTACGTGGCGAGGCGCGCGTTGGTCTGGATGGGCGATGTTGCTCCTAATTAGTGGATGGCACTAGGGACGGGCATGTTCGAGAAGGCTTACGATCATCGCGGCGAGGTTGTACGACCGGTAGTGATATGGCCGCGTCCGCGCCGCCTCAAGAGGCTGGGTAGTGCGTGTCAGAAGTGAATGTAGTTTGTTCTAAAGTAGCATACGCACTTGCTCGCCACTGGCGTCAACCTGATTTTGGTACAGCGTAGAAAAGTACTTATGTAGCGTTGCATTGGCGCCCGCAAGGTCGTTAACGAGGATTTGCAGCGACGCGAGCTGGTTATAATAATACGACCCATGATTGCTGCCGATAGTCAGGACACAGTACTGGCTTTATGCGAAGAAGTGACGCACTTTGTTGCTGCAGCCTCCTCTAGCGCAATCTTGTTGCTCGTGAGCCATCCAATGTACGTCGTTGTCCAGTTAACAAGCCCCGAGTCGATCGTATCCGTCCACTCGGGTGCCTTCCCTAGACGTAGCACGAGCACGGCACTGACGACTTTCGTCATACACTTGAGGTCGAGCACACCGGTGTGCGTGCCGGTGTTAGCACCTGGCCCGCGCACCACCTGAGCGTAGTTGAGGTTCGGGTTCATGTACGTGTCAGGCGCGAGGAACCAGGTGTTGATCCAGTTTGCGACGTTCGCGGAGTACACGGATGAGCCATTGATCTTCCAGGCGAGGGCATTGTAGAGAACCGCATCGGCCAGGGCGGAGAAGGCGCCCGTGTTGTTGATCGTGCGGTAATCCGGATTGAACACACCGTCGCGCGGGGCATATGGACATGTGACCCAGACTAGGCACAGGGCAGAAAAACGACAGTGAGCAAGCAGGGGTCATACGAAAAATTTAGGTACTTTGTTGCGGTGTCAGTTCTGTGGTGTTGCCTACACCAGAGCAGTTCGGCCACCAGCTAAGGTATGCCAAGTAAGCAAATAGAGGTCAATGGATGTGAACGTTTGAGGCGAACTCACTATGGTGACCAACCAAGATAATCGTGTGTATCATTTGATGGTGCAAGAAAGGGCTTTGAAGTTGTGACAGCTAGACCAAGAGGAAAAGAAGGGCACAATCAATCTTAAGGAAGAGAAAAAAGGAAGGAAATGCACGCACACCACGGGCCCTGGGCAGCGAGCGAGTCTGCCCACTGGATGATTGACTCTTGAGCAACGACGGTTGTGGCGTTCCAATTTTTTCCCAGAATGTAGCTTGGCTCGATAAAATCATTGGCATAGGAGGAAAACCCGATATTGAGATCAGCTAAGGAGTGGACGGCGAACAAAGAGAGGACGACGGCGCTAAGAAGCACCATCAGGGTAATACAGAGGAGCTACTGTAGCTGCAGAAGGGAGGGGGGAGGGAATTAGGGTGGTGATGCCGTTGCGCGTTGCGAAGTTGGGGAGCAATTGGAGATTAGCGCTCGGCCCCTCTTGTGGACGGTGACAGCATGTTCGAATATACGATACAGTTCTGTGAATGCGTGGGCGCCTATAACTCGTCGCGCGACAGGCATTGTTCGGTCCAGTGCGATACCCCACGTAATAATTACTGTAAGGAGCTGTAAATAACTTCAGAGAATACGTATGCGGAGGTGGCAAATTTAAATGCAGATGAGTCAACCAACGGTGTCATCTCGGCTGGTGGTGTAACTTGACAGCGTTCGTGCTCAATTCAGCTGCCAGCTCGACCTGCCAGAATAAGCTGAGAATGTAAGGACAAATGAACAGGTGAGGACTCCGACCATGGTCAGGAACCTACCAGGTGGACTCAGTTGTCCCATAGGAATATGGGAAAGTAGGAGTCATAGTGAGTGGAGGAGCTACTCACTGTACAACGAAATAGTCACAGCACTACTGTTCTCACAACTATCCCGACTTTGTTGTCGAGGCTCTTGAAATGGCAGACCAATTCGAACTACATCATGTACTGTACTCCTTATGCGCCTCCGATTTGACTTCGTGTCGGGTCGCGATCCGCCGCCTCTTCCAACGCGCCGAGCTCTCCGCGACAGACCGTGAGCCTCCGGATTTGGTTGGTCCTGAGCCTTTTCGGACATTACACCATCATCACTCAGACTCCTCCGCCCATCCGTATCACCTTTACTAGTCGGTCACAGTCGCGAGAGCCCCCGGCCAGCCACTGCACATCTCGCAAAACCACCTCATCCGGAGATGTCCGCGGTTCATAGCATACCGTGTTCCCACTCTTAGGAGCCTGACCTCCGCCGTTCCTCAGGGTCTTTTCAATGTCCGGGATACGTCGGTGGATGGATTCGAGCGCCTTACGCATCAGGCCAAGCAGCTCAGTGAAGGGCATGCAGAACATTTCGGTTGTGGGGAAGGCGATGTATGTCCAGTCTACTGGTAACTTAGCGAGAACTCCCCCAGCGAACGCATCGAACACGCACCGGGTACTATCCACTTCTCCGCACCGACGTCCTCGGGACGGAACACAACTCGTGGCGTGGCACCGCACGACTCATCGACTGCCGCGCCGCGCGTGACGATAAGCCTGACGGCTTCCCTGATCCTGCGCTTTAACTTGGTGCGCAAGGTGGGACGGAGCGCGATGCGTGAATCGAACGCAATGACTTGCAGCGACATGTCGGCGCTGCGTTGTTCTGGCTGCTGAGGGCGCGCTGGGTACGGCCGCGGCACGTAAGGCAAGGGGTACGGCGCATCTGGCTTGCTCAGAAACGCTTTTGGGGACGCACAGAGGTTGAAGTGTTTGCTAACCCAGCGCACCATAAGCGCGTTGCGCTGATAGACGGGAAGGTCAGCGCCGGGGTACGATGGGTCAAAAATCTCCGAGGTTGGATGCGATTTGCGCTTGGTGACGAGGGCGACGCCAGAGCCGGGGGTTGTGTGTCGGAACTTTGAGGGCGATGTCGTTAGATAGTTCCGTGGAAAGGAAGAGACTTAGTCGATGCCAGGCGTACATTAACCGATTTTAGTGGGGTTGGTGCTTTAGAAAGGTTTGCGAGCTGTGGGTTTTTCAGGCGCGAGATTGCTTGCATGGCCGGGCTGGGTGATGAAACGGATGAAGAGGGGTAATACTCGGTATGACGTAAGCGTAAATCTCACCAAGTCTGAACACCGTGACCGCACCACAGTCACTTCGAATTTTGCTGTATTTCGGGGCATAGGTTCTGGTCATACGGGGCTTCGGTGACCCATAGCGACCTTTACAAGGGCGACTTCACTTATGTACCTGTCACCAAGGAGGTGGGGTAATGCAAAGAAGTCTCTCCATTCGGTGTTCAAGTTGATAATCGCACGCTTCAGGCCTACTGGCAGACCAATATTGATGGCATATATCTCAGCGGGCAGATAATCGCCGGCACGACTGACACAATCATCGACAGTGCACTGTCATGATCCCCGGTGACAGCAAAACTGTACAGGTCTTTTTCGATCGGATCCATCTCATCGGAAACGGATACTACTGTACAGCAGTATGGAAATAGGACGTGAGTCACAGAAAGATGAATCGATTATCTCTCTACCAGTTCCCTGCTCATTCGATTCGGAAATCTCGTTCCAATTTGGTAGTAATGGCAACTTCACACTTCAGCCTCGAACTTTTAATTTTGCTACGTACTGTGATAACCCAAATGCCTGCGTAGGCGGTATTGCGGCGAACGATGATGGTGAGCACTATACTTCATTGTGCTTCTACATCTCATCGGCAGTAGGTTTCTGGGTTCTCGGGGACGTCTTCCTAGAGAACGTATACGGAATTCGACGTAGGAAATAAGTGGGTTCGCTACTCCTGCGTAATTGGTTCGATTGGTGTAAGTCCCCAAAGCAACTTTGGTTGCGTATATACCCGAGTCCCTGCACAACTTACTTTTCGCAGTTGCCACCCCCTCACGCTCTCTCTCAAAGCCCCCCGTACGGGTGACTATTCATTTGGCACGATATAGCTAGTAATCGCTGCGTTACCTGGAGTCTTCCTTTGATGCAACAGACGCCTCGAATTCTGGAACTTGCGGATCAGGATGGACCCGTATTTACGATCAGTGGTCTGCGCACCATCTAAGGCGGCTAGTTATTTGTTTTGACCATTTGATCACTGTATAGAATTACCATAGTAGGGAATGAATTAAGTGCGAGGGTAACAATCCGTGAGACGCCAAGTTTTCGTGCTTTCCCAGCTAGATGTCAAAAGACCCCACGCCTACCGTAAAAAGGAAGGTTACCACATGGCCATCTTTTTGCCAAGAGCACTGGCGTTTCCGCCCTAGATGCACGATAAGGTCGGATAAGCTTCCGTGAGCCCGACATGTGTGGGCCAGAATCTCAGTTTCCCGGTATAGTAGTACGCGAGTGGCTGAAAAGGCTATCCCTATCACTACGACAGCTAGTGAGGTCTTCGTGTGCCAATGATTGAACTACCAACTCGATGTCTTCTTGCCTATGTATATAACATGTACAAGCGGTCTTCAGGGGAGCACATTCTCCTGATCTTATTTTCACTAGTGATCACAAAGTCCAAAAAATAGATAGTTTCTGGGGCTGATAGCTATACTCTCCCGTCAGAGCACAAAGTGGATGGGGGACGCCTTTCAGACAGTAGGCAGGCCATGGTAGCCCTGCGGGCGCAAAGGCTGCAAGTTGGTGGGATTGTTCCCGTTCAAGTTCCCATTGTACGATACGACGGCAGGAACGTTCACGTTCGGTGTGGAGGTCGGTACGTGTTCCTGCAGCAGGGGGTACGTGCTCGGGTTGTCCGGGTCCTACTCACACCGCAACCAGTACCACCGCCCAAGAGATGAGCGCACAGAGCACAAGACACTGGGGAGGGATGGACAACGTACATATAACGTCATCCGCGACCCCTGTGCGTGGCCGTACGACGTCGCGGGAGGAACTTGGCTCATTGGCGATGCCGATGGCGGAGGTGTCATGTCGTTAACCAAGAACGCGGCAGACGGCGCCTGCGTGCGCTGTTGCCTTCGCCGGAAAACGAACAAGAGGCCGGCGATGGCAGCTATGGCCACGACGCCACCGGCGACGCCGCCTGCGATGGCGCCCACGTTCGACCCACTTCCAGAAGAGGTTGATACGGGCGAGGTGGATGCAGGTGTAGATGGAGAGGTGCTGGAGGTAGGGCTAACACTCGACGAGGATAACGTGCCGATGAGTTCCCCTGGAAGGATCTCGGGAGTGTCTGAGGAGGGACGGTCGGTCAGACGGAAACCGTAAAGGAATGAAGGCCTACCGCCGATAGTGAACGCCGTGGTGGCATCCCAGAGGTTCACAAGCTGAGGGGAGGTGACACAAGTTAAGTCGGGTTCTTTTAGACGCCAGCAGGGAGCGAACCGTGACGTCCCGGAGAGCCCACTGCGGAACACGTATTCCTGGGGGTATAGGGTTTGGGAACCTACGTGCGGAAATCCGCCGCTCAGGACCAAGACCAAACATAAGCCAATCTGCTGCGATGGTCAACTCACGTAGAGGGGTCCATGGTTTTTGTGCAGTTATGCGAATAATTCGACCAACTAAATTATGTTGGGGGGTAATTTCGGCAAATTGCAGTGCAACGGAATCATGATGACATACGTTCTCAGGCTCCCTCCTTGGCACACACTGCAGGCACTGAGAAGATTATATGTCACGGTATTGCAGAAGCACAGGTTTGCGCCTTGTTCTTCAGGAGGACCCAAATACGAGTACGAAGAATTCCGTATCGGATATAAGGTGAATTCTGCCGGCGGTGAGTGACACAGGCAGTGCACGCAGGATTTTGACATTACCGCCCCCGTCACATGTTCCCAGCAAGTACGCTGCGACACTACACGAATTTTGACCAATAGAGTTGAATGACTGGGTGTCGATCGTGAAGCAGCCCACATAAAAGTAGGCTATAAAGCTATACCCATTGCAACAATGACGAGGTGCAGTTCGGGGCACTAATCTGGGCAACCACGAGGTCACCGAGAAAAAGAAAGGACGTAAGCACAGCGAGACTCGAAGACACTCTCGACTGCATGAAGGGAGGGAGAAAGGTGGTGATTCCCAGGCTGTGCTATAATGACAAGAAAGTCTTATATGAGGGCTAGGCGCATACCCGCCCAACTCGGCGGCCCGTGAACCAATTACCGTTGCTTCTTCAATGTGACCGTGAGGGAAACGAACCAATCGTGACGATGACGAAAGCCTGTGTACCTGACGATGATACATCAGTACATCAGCGCCTAAGTGGCGTGTGGCGGGCACTTATAAGCCGAATGCGTGAATCGGGCTTGACTTGACACAAGCAAGCCGAATGTCCAACTTGAAGAAATGCGGGCATGAGTATAAAGCTTTAGTATTTTGGGGGTTGGGGGGTAAGGCATCAACGTATCAACAGTTGCAGATGAGTCGATGAAGGATCCGACCCGGACTCGACCAAGGGCGTCTGAGGGCGTCTGATGTCGAAGGGCTTGGCATGGACTCCGAGTGACACCACTATCGTCCAATCATAACCGTGTGGTCTTGAGTGATTTGCGGCCCGGGTCACGCGATCACGGTCACGTGACACTCACCAAGCAACTCCTGGTTGGGATATTCCGCAAGGTATTCCGTGTAAGTGATAAATGCCATGTACAAAGTCAAAAAAAACAACACGGACGTGTCTGAGACTGCTTCCATTCCAATAGCAAGAGGCAAGCCCATGGTAGCCCTGTGAACGCGTATTTTCTGTAGTTGTAGTTGTGCGAACAGCGCCAGATCAACCCAAGCAGATCCTGTACCTCCAGCATCAATACATAATGACTTCCCTACCGGATGTGAACGTTCCCGACATGTCATACCATAGATATTTAAACGGGAACAATCCCACTGACACGCAGCCCTTGAGCGCACAGAGAACAAGACGCCGTGGGGACAACACACGTACTAGTATGACGTTATCGGCGGCATTGGCGTGTTGTCGTACGAAGGCACGGGATGGACCTGGCTCATCTGTGAAGATGACGACGGAGGCGACGCACCCTTGACCACGAACGCGGCGGATGGCGCCTGCGTGCGCCGTCGACTTCTCCAGAACCCGAAAACGAACCCGAAGCCGGTGATGGCAGCTGCGGTTATGAATCATAACTGTAGTGGAACTATATCTAGTGAAAATCTAGTTCTTCTGGCAACCATAAGTAGAAGCCCGCCGCTCAGACAAGCAGGACAAGACCAGACATACTAGGCCAATCTGCTGCGATGGTCGAATCACATAGAAAGATGGGCCCCGTGCATGTGTACATGTAAACAATTAGACCTGTAACAAGCTGGAGAATGAAGTGGAGGATGAGGGATGAGGCCTATGATGAGGGGCTCCGGGGTCGCGAAGACTCGGGCTCGGAGGCAAGAGAAGAGGACACTGGTTCATAACGTTCATTCACGGTCCGGCTCAGGCGGACTGTGGCCGTCCCATCAAGGCTTCTGCTTCCCCTGCTTCCGAAATTGGGGCCTTGGCTCGATGGCAACCAGTGACCAATGACCTACAACTCGGGCTCTGTAGCTCTGGTGAGTCTACCTTTTGGGGTGTTTGAGTTATATAGACAATTGCACTGCAAGGGTAGTTCCTGCTCTACTAGTTCATCCCATGGTTCCCCACTGATACGTGATCCTGTAGACAGACTACATGTGACGTTCTCCCCTCAGGTTTTTCTTGCAAGCAGTATATAAGCACAGGTACAGGTCACTCACCACACCGCCACGCATTTGTTGTTCTTGGGTTGCTGGAGTCTGTGGCCCGACGAGCGAAATCTCGCGAGCATGAAGTTATATATATGGGAACAGTAACAGTATCGTGCCACGGTACTAATAGTAAGACCGTCCAGAAAGACTATACGCTATTGAGTGTGGACAGGTAGTGGCTATAGGCGAGATTTATTAGTGTGGACTATATCACGTAGCCCGTTTTATTCATTCATCTGGGTGAAGAACCAAGAGACAAGGTAAGAGAGCCCGAGGGAGAGCCCGACCATTATTTGATCTGTATCACTTGTTATCAAGAAAACAGACACTGTCCAACCGTACAAGACACGGACACCGTCACACGCACAGATGCACACACACACGAACACGCATACAACCTCTTTTAGCTGGCAATCACACGAGTCAAGAAAAAAGTGACAAAATTATGGCAGCTATAGCTGTGACGCCACAGACGACGCCGCCCGCGAAGGCTCCCTTGTACAACCCGCTCCCGGAAGAGGTGGACGAGGGCGAAGTGGGTACCGGCACAACGGTGAAAGAGGCACTGGTGGTAGTCCTTATTGTAGAGGTGGTTGGTGTGTTGATCAGTTCCCCTGGAAAGACCTCGGGAATATCTGAGGGAAGAGGGTTGTCAGACGAGAACCGTAAAGGAAGAAGGTTTAATTACATACCGCCGATGAGTCGCGCAGAACTGAAACCCCAGATGCCGGAACGCTGTGAAAAGGAGATACCAGTTAAGCTAGGTTTTTGAGGAAGGGCCTGCGGGGGAACGAACCGAGGTATCCTGGAGAACCCACTGTGGTACACGCGTTCCGGCAGGTACAAGGTTGGGGAATCTGTGTGTGGAGACCCGGCACCGCTCAGGGTGATGGCCAAACCTAAGCCAGCTACGCAATGGTCGACTCACGTAGATGGCGCCAGGGTCTTTGTACAATTTTGGTAATATTCGGACCACCTAAATCGTGAAAGGGGGAATTGGTTAGCTAAAGGCGTGTGATGCCAGTGGAACCAGACGTACAATAACGATAGCCCTCCTTGGCATTCAGCGCAAGCACTTAGGAGATTGTATGCCACTGTGTTGCACCAGCATGGGTTTGCTTCCAGGTTCTCTTCTCTGCTAGGACCCGCATAGGAATGGCCCAAACCCCGGAGGGGAGCCACGATAAACGCTGCCGGCGGTGAGGACATTATGCGGTGCTCACAAGAGTTTTTAAAACATATTACCACCACTGTAACATGTCGACATCATGTACGCTGTGACTAGACACGGATTTTGGTTAAGGGAATTGAACGACTAGGTGTCGATCGTAAATCAGTCCACATAAGGGTAGCCAGTAAGGCCGTACCCATCCCCACGAGAACAATGTGTCATTGCAGATCGGGGCAGCAATCTGAGCAACTACGAGGTCACCGACGAAGAAGAGAAAGAAAGACGTGATTGCAGCAAGACTTGACGACACCTTCCACTGCATGACCGCAAGTAGGGACAAAGCTAGGATAGATAGATGACTCCAGTGACAGAGGAAAGCCTTATAAAGGCCCTAGAGGATTAGGC
Organism: Lactarius sanguifluus; assembly: GCA_021527775.1. Lineage (NCBI taxonomy): Eukaryota > Fungi > Basidiomycota > Agaricomycetes > Russulales > Russulaceae > Lactarius > Lactarius sanguifluus. Next base: position 83,202 of record JAKEYF010000094.1, read on the forward strand.
CTCCAGACCCGGGTACGTTCGGTCATCGATGTAGTCGCCCATACACCGGCACATGAATGATTCTTTGGATCATTAGGGACTCGGAATAAATGTGGTGCAAGACGACAATCATGTGTGTGCCAAGTCTTCGTACTTTCCCAGCAAGACTCCACGCTTACCGAAAAGGGAAGGTCGTCATATGGCCAGCTGTCACTGGACCCTTTGCCAAGAGTACTAGCATCTAGGGCGCGTTTTGCCTGGATGCACACGAAAAAAATAAGCTTTCGTGAGTCCGACATGTGTAGACTAGAATCTCAGTGTCCCAGCACAGTAGTCCGAAAGAGGCTGACATGGCAGTCCCTACAACTACGACAGCTACCGGGTTCTTCATGTGTCCGCGATTGAACTACTGATTTGAGTCATTGTGTCCATCTAACACCCACACGTGGTTCCTAATGCTCTTTTCGTTGGCGATCAAAAAGGTATGATGGTGTCTGAATCGCAGAGCGGATGGGAGAGGATCAGACCATAGGGAGGCCATGGTAGCCCTGCACTGGCAGGTGCAAGGGCCGCATGTTGGTGGGATTGTTTCCGTTCGAATACCCGTTGTACGACACGATGGGAACGTTCACCTTTGGTGTGGAGGTCAGTACGCCTTCTTGCCGCTGGGGGTACGTGGTCGGGTTGTTCGGGCCCTGTTCGCACCGCAACCACCACCAACACCCAAAAAAGAATGAGCACACAGAGAACAAGACGCTGTGGGGACAACACACGTTTAACATCGGTCTGTGGCGGCACCGGCGTGTCGTGTGAGGGCGCGGGGCGAAACTGGCCCATCTGTGATGTCGAGGGCGGAGGCGGCGCGTCGTCGACCACGGACGTGGGAGACGGCTCCTGTGCGCACCGTCGCCTTCGCCAGAAAGCGAGCACAAGGCCGGCGATGACAGCCACCGCTACGACGCCACCAGCGACGCCTCCTACAATAGCGCCGGTGTCCGGCCCGCTCCCAGACGAGGTGTTGATGAGTACTCCTGGAAGGACCTCGGAGTATCTGAGAGACGGTCGATCAGACAAGAATCCTAAAAGAACGTAAGGGGGATGGTTTGATGCCTACCACCAACAATTCGCGCCGCGGTGGCATTCCAGATATCCGCACGCTGAAGAAGGGGAAACTTTTAAAATGGGTTTTGGGAAGGCACGAACAGGGAACGAACCGTGATGTCGAGGAGAGTCCACTGCGGCACACGTGTTCCTGCAGGTACTGGGTGGGACAACCTGTGTGTCGAGATCCGCCGCTCAGGGCCGAGCATAGTAACCCAACCTGCTGCGACGATCGACTCACGTGGATGGTTCCTGGGCAATTTTGCGAAAATTGAAGTCGTGAAGGGAGCGATTAAACAAAGTCGATGTAATTGAATGGCGCACGATTTTGGCAGCCCCTCTTGGCATTCACCGCAGGCACTTATGAGGCTTAATATCGCGGTGCTGCACGAGCAATTTCCAGGCCAGGGCACGTTAGGTCATCGATATCTGTTGGTTGCCCTTACACTGGCACATGAACGCTTCTTCTGACCATGAGGGAATAAATGCGGTGCAAAGATGTCAATCATGCGAGCCAAGTCTGCGTACTTTTCCAGAAAGACGACAGCACTGGTACACTTACTGATTCAAATACTGAAAAAAGGAAGGCCGTCACATGGCTGGTCGTCACTGGACCCACAGCATGTAAATCATATCGATGGCAATTGCATCTCTGGCACAGGTCTCGACGATGACTAATCCATATCGCTCCTCCGGTCCGGACACATCCAGGCGAAATGCCGTACTAGTACGCCAGTACTCTTGGCAAAGCTTGCAACGTGCGAATGCACCACTGGGCCTCCAGTTGGCAATCGTGAAAGAATCTCCCCCCACGGGCTGCATATCTCGGCTATTCTCGGAATCTGCTTCTCGCCCATAACTAAGGAACAAGGTTCAAATAAAAACAAAGGAACAAACTTTCTCGTGCCCGTGCATGGTCATATAGCTTCCGGTCTGCCCCCTTTAAACATCCTATACCTTCCATATTTCGGCAGGAAATTCCTCCCCTGAGTGTTGCCGTGGGATTAACTTACACGGTAATCACGATTCAGGGAGCCTGCGACCTGCAAGTTGGACAGCCAGATGAGCATGCAACATCAAATATATTATTTCCCCCCACACTTATTCAAGCTAATACTCGTTCTTCTACTATGTGGTGGCCATCGCGACTATGTTGCGTTTCGCCTGGATGCACGATACGGATAAACTTTCGTCCGATATATGCGAACCAGAATCTCAGTTTCCCAGTACAGTAGTTCGTGAGGCTGAAAAGGTCCCTACTACTACGATAGCTGCCGAAGTCTTCGTGTGCCAATGATTGACTACCAACTCGATGTCATCTCGCCTATCTATAGAGTATACACAAGCGGTCTTCGGACCCGGAGAGTACATTCTCCTGATCTTATTATTTTCGCTAGTGACCACAAAGTCCAAAAAAAAAGTTTCTGGGGCAGACAGTGATTCTCTCTCGTCAGAGCACAAAGTGGATGGGAGACGCCCATCAGACTGTAGGCAGGCCATGGTAGCCCTGCGGACGCAAGGGCTGCATGTTGGTGGGACTGTTCCCGTTCGAATATCCATCGTACGATACGACGGGAACGTTCACGCTCGGTGTGGAGGCCTGTACGTGTTCTTGCAGCCGGGGGTACGTGTTCGGGTTGTTCGGGTCCTGCTCGCACCGCAACCAGTACCACCGCCAAACAAGAGATGAGCGCACGAGAACAAGACGCTAGCGAGGGGGTGGACAACGTACATATAACGGCATCGGCGACCCCTCTGTGTAGTCGGCGTACGACGGCGACGGCGCGGGGTGAACCTCGGTCATTGGCGGTGGCAGAAGCGGAGGGGGTACGTCGTTAACCAAGGACGCGGCAGGCGGCGCCTTCGCGCGCTGTTGCCTTCGCCAGAAAATGAACACGAGGCCGGCGATAGCAGCTATGGCTAGGATGCCACCGGCGACGCCGCCTGCGATGGCTCCCGTGTTCGACCTTTTCGAGGGACCTGAGGCTGACGTGCGAATCAGTTCCCCTGGAAGGATTTCGGGAGTGTCTGAGAGACGGTCGATCAGACAAGAATACTAAATTAAAAGAGTCGTAAAGGAAGGTAGTTGGATTGCCTACCGCCGACAATTCGCGCCGCAGTGGCATTCCAGATATTCGCACGCTGAGGGAAGGAGAAACTTTCAAGTCAGGTTTTGGGAAGGCGCAAGCGGGGAACGAACCGTGATGTCGAGGAGAGCCCACTGTGGTACACGTGTTCCTTCAGGTACAGGGTAGGAAAATCTGTGTGCCGAGATCCGTCACTCAGGGCCCAGCGTAAGCCAACCCGCTGCGATGGTCGACTCACGTGGATGGCTCTATGATTCCTGGGCAATTTTGCGAAAACTGGGTCCATCTAAGTCGTGAAGGGAGCGATTAAACAAAAGGCGATGTAATGGAACTGAGACGCACGGTGTCGACAGCCCTTTTTGGCATTCACTGCAGGCACTTATGAGACTGAGCATCACAGTGCTGCACCAGCACGAGCTTGCTTTCTGGAGTTGTTCTTGGGTAGGAGGAAAATAAGAATCTCCCACACCCACAATGGGATTCACGATAAACCCCGCTGCAGTGACGGTGAGGACACGATGCGGCGGCCCGTGTACACAAATAAAGTATATTACCGACTCCGTAACATAACGACAGCAAGTACGCTGAGACTAGACACGGATTTTGGTCAAGGGAGTTGAAGGACTGGGTGTCGATCATAAATCAGCACATAAAGACTAGGTGGTAGGGCCGTACCCATTCCCACGATGACTCAAGATCAGTGCAAATCGGGGCAATGACCTGAGCGACTACGAGGTCACCGGCGAAGAAGAGAAAAAGAGATGCGATCACAGTGAGACTTGACGAGACACCCCAGTGCATGAGTGCAAGGAAGGACAAAGCTAGTAGTGCCTGGTTCAAGTTGTGGTGACAGAAGAAAGTCTTATAGTCTTGCTTATAGTAAAAGACCCAAGAGATTCCCCCTGGTCCAAGCCCTGGCCGGAGGCCCTGGTCACTGACGCCTGTCGGTCATTACACTGGTACCTGCAGTGCGACAAACCTCTTTTGGCATGGATTGAACCAGTGAATTATTGTACACGGACGACAGTCCGTGTGCTTCTTGCGGCGTGGGCTTACTGTAAAAGGAAAGTCTTCACATGGCCAGGAACCCAAGCAGGAACCTCAGGCTAGTCTCGCTCCCATCGTGACTGGTTGGGGGCCGATCGCTGAATCGGGTGGCTTGACGGATCCCGTCCAGAGGACCCAAGGGTTTTTCTTGATGGCTAATGGGTACTCGAATCAGGATCAATCCAAGGATCAATCACACCAACATGCAGCTCTTGCCCCGCCTACTGTACTGTACCGTGACTGTCTGACAGCTCTGCGATCCGAGGGGAGATCACTGTCAGCCCCAGACACGACCTTATTTATTTTTTATTTTGATTTGTGATCATCAAAGAATGGAAGACCAGAAAAATGTGGTTTTTCGACAAGTTGGATGCATACTGTACGAAGTGGCGAAGGAGACCATTGCGTATCGCAGAAGTCCGAACTAGGTTGTCACGCGACCATCTTCAAGCGACACCTCAAATTTTGTAAAACGCGGATGATCATACCAAGGGATTACATATCAATTATACAACTCCAGAGGGGATGCAGCATAGGACAGGGTGCATAAACAGACTCCTTCCTACGTATGGAATACTATACTCGCCCTAATGCATCGTAGAATAGCATGCTATCAAATGTGAGGGTAGATGTTGAAGACAATGTGCATGATAGAAAAACCGTACGGATATAAATGATATCACTCGTTCCCTTCTAACAATGCAACTATGCCGTACGCCGCAGCCGCAGCCGCACCACCGACGGCCAACGTACTCACTGCACCCCAGACGTACCCACCAGCGCCTTTACCCGCCGCGCCAGTGGCTCTCGCCTTGACAGCACCGAAAACCAGTAGCACGATTCCGGTGAGGACGGACGAGTACATGAGCGCGGTATGTGCTTTTGGGATGAAGAAATAGGGAAGTAACGGAATTGTGCCGCCCAACAGATAGCCCATGCCGATTGTGAAGGCGGACACATATAGGCGCCGTGTGGGAACCTCCTCTGTATACGGAACGAACCCACATGAGTTTGCACGCAATTTTTTTTTCAAAAAGAATGCGCACCGAGACCCTCGCCAAATTTGAGTAAGAACTCGGTGATGCCGATGGACTGGCTCCACCGCAGCCCACGCTCCTCGTCGAGCAGGCCGCTGTTGCGCTCGGCGGTAGACTCGACCTCGAGTAAGCTATGCGCGACTTGGCGCGACACCTTCTTGTCGACGCCGACCGGGCCGAGCACGGCGTGCACCTCGCGCTCCATCTCGCCATCGCACGAGCGGAGTACGCGCGCCTTTGTCGTGCGTCGGAGGAAGCGGTAGTGGTCGCGCTCCGCCTGCGACGCTAGGAAGCCCCCGATGCCCATGGATATCGCGCCGGCAATGAGCTCGGCGATGCCACCAAGGACGACGAGCTTTGACTCGCCGAGGGACGACAGGCCCGCTGTGAGCGCGAAGGGCACTGTGAGGCCGTCTGAGAGACCGATGACACTGTGCGGCATCGATAGATAGTTCAGCGCCTATTTCCTGATGGGTGGGGTGGCATAGGGAGCGACATCCTTGCGATCCTTGGGCCCCAGAAGAAAAAATAAAGGTACATACACGTCACGGACAACGTCCGGGTCGATGAGCTGCCGCTCGTCGTCTCCTTTTAGCTCCTGGCAGCAGACCTCGCCTTCGCGGGAATGTCGCGCGCACTTTGCAGGGAGCGGTGTTTGCACTGAAGGGTCTGAAGCGTCGATAGCCCATACGGGTGGCCGATTTCTCGTGAGCGTGCCATTGGCGGTCGCGCATGGGAGTCGAACCGAGGCGGGGGTGTCTGAGGACATTGAGAAGAGAACGAGAACACCAACAATCACAAACACAAGAACGTCGACATTCATATCTTCCCGGATATACCGGCCCGCTCTTCATGAGTAAAGGCGCTGGCGTCATGTCACTTCCGTGTTTCCAATACAGAGGATGCTAATCTCCGCAACCGGATCTGAGGAGTCCATTTCTTCCTTTCTGTCAGCCCGAAACTTGCACCTTGCGTCTCGACGCAGGACCGGATTATTAGTCTTGGTGACCGAGGCGCTCCGACCCTCTATTCAAGACTACCAACGAAAACAAAAACCGGGTGGAGTCGGGCTACGGTACGTCTAGACAAAGAGCCGTCTGATGGAATGTCGTGGAACGAGAATACCCGATAGTAGATGGCGAGAAAATATACAAAATGGGACCGGGGCGGCCGCAGCGAAGCTGCCCGCTAGCACTGGAACGACGCTCCGAAAGACTGATACCGTACTTGCGACGCAAAGGAGGCCACGTGACAATGAATCGGGCGACGACGCGACAGTTGTCGGACCGAACGGAGGCAGCGGGGACGGATCGGGGAAGAACCAGACGGGAGCGGCCACAGGTTTCACTCGGGCTTTCTATCGTTGGAACGCCTCGATTATTGTCACAGCACCGCACCACAATCGCAGCGAGTTTTGCGGGGCCGGTTCAATCACCTATACGTGGGTTCATAATGCGGGTCGAGGTCACCGAAACATGGAAGCGTCGGAATGTACGCCCGAGCTGCGCAAAGATTAAGGTTACCTAAAAATGGCTTTAGGAATAGTAAATGAAAGTAGAGACAGTCACCACTGGTATTTTTCTGTGTCTGCGTCATTCTGGGTAACATTATTATATACGGTGTAAGCTCGAGGACGCATTACGAGTGGAGTCCCCGTCTTGCCACCCAGCCTGTGTGGTGCGCGGATTCAGTTTGTCTCGATAAACCAAAGCAGTGGCCACTTGCGCACCTCTCCACTTTCAGGCTCACGTTAGCGCCACGGGATGTGCCATTTGGACGGGGTATAACAGGATGGATGGGGCCTAGATTACAAATCACCAGTCGCGACGTGACTGGTTGGCCGGCTCCAAGTGCGACACGGACCAACCAACGACTACTGTAATACGGTAAAGAAAAATATCTACACCACCAAAGAAAATTTCCATCCAGACAAAAAAATTTACTAAGACGCGATGAGAGTGAGTGTGAGTGGGAGGGGTGCACGATGCTAGGGCACAGAGGCGACGAGAAGTAGCCGCTCAGAAACATAATTCGACGCGAGGCGAAGGCACTGTACTTCAAAAGTCGCCTAAATCGATCTCGATAGTTTCGAGAACGCGTGCTTGGAAATCGCCCTTCCCATTCGTACCCGCCTTCGACGGGCTCTGCGCCGGTACGGCACTCGCCTGGGGAGAGTTCTTCGAGGGCGTTGCGTGCGCGTCTGGCGCGGGCGACCAGCCGGGGTTTGGCGTGGTGGACCTGGTCACGACAAAGAACAGAGAGAAAAACAGGAGTCGTAAGTTCTCAGCCGCAGGGCATCGGCAAGGACCGTCGAGACGGGAAGTATATCCGAACATACCTTGACGCAAACAAACGCGGGACTGTGCGCAGCCGCGCGCTGGGGTCAAGGGCAGTGGGCGTACCGAGTCGGCGCTCCCGACGCTTCCGCTCCGCCTCCTGGAGCTCCGCGCGGCGGATTGCCTCGAGATTTGCCTTGCGATTGCGCTCGTTCACTTTCGCGAGCAGTGCGCTGGCGTCCCCGGTTAAATCAGTCGGCGCGGGAGGGTTCTCGACGGCCAGGTCCGCAAGCTGCGCGTCGAGGACGGTGACTTCTGCCTTGTCGTTGCGTCGCACAGCGAGCGTGCGCAGTTGTGTAAGCCGCCCACGTTCTAGTTTTGCCCAGTTGGCCGCCTGTGGTTTGCCGCTGTCGCCTTGCAATTGGCTTTTCGCCCGAAGCATGGCTGCGATGTCGCTCTGAAAGGTTTGCGGCTAAGTAGGGGGCAAGAGGGGATGACGGTTAAGAGACCCACTTCGGTCATCGGTTGGTTGACGAGTTTTGCCATTTGGTTGGTCTTCTTCTCCAAGTCACGCTTCATTGGTAACTTGATGCGAGAAGCTTCCCATGTGAGCTTAAAGCGACCAAGTTCCGCCTGTAGTGTACGTCGGCGCAGCTTCGAGGTTGCCCTTCTAATTTCGACTGACCTCAGTAAAGTCCACGTTTGAAACCTTGTCCATAGGGAACACATCTATCGAGGACCCGTACTTGAGTTCGAGAGCCAAATTACAAGTGATGTTATCGTTGATTTTATAGTGTTTAGTGTGTATTTGAACTTCTAGAAGGAGTTCAGGGAAGGTCACAAGGGAGGGTGGAAAGAGCGACGCACGATGAATTTCATAGATGCGATATTTATCTAGTCCCACAAGATAACGCACATATGCTCCTGAGTGAATGGTCAGAAACAAAAACGGCTGAGCAGTGCATTAGGCGGCACCCTTGACGTAGTCCTCGAACCAAGGGGCCAAAAAGTGTTTTGCGAGGGAATCTCGCGTCAGCCGCGCCTTGTTCAGATCTTCCAGAGTCATAGGTTCGTCGTTAGGATGCGCCATGCCAAAAAGTTTACGTTCTTTTTCTTCCTCCTGCTCAAACTTGGTAATTTGCCCATCTTCTTCATCGTCAGAGGTTTCCATCTCCATGGGAGACGACGACCGGTCGCGCTTCGGGGAGCCTCGAGTCTTGAATAGGACTGAGGAAGAGTGACGGACCGTGAGGCTGAGGTACGTACTCGCTTTCTCTCATCCTTTGCTTTTCGCTTCGCCTTCAACTCGTCGAGTTTCCGTGACTTTTCCTTAGTCGCGCCACGAATGGTGTGCTGGCCTGGAAAGGCATGAGAATTATTTGAGAAGAAAATGCCATAATAAACGCACGTTTTGCTGCTTTGACGATACTATCACCGTCACCAGCTTTCTGAGCTTTCAGCATTTGGTCAAGGTTTCGCTTGTCTGTGATGCGTTGGAGCTCCTCCAGTCGCTGAGCAAGGACCTCCTCTCGCTCTATTTCGGGCATTTCCAAAAGCCTATAAAGCTCTTAGCTGTGTCCCGGACGCAGTGCGAGAGTGTGGCTATGTACCGCTGGCGGTCGTATTCGTCGATGTATTTGCCTTCGAGCGGGTAAGGGTTTTCTTCTTCGCTCTCAGGCCCATCAGCATCCGAGGTACTATCCATTTCGCTATTTGGAGAAGGTCTTAAGGCTAGAGGAATGCCATAGACCTATTCCAACTCACCCTGCAGCTTTCCGCCGCTTTGCTTCACTTTTCGATGAACCTTCGCGGCGCTTGCGCTTTTTCTCTGTTGCGCCGGCAAGTTCCAAGAGCTCGTCTGAAAAGTCGCCATCAGAGTCAGACATGGTGGGTCGGTGACAAAGGGGAAAGGGCGATGAATGTGGTGTTGTAATTCCTCGGATCCAGTGGGCGGTGCCAATAGACCGACCGATTAAGTAATCGTTTCCGGTCCGAGTAAGCAAGCGCTGTGGGGAAATTCCTCCCCACTGGCACCACCACCTCTCTCACTCTCTTCTTTGCCCCACCATCATCACGGGGAACTCATACGCACTTCGCTCTGAATGCCATGAGCTTCCTTCTCGACCTTCCAGATGAGGTCATCCTCTCCATAACGGTTAAATTGGCCCTGGCGGACCTCGCCTCTTGCTTGCTATCGTGCCGACGCTTGTCCGTGTTGATCTCTGAGTCCTCTCTCATGCAATATCTAATCCGCACCATGCTTCATGGCTTGCATGACCCTCTCGTATCGGATATTTCCATCCCTGAACGGGTAAAGGCGCTGGACGCCTGGGAAAAAGCTTGGCTCGAGCTTAGCGTGTCTAACGAGCCGTTTCAACGCCACCAGCTATCAGCAGTTGGCTTAGATCCAAAGAAGTGCGTCGTGCAAAGCGGTGTCCTCGTCGGCACCCAGTTCAACGGTATCCGTCTCGCCGGAGGGTACTGTTACCTTGACGTCCTGCACCTACTCAACGGATCTAAAACTGTCGGCCGATTCAGTATCCCTAACCTAGGCGCCGACATTTATGTCCAATCTTACACATATGCTCCTGAAAATGACCTTATGGTGATAATGTATCAGTACGTATCTCTGCCATTTCCGTCACATTAGAGTGGCAGAGAGTGTACTGATGTAGTTCACAGCACTCACGGGCGAAGAGGAATCCCCTGGGCACAATTCCATCAATTCTCTACGTCCGATTGGCACCCAAGCGCCGCAAAACACTGCCTGGAATTTGACCAACTTTGGAATGTTCAAGGCACGTGCATGGAATGTTGTGGTGACAACATGGTTGTCATCCTTGACGCGCAAAAAACCGGAGACCCTGTGCCCGGAGTTTACATATTCCTGGTCGAGTGGAAGATAGGCCGGATCACACAGGTACGTTTACTCACAGCTTGACATCGCTATGCTGAGCTTCCTTAAAACTCGCATTGATAGCTTCGAAGAGCACGGCCTGGCACCTATGGCAGTGTGGTCACATTCTTATCACGTGACACACTCGCATTTGCCCTGCGCGACACCTTCGAGCTCGAACTTTGCAAGCTCGTCTTGCCGGTCGCAGGCGGTGACGCCGCGCCTTCCCTAAAAACTGTTTCTCTGCTCCAACTCCCGAGCCTAATCAATGGGCAACAAATATCCGACATCCGATTATCCCAGCCCTCTCCACTTTCCGGTACCCACGAAGCGTCAGGAAAGTCCTCCCTCGCGGCGCTCCCATTTAGGAGAAATCCCGAGGACGACATCCTCGCCTTTGACATCTTCTTCCACACTGATCAGGGGAGGCGGATTATCTTCGTCGCGCGGCGGCGCACGCTCCTCGCACTCGCGACTAAGCCACAGACATGGGTAAGCGCAACAGCATGGGAAGATTGGGGCCCGCGCGCGACGCACTGGCTAGAGCTTGACCCACTGAACGACTCGCTCAGCCTCGCGGGCTCGCGGTGCGTGCTCGTCAAATACTCGCATTTGCGCGACCATTCCGCGCTCGACTTGCGTGACTTCAATCCGCACCGTGTGCGCGCGCAGCGCCCCGCGCCGGCAGTTACGGTACTGTCCGCGCAGGAGTGCTTCGAGGAGGACGTCAGGTGCGAACTGCCGTTCGTGTCGCTCAAGAAAGCGAATGTCGGGAGTCGCGTGTGGCTCGACGACGAGTGGATGGCGGAGGTACTGGTGCGTACTCGCTACCTTTTTTTTTGTTTGCGCTGTGCGTGCCTGCTAACCACTACTATTACTGCCATTAGTGGGACCCGGACTTGCAGTCGCAGTTCGTCCACTTCCGTGCTATAGCGTCACCTGCGCAGGGGTTATCTTCTCCGGGATGATGCGCACCTTCATAATACCCGGATGTAGTGTGTACGTCACTGATTCCCCTGCTGGGGGGGGCGAGTCCTGTGAGATGGCCGAGCACTGGCGCAGTAAAATTTGATGTCATGGTATACCAGGGTTTGTAGAGGTTGATATAAAGGTATGGCGTTACGCCCTTCCGTTTTGCAGTACTTTACGAAGGCCCGGGCTTACGGTATCCCTTCGTTTGTGGACTTCAACTCCGCCACGGCGATGCGAAATGACGGTCGAAAGGTGGAAAGAGGTAAGCCCAGTATCTCAAGCCAGTCTTGCGCCGTCCTGGCGCATGGGAACACTACAGCTTCTGTCACAGTATCTTTTATACAATAGGGGGTGTAAGACTGAAGCGAAACGTAAGGAAAGTACAACCGGGTGGCAGAGTGGGGTCGCGTCACTCCCGCCGTATACATACGATACAGGAGAACCTCACGGACTCAATACATGTACCTGAAGTCCGGCGCGCGGTCTCCGAGCTCGCGCAGCTGCTTCGCGGAGAGCTTTACCGCGTCCGGCCGCGCGGCCGCTTCGTCGCGTGCGCGGTTGATGCGGTGGTACGTGAGCAGTATGATCGGGATGGTCACGAATCCGATGCCGACGAACATGAGCATGATGCCATCTGTGCGGCATAATGAGCGAACCAACGAGCGAGCGACAAAAAGGACGGTGGGGGGTACGCACGACCGAGTATGTAGCGGGGCGCGTCCTGCGTGCGGAATACGTTCGACGCGATCGCACCTGAAAAGTTGCCGATGCCGATATGGAACGCCATGCCCACGCCGCGCTTGTACTGCCCCGCGAGGTTGTTCCCGAGCCTGTGTTGGTGTATGTCAGCCCTATATCGGACCTGGAATTCGGAGCGAGCCGAAATCAAGGTCTCACCAGCTGACGACGCCGGGGAACGCGGCGTACGACCCGGTGACGCAGAAGAATGTACCGAAGTACTTGACACCAGGGGAGGCGTTCGAGATGTTGATCGAGAATCCGATGAGGAGCATGCAGAGCCCCGCGAGGATGAAGGGCGAGCGGCGCTGGATGCGGTCAGACCACAACGCAAAGACATAGACCACCACGGCTGGTGAGGATAGCGGCATTAGATGTATCACCTGTACATGGCGCAGAGGGAGGACGTACTAGCAACGATGTATGGCGGGACAGTGAGCAGTTGAGAGACGGCTGTGGAGAAGCCGAACGTATGGATGATGGAACTGTAGATTTCAAGAAGTGCCGATCAGGGCTTGCGAACGCCTGTCAGGCAGCAAGGAGCAGAAGTACGCACGGCAAGAAGAGAGAAATTCCGTAGACTGTCGAGGCACACGCGTCAGCCTATACGCCCCCGAAGACGAGATTTACCGAGTATTACGCACGCGGCCCGACGATGGACATGTACACGAGAATATGCAACCAGACCTGCCAATCCGTGAACGCAGCCGATATGTGGCGCATGCTAAAGTGCTCCTCCTCTCCGACGGAAGAATTGTCGTATTCTGTCACAGATCCCAGCTATTATGAGCATGTCCGCTGTGTAGTGTTTGTACGCACTCTTCTTCCAGATAACATAGGCCCTCTCCTCCGGCGTGAGAAACTTCGCAGTATTTGGGAAGTCGACCATGACGAAGAATGCAATGATGCCGACGACTACTGTCGCGATACCCTCGAGAATCTGTATGCAAGCGACCAGTCATTCGTTATTCGACAGGATGGTAACAGACTTACGAAGATCCATGACCAGCCAAGGAGGCCGTCAGGTTCCGCCCATAAATGAGATGGCATAGGCAAGCAGGCCAGAGAAGGCACCTGCCAACGAGGCAGCGCCGAAAAAGAGGCCGACGCGGAACTGGTACATAGAGCGCGGGTACCATATTGACAGGCTGCGGAGCACATAAGTTTCACTCTATGTATGTCCCCCTTTTTGGAAAACGTACAAGTATACCACTCCAGGGAAAAGACCGGCCTCGGCGAATCCGAGGCAGACGCGTACGCCAACGAGCTGAGGGTACCTGCCGCATGATTGGCATCGGGAATGCATTTCAGGAGAGGACCGACTGCGTACGTTTTGACAAGACCCATAAGCGTCACAATAGTTCCCCAGAGGACTGTGATGAAAGGCAGGAAACGAGACGGGCGCAAGCGCTTCAAGACCAAACTATGTGAGTTGATCAGGACAAACGAAATAAAAATAAAAATAAAGGTTTGGGCTAACTTTGCAGGGCATTCGAACAGGGTGTATGACTGCGACGCATTTGTGAGTAATCGCACTCATGGACCTTGATAACGCAACTCACGATAAAATACATGGTCTGGTGTCATGCAACCAGATTAAGAAATACCTATAAGCGCCGTCAAACTTAGACACAAGTCGCGCGGCGTACCAGGGCGATGTTGTATTTGTTCCCAGTAAGATCTAACTGTGTCACAAGGCCTTGAAGCTTGGCGTTTCCAATGTTTCCTGTAAAGCGCAGGGGACGTTAGACAATTCGGTGGATGGCACATAGCAGGGCACAAACCTCGGTCCAGGAAACTAAGGAGGTACATGGATGCAAGAATGGGCATTAATCGGAGATCGATCTTTCTGTAGAGTGCCTTCTCCTGCTCAGGTGTGAGCGTGGGTGGTGGTGGGAGCTGGGAGTCCCCGCCGAAATCGAGGATGGAAAGATGTTCTGAGTCTGAGTCCGACCCAACGGGGCGGTCACGGTTCTTGTCGTCAACCTTCTCGATGACAGTGACGTCCGTCTTTTCTTTTGATGAGTTCCATTCCGCGGAAGGCGCCATGGTAAATAAGGAGGTGCCAAAGGGAAGGCAGAGTTGATGTGCGAACTGAGAAGGTTTTATAGGTTAGTACGCGAGGATGCCCCAACCACAGAAGGTGTCGCGAAGAAACAGGGCCGATACATGTGCACAACACGATTGCGAGGGAGTATGTCCGTACCTCGTCGTATCGGTGCCTGCGTTAGAGATGGCAGGCTGTCGAACAAGGTTTTTCCTGATCCGAGGTGGGGAAACAATCTCCGAGTAAGGACATGGGTAGCTTCTTCGTGCGAACTTGAACTTCAAGTGTGGGTGTCGTGGGCAAGTCCGAGTCAAGTCCGAGTGTGCTCCAAGATATCTAGTTGTGACGTCGTCCTTGAGTGCTCCCAATATCGGCGTCGACTCAGTCAAACATCTACATGGGTCGGCGCTCACCCTACAGTAAATCCCCAAGGTGTGCAATTCGCGTGCAAATAATGGTGCAATTCGCGTACATTGGCCACGGCCCACTGGCACAGATTGACTCACGGGTTTACAGAGATCAGCTTGAAGGCGCTCATTTGTGTCAGCATGCTGCGAGCCCAATACGGCTGTAGAAATTCTAGTCGGGTTCCTGCAACTGTACGGCTAGAAACAGAATGCACTGCACTGACGTACAGGGTCGAATGACCCAGTGGCCAGACCCGGACCGATCACGCCGAAACTTGCTTCAAACTGACACGCCCCCTTCGACAGCTCTCACACGCCCATAACTTCAATTACAACCCATTTATTCAGAACGTGTAACAGAAGAGGTCAAGTGGCATGAGAAATTATTCAAGATTCTCCTTACGACTCAAGACTCACGGCTAGTTCTAAGTAACCATCGTCCCTGGAGTCCTTGCACGTCTTTCACTAACAAGTCTCAACACTTGGTTTCCAGCCCGAACCAGACAGAATTTATCAACAAATACTGTCCTCGAAGTTCGAGTTCACATGGAGATCCGCACGTAAAGTTACCTAGTGGCCCAATGACCCGGAGCGCAGTGAAATCGCAGCTTGACTCGTAGGATGAGCAAGAGGACGAGAGATGGACCCATGGCTATTTGGAATCGATGGCAGGTGTGTGAAGCGTAGTGGTTACCTGCTGGAGAATTGATTCAGGGTCGAAGTAGGCGTGTTCCGTATGACAATACTCTGAGTCGCTCTTGCGTTTCTCGCCGGTTTCAATCCCAATTTCCAAGTTTGGCTTCAGGTTGACGTCAGTATGGGCCCGGGGTAGCTTAGGTTACGGTAACCTAGTATCGGACCCCAGGCGCGCCTTCGGGTGAAGCGACTGCCCTCGGCCAGCGCCTCATGTTCGGAACGACCCGCTTTCATTCTGTTGCAACACTGTGACCTCTGGTCCCCCGAGGTTGGGCGTTGAGCGCATCGAGCGCCCTAGTCTCTACCCGAGGCTTGCTCCGATTCCCTTTCTTCCACGCCTCCCCAGTGCTATCATGTATCTGTGCAGAGCGACCGAATACTCCGAGATAGGTGGGACAGTGTCCAGCACGACTATTTTATCGTCCAACAAGGGGTCACTCCCATTCAAATGCTTATTGGTCTCGTAGATATGGAGATAACCAATACTTGTCTACGTGGAGATCTGGAAAGGATGGTAAGGGTCCTGGGAGCGGTGCTCGGTCGCCTTGTGATTAAGCAACGTAAGCTTATACAGGAGCGCGACGCGACGTGGCACATCGCGCTCATTTCACAGATCGAAGACCTTACCTTCAACCCTCAGGCTGATGGTTCAACGACATGGCATTTGCAGCGCCTTCATTCGACACATTGCGATCTGCCACTTCAAACGGGCCAATCATCAGCATAAACCATTGTGAATTGCGCTCATATATTCTCATCATCTTGTATGACTGCCCTCTTGCAATTGCCTCCCTAGGAGACTTCTATAAACGTATAAGCGAACTGAAGGACCAGTTGTTGGATACTCGAAAGAAATGCGGTCTCGATTGCGATGTACGATTGCGTCAGTCCTCGTTGACCTCTACGAGCTCGTTGGCCGACCAGTCATCGAGAAACTCCGAGAGTTGAACATATCCCGAATTTGGTGGTGCCCAACATCCGTCTTTTGTTCTCTCCCACACGATGAGGTCAGTTCCTTCCGATAACAACGACGGGCAGTACTTCTCGGACCTATACGTCTCTTCATACACGCCACACTCTGGCGCTTATCGGGTCCCGCAGGTCCAATCCACAGAGCTCGGGCCGACTCACTACGGAAACCGGGAAGCCCTCATTTGAACTCTACTTGACACCATACACTCTTAATTTCCCCCAGCCGAATTCGCGTCCTTGTCTGCTTGCCACACGGCGGAGCTGACAGACGAAAGCGTCCCCGATGAAATGCTGCACCTCGCGGTCGCGATGCAGTATTGTGGGTAGAGGAGCGTGGTTGGGACCATGTGGACGATGGCGGATACGGATGGACGAAACTTGGCCAAGTACTTTTATAAATCGGTGTTCTCAAGTAGAGGGAACTTGAAAGGGACGCAGTACCACGAGACATTTACTGCTTTGCGAGACTCGATACAAAAACTGAGGAGAAAGAGGGGGGTGACCCTGGAACGATGGGTGAACTTTGTGCACTATGGTGCGTGAGCGGAGGGTTCAGTTGCGAGTGAGTGATTTCGTTTGTCAGACAGCGGCGTTGGTTTTCCACTGCCCTTTTGAAAAGACGGCTTGGCTGGTTTGAAAAGGGACACTGCGTGACAGAAAGCAGCCTGAGACCGTTGCTCGGTACAATGCCCTTTCACCCAGACATGGCGAAAAACTGTGGCGTTATTCGTTGTTCGTCTACGAGGCAAGGGTCAGGGATTTTTCACGCAATAGGATTAGACACTGCGAGTGCTTTGATTTGGCGTTTCGCTCTTTCGAACTTCGAATTTCTCTTCCCTGTTTCTGGTTCTGGTATATGACCATAGTGATCTTAGGAGACCTGGGTACACATCACCACACAATACATAGGAGGTGCAGCCCTGGGTTGGGGTAGAAGTTCGCAAGGTGGACGTCTGTGTGGTGGCCCGGGGCATTTCGAAACAACCGACGTCTGTGCACTTCATGCTTCTCGATGACGCTGTGATAAAATATATTGAGTGAGGGGATTTTCCCGATGGAGTGAAAAGGATGAGCGTCCTCTATGACCCCTATTCGATAGCGTCATAGCGTCATTTACATCTTTGGTAAGCTACTGCACGTGATATCACGCGTACGGAATTATCCGGTTCTCGGGTTCAAGCCCTCCAACACCGTGACACTGTTTACTTGAACACCCATGGATCAACTTGAATGATTAAGTTACTGTTGGCTGAATTCGCGCCACATTGGGGGCCGAGACCAAGGCCAAGACGCGATGCGGGACCCACCCTCAGCTCCGGTATGTCGGCGGCCGTTGATTGATCCCAGGGCCCGTGGCCCGTGCATGCTTCTTGCTTGTGGGTCCAACCCGAACGGCCTGAACGGACATCAGCAAAACAAATTAAAAATTTAGGCACTTGCTGTTATGAGAATTGATTTGCCTGGCTTGTAAGCTCTATGGTGATCTTAGAATCCCTTGCAACAAGACCGGGATAGCTTACAATTATTGGGTCGATCTACAACCATCCATAGAAGCTTAAGGTGCCTCGTGGTTACTTCTCGTAATGGTAATGACAACGAGATCTTAGCTGCTGAGTGATGTGCGCATTATCGTACCCTTTTCAGTCCTATAAATTGAGGTGAGTAAGAACTACACCTTCAAATCCTTCTCCTACATTTATTCTCAACACGATAACAATATGGTGAGCAAGACGACGAAGCTGGGCGGTACGGCGCCAGATGTCGTTATTGGAAAAACTGCAGTAAGTCCATCGACACCCCTTTGTGCCTTCACTTCTCGTCTTAACAGGTTCTTTTCTCTAGCATGGTCTGATGATGATGACGTTCGTCGTAGTTTCACGTCATGTTGGTGGAAAACTGAAACTATTTGCCAGGTGGAAGCCGACACCCGTTCCCGACGAGGACTGCTTTGCGTCCATTAAGGCGGGCATCGATTCACTACCCCTGGGCGCAAAGATGTTCCTAAACAGCGGTGCGCCATAGCACATCTTCTCACCTTATCATTCCCCCAAAATTTCTCACGTGATCATCGTTACGCAGGGGAGTTTTACGGCCAAGGAGAGACGACGGCCAACCTTGAGCTCGTTGCCCGTTTTTTCGAGAAGTACCCGTCATACGCGGATAAGGTCTTCCTCTCTGTCAAAGGCGGCAACAAGCTCCACTCCCTCCAGCCAGACGGCTCCCCGGAGAACCTTCGCCGCAGCGTCGATTACATCCTTGAGAAGCTCCGTGGCACCAAGTCACTCGATCTCTTCGAGTGCGCTCGCTACGACCCTACGTACTCTCTCGAGGATACCCTCAAGGTGCTCCAGGGACTTGTCCAAGAGGGAAAGTTCAAGTATATTGGGCTGTCGGAGGTCGGTGCTGCCACGGTGCGCAGGGCCCACAAGGCTGCGCCAGAGGTGGCTGCGGTAGAAATTGAGGTTAGTCCGTGGTCGTATACGCAAGAGACAAAAGACGGCAAGTCACTTTTGAGCGGTGCCGGAGGTGGCCGCGTAATGGGACATCCATTAATGTGGACTTACAGTCATCGCGACTTGCGCTGAACTCGGTATCTCCGTAGTCGCATATTCGTGAGTCTCTCGCGCGTGATAGCTCCCGCAGTGCATTGTTCTCACTGGTGCTAATAGGCCCCTCGGACGTGGCTTCCTTACTGGCCAGATCAAAAAGCCTGAAGACTTCGAGGGTAATGTGACTGTGATCTTATGCAAATTATCTTGCTAACGAACATGAATATCGTACAGAGGGCGATTTCCGTCGGAACTTCTCTCGTTTTCAAGAGGAGGTATGTCACCTAGGGTATCTCCTTCCATTGGTATGCTGATACTGTCGCGCGTTCAGAACCTTAAGCACAACGTTGCGATTGTCGATGCCCTCACGGAGATCGCGAAGCGCAAGGGGATAACGTCGGCTCAGCTGAGCATTGCATGGGTCTCCGCGCGGGGACCACATGTTGTTCCTCTTCCGGGCTCTTCGTGCGTCAATTATTCCGCAGAAACCTTTACTCTACTCATACATGCGATAGAAATGCGAAGCGCACATTAGAGAACATCGCAGGGGGGGATGTGGAACTCTCTAGCGAAGATCTGAGTGAAATCGACCGCGTACTCTCATCTCACGCAGTCAAGGGCGGACGGTACATTGATGCGGTACCAGACGAGAAGCTGCACCTGTGGGGATAACTTGTCACGCAAGGATGAAATCAAGTTGTGTGTGTAGGAGAGAAACAGTATGTGTCCGTGTAACTACATTTCTGTGAAAACTGCTGTTCTATTCCTAAGCTTTAGTAGCCTAGCTTTCGTGTGTGTGTGTAGCAGTATGTGATCTCATCCCCTTTGAGCTTAAGGACTGCAAGAAGAACGTGCAGGAGAACTCTGATTCTGTGTCGTACGACTCGTACTAATTTTTTTTTTGGTTTTCGAGACGCCTGGCGCCGACGCCTTCAATTCCAACTGCTGAAAAGTGACCAGACTACTCCCATCGCCGACGAGACCATACCGTATCTCCGCTGGCAGTACTTATTTCAAGTTTAGCCCCTTCGAGTGACATGGAGTCACGCTGACAAAAGCTACAACAATATCAGATCTCGCCTCGCGCCGCTCTGGCCCTCAACACCCTCCCGTGGCTCGCCATCTGATCGCCTTCGAAATAGCCTCCCTTGAGCCACCGACCCTGCTCCTTTCCCACATTCTCCGGCCCAGATCTTTCCTTGAATGCTGTGCGGCCATGCAACACGCGCTGATTGTCAAACACAACCGCATCGCCCTCGCTTAACTGGCGAGCGTACACCGCCGTAGGCGCCTCTACGAGTGCCGCGAAACGTCCGAGCGCGTCGTAGAACGCCGATGGCGTATCGCGCGAGAGTGGTGCCTGAAATGGGGGGCTATAGCTCACCCCGGTGATGTGCGGCTCTCCGTCAGGGGAGGCGGAGGGGGGACTCAGCGAGATGGTCGGACGCGCGTGGTGCAAATGCCGTAAGTCGTTAATGTACTGGAACTGTACAGGGGTTTCTACGAGACGCGCGAAGTCGGCATGATGTGCGGCACGCAGGGCGGAGGCTGCGGCGAAGGCGTCTGCGAAGAGCGAGGTGCCGCCATGGACACGATTGCGCAGGGAGTGCAGAACCTGGAAGCGAGGGGGTGCCTCGAAGTATCTGTGTGCGTATGTGCGTGCAGCGCTTGCCGATCAGGGACACGGGGATGGGGACAGGGCTTGGAGAGCACACGCACAACAGGTCCATGTGAAGCCCCAGGGAGAGGCTGGTGTACGCGATGTTGCGGCTATCGGCGCTGTCCCTTACATCCCACACCCCGCCGTAGAACGTCTCGCGCAGCTCGGCGAAGCGCGCGATGAGCCGCCGCAGCTCGCACCCCGCGTCGCTCGTCTCGGCGTGAGGTACACCGCGGATAAAGAGCAGTCCTGTACGCTGCAGCTGGGTGATGGCGCGCAGGAGCCCGCGCGGCGTTCCGAGGTCACTGTACGGTATATCGAGGTCGTTTTCGGAGAAAGCCAGTAGCGCGGATGCTGTCGGCCACAGGGCCGCCGGGACATCTTGACGGAACACGTGCAGCGCATGGGGGCTCGCATGGGCCGCCAGGAACGACAGCGGGAAGAAAGAACTGTGTCGGTCCGCGCCAGACCAGGCGATATGGACGCCTTCGGTGGTCGTCTCCACGATCTCAGGCGAGATGGACGCAGGCACGTCGGATGAGCGGCGGAGCTTCTGTTGAGTAGATGGATGAACACAGGATGGGCAGGTGCACGCGTCACGTAGCCAGCGGTAGGGAAATGTAGCACTGAGAGGAGGGACCCGAAGTCCTTCGGGGGTCGCAGTGGCTGCTGGTGTCGAAATCAGGGAAGAAAGGTAGGCGATGGGAACGCCGATGCCAATCAAAGCAGCGATGATGGAGAGACCAGTAGGGGCGCAGAACCGTTAACATGTCAGACACGTCTCTACTAACCCAGACCGAGGCCTGAACGGCCTGAACTCTCAAGTTCAAGCTTCAGCTCGGTCAGTCCGAGTCACGGAATCCGACAGGGCGTTTGGATCACATGATGAGGCGATCGAGAGGCGATCACCGCAATCGTTGGGATTACAGGCCTATTCCGTCAAAAGATGCGTGACTTATAACGCTATATAACGAACCACGACGTGAGCTCAAAAACTTTCTCGAAAGCCGAGTCGAAAGGTAACTCGCCTTGGCTCTTGCAACCCAAGGCAAAAACTCTTGGCAAAACCATTCGTTTATCACATCCGCGGGTCTTGCCGCAGGTCGTGAAACTTGAAGCTTGAAGCTTGAACGTTTGAACTACCGTCGTAACTCCAAAGGCATCCAGTACATTTGCTACATATAGTCCCCCCACTCGCAGCCACCTAAACAGTTCATTGACCGATGAGAATGCACCATACTACTATATCAGAAAGGGACGGGTGATTGATGGAGCACTGATATATGACGTCCGGTGTTTAGTAAGTGGTGGAAGAAGTCGCTCCGACTCGCTCGTATATTGCCCGACTGCGATCCCCCGAGTGCTCTGTACTGCAGCGAGACATGAACTATCTACACCGCCATGGGGCGTAACATGATTAACATCCTGGAAATAGAAGAATGTACCGGGTCTGTCCTGTCTGGATAGCAAACTGCGACCCGCGACCAGCTCGGAAAGTTTCCCTCCGAAGCCAAGACCAAGGAAATTTAGATGTTGATACTGTAAGGGGCTGCGAACTTGGATAAGTATCCAGCTCCGGCGTTGGGCCCCGTAACTAAACCGGACATTCGGGCAAGGCCAAAAAGGCTGTATGCCGGCATCTCCTCGGGACATCACGAACCACACAAAGTCACAGCGACGTTCTGAGCTGAAAAATTGTCCCTAGCCAAGAGACACAGCTGGTGCAGTAGTAGGACGCGAGAAATGCGTTGTCACGGGTACTTGTCTTGGAGCTCCGATGGGGATTTGTCCGGGTTTGGTTAACAAAACATCCGTGATCAAGCCCGCGGCCGCGGTAGAAAGCCTCGTACGCCCAGCCCACTGGCTGGGCCCATCGTCTTGCATGGTTGCCTTCTTGTGGTCTTGTGTGTTCCTGGTAGGCAGTGGTAGCGGGCGAGCAGCTTGGCAGACCTTTCCTCCGCCAATGAAGTACGTCCAAGTCACTGGCCCTACCACCTTTCTATCCTCCGATTCTAGAACATGAGGAAGTCGCTAAGTTGAGCCCACACCGGTGCAGCACCTGACAACATGAATTAGAGTACGCGAAGAATAACGACACCTAGCAGCTGAGACCCGCGGCCTAACAGAGGTTGGCCACTCCCGTATAAAAATATCGTCGTTTCTCAACTACTCACCCATCCTAGCCTCTCTGAACCCGGGCTCCTAGCTGAATTCGCCACTAACAGGATGTATCTATCCGCTACGCTCATTATCGCCACCCTCTCCTTTTTCGCTGAAGCGCAGCTGACGTCACGTTCTGGAGTTGCTATACCCATCGCAAAGCGTATGCAAGTACGGGATGCTAACGGTGTTGTTGATATTGCGAAGCTTCAACGTGGCATCCGTCACAGCCTCGCGTTCGTATTCTCTACCGTTTCCATACAGCGAATCACATTTGATAATTGGTGTGTATCTAGAAAAATTGATCACGGCTTCCGGGCCTATGAGAAGAACACCGGCGTTCCCCATCCTTCTGCTCCCAAAATGAAACGTGCCGACTTGAAGCATATTGGAAGCGAGCCACTCACCAATGCAGATTTCAGCTACTGGTATGGCTCTATATCTGTCGGCACTCCTCCCAAGAATTTCACGGGTGAGTTGTCACTCCTTACGTTGTATCTTTCAAGTTTTGGGTGAACTGGACAATGCACAGTGATCTTCGACACGGGGAGCGCTCTCACGTTTCTTCCCGGCTCAGATTGCGACAGCTCTTGCGAAGGGCATATGTGGTATTTTCCCGCGAAAAGTTCCACAGCAAAGGATCTCGGGGAGCCATTTGAAACGCGATACGGTGACGGTACCACCGACTTCGTCGACGGCTTGCTATATACAGATGATGTCACTGTTGCTGGTTATACGGTCAGCTTGTGGGCTTTACCCACGCTATCGGGTCATTAACTTGTTCCTTTCCTAGGCCAAAAGCCAGACACTCGGCGTTGCCTCTCATTTTGCGGGCATCTTCGCCGCCGACTCCTTCCTTCCTGACGGTCTTCTCGGCTTAGCATTCCCGAGCATCTCGCCTTACCAGTCTACTCCTTTCTTCCTGACCCTTGCCGCTCAGGGTTCCTTACCCAGCAATACCTTCGGGTTCTACCTCGCCGATGAGGGCTCAGAAATGTTCCTTGGCGGAACTAACAACAAACTTCACGACGGCGACTTCACTTATGTGCCTATCACCAAAGAGGTATGATTGTGTATAGTCGCCCCTTGATCCGATTTTAATGACCATACATTGCAGGGCTACTGGGAAACCGACGTCCATGCTCTATATGTCAATGGGCGGAAGGTCGCTGGTGTCAGGGATTCGATCATTGACACTGGTACTACCGTAATCCTCGGTGACGAAAAGAACAGTGAAGGCAATTTACCGGCACATTCCCGGCTCTAACCCTGCTCCTGCTGACATCGGTGCCGGATTATACACCAGTACGGAAATAGACAACTCTCTTTGGTCTACAGAAAGATAGATTGACTCTTTTTGTTTCAGTTCCCTGTGCGTTCAATGACACAATCACAATCCAGTTTGGTCATGCCAAGTTCGTGATTACTAAAGAAACATTTAATCTTGGTGCCGTGTCCGACGGCTCAGCCGACTGCGTTGGCGGTATTGGGGCACTCGACGACGCAACTCGTGAGCACTTTGTTTGATCTCTGTTCTGTGTCTCATCGACGATAGCGTTCTGGATTATCGGCGACGTCTTCCTACAAAACGTATACACGGAGTTCGACGTCGGCAATAAGCGGATTGGCTTCGCCAACTTGAAATAGTGATAGCTTCGATTGGCCAAACCCACATGCGATTTTAGCTGTGGTATATACCCCAGTCCCTGGGCAGTGTAATAAACGTTATTGTCCTCTCTCAAAGATCTCCGTACCTACTATTCATTGGTCTTGCCTTTGGTACGCTACTGCGGCCAGTGGCCTCCATACCCTCAACGATTCTGCAAGGACTAGCGCTGGGAGTGGAGCATTTTCTTGAGGGTTGTAGTAACTTAGTCCCAAACAAGTCTCCCGATTCTGGGATTATCACTGCCGGTGGAACTTAGTCTTGGTCTTGGTCCCCCAAACTACTAGGTGAGCAATCTCTACCGGGTGTGCGACCAGCAGAGCCGTGGCTGCGGCAAAGGTATCGATAGGGATTTGAAAGATTGTAGTACAGTTGAACGCACGGTAGCTCAGCGAAGCACAAAATCTGGAAGTGCGGTGACGATTCCAAGCACTTCTGACCTGTATGTACGTACGAATGAGCCTGTCGAAGTGCTAGCAAAAATCAGTCTAGCCTGAGCTCTTCCCCGTGGCGTCATAGCAGCGTGCGGGCCTTCGGCCCAGAGGCGATGGAAGAGCCCCAAGACTCCCCCAAGTTTCCGCCATCCTCACACAGCCTTCTTCTCTCTGAAATACCCACTATGTCATGCAAGTTATTCCCTCAGGTTGTTGGGTCTCGTGAAAAACCGCCACCTCCCATCAAGCTTGAGCTTGCCTTTCACGGGCCTTTAGCTCAGACGCACTACAAAAACGAATTCAGATAATATTGCGGACGGGCCTTGGGACGGGCTCTAAGCAGTGGCCAGGCGCCGGGCCATTCTTGAGATCACAGAACATAGGGTGGTGCAGCAATTAATAAGTGCACGACTACCTCCCGCGTAGTCACGACATATCATGTCATCTCTATTCAAGTTCTCGCACACTGGCACTTACTTGTTGATGAACACCCTTGGGCTGACTACGTTGCGGGAACCGTGAGCTTGCGCAATGTAGGCTCCATCCAAGGCTCCATCTGCTTCCAGGGAACCAAGGAAGGAACCCACTGGCAAATTCACCTCGTCGAGGGTCATGATGCCAGGTGAATGTTGCCGATGAGGTCCTTAAAGACCTGTCGACGAACCCTCTCGGCCCGTCGATGCTGAAGTGTTGCGGGTAAAGCAGCCACCTTCGCTCAGGTCTTTGTTGTTCTGAACAAATATATTTTTATCTCAGGGAAAATCACCCCACAACGCTGGGCTTCGCTTTTCCTTCCCGCTCTGCGGTATTAAGAAGGGAATCAAAACATGGAATCAGGGCCTACATAAATGACATTGACGACGAGACTAATCACACGCTCTAATAAGTCACGGGGTTCGGAGCTAATCATCGCGGGCGGTGATTTCCTTGTCACGGCCGAACAAGTTGTCGGTAGACCGCTTGTCGGCCGTGCGAAAGTCTGGAGGGCCAGTGTCACTGACCTCTTCGTCACGGCCGTTCACTTGGGGCAGGGAGGGTACCGTGCGAAAGTCAGGAGGGCCAGTGTCACTGACCTCTTCACGGCCGTTCACTTGGGGCAGGGAAGGGGGTACACTGCGCTCTTCGTCACGACCGTTCACCAGGGGCAGGGAAGGGGGTACACGGCGTTCTTCGTCACGGCCATTCACCAGGGGCAGGGAAGGGGGTACACGGCGTTCTTCGTCACGGCCGTTCACCTGGGGCAGGGAAGGGGGTACACGGCGTTCTTCGTCACGGCCATTCACTTGGGGCAGGGAAGGGGGTGCACGGCGTTCTTCGTCACGGCCGCTCACTTGGGGCACGGAAGGGGGTACACTGAGTTCTTCGCCCTCACCACGGTCGGTCAGCCCGTCGGTGACCCGCTTGTGCCAGGGCCAGGGAGGGCCATGTGGGGAGGTAGGGGAAGATACACCGCTAACTTCGTCCTCATCACGGTCGATGAGCTCGTCGGTGAACCGCTTGTGGGCCGGGTTGATAGGCTGAGTGTTATCCAAGTCGGAACTTGGAGACGGTACACCAGTAATTTGCTCATCACGGCCGATTAGCTCGTCGGCCCTGCGGTGGGAACCGATCAGCTTGGGGGCGGGACCACGTCTGTAAAGTGCGGTATTAGCGGGGGAGGCATTGTGGACAATAACGTGAGAGAAGTAACAACGTACGCGACGGGGGAAGAGAGGGCAGGGGCCGCAGCAGCGGCGAGGATCACGAAGGCAATGCAGGACGCGCGCATTGTGTTATAGTTTAGTGTGCGGGTTTGCGTGAACGGAAGCACTCAGAGAGGGATCAAAGTCGGCTGGGAGTTGAACAAAGAGGATTCAATGTTAGCACGTTCACGATGGGACACGCCATAGATGTGCTCACCAACCAGCAAGAGTACAAGAATGGACAAGAGCTAACGAATCCCGCATCGGAATGATAACTGCTTAAATAGCCAGGACAGTCGCTGAGGTGAGATTCCCCTTCACCACATTTCCGGCACGATGCGCAACGCTTCGAACTGCATATCGTCAAACCCTGCAATAAAAGCCGCGGACTGGGATATATGGCAGCTTACACAGCAGTTTCTCTCACAACGCCTGAGTCCGGCTGGGCTTAGTACGTGAACGCGTGAACTCTAGTACAACGGGACTGGCGGGTCGGTCACTGGCCATTTTCTCACGTCCTGTTGCTATCGACACTGGGAAAGACCGCTTGCCAGTGGAGTGGGTGGGGCTAGTGCTATACCCTGTTGAGGGTACAGAATTGTTCCTTTCGAATTTACCCTCTTCGTATTACATCCCTCTCCACTGGCAACTGAGATAACTTGAATCCGCATCTGTGTCCGAACATTTGAGCAACCCCTGAGGTCTGCAGACACCCATACTCCGCGGAGTCAGGGCTGGAAGAGGAGTGGTACCGACCGGCTAGAGAAAGGGCCAGAAAATGGGGACGCGATTCTCCAGAGCCGAGTGGAGGCTGTGGTCACGGTCGCGGTCGTGTGCCAGAAAATGGGTACGCGATTCTCCAGAGCCGAGTTTCGGCTGTGGTCGCGATCGTGTGCCAGAAAATGGGGACGCGATTCTCCCGAGCCGAGTCGAGGCTGTGGTCGCAATCGTAGCAACCTCGGCTAGAGTGCCAGAAAATGGAGACGCGATTCTCCCGAGTTGAGGCTGTGGTCGCGATCGTATCAACCTCGGTCCGTCTATCGACCCTAGTTTTCCTTTTATCCAATCATAGGTCATACAGTAGGATGAATCACCGCACCAAAGGTGCGACTTTAGTTGAGCCCGGGAGCTTTGTTGTGTTCAAGAGGAATTTCAGGGGGAAGATCGCACTCTATGGCCCAAATATGGCAATTGCAATGACGCAAAGCTCTGCATAAGTGTCTCACATTATCACAATAAACCCAGGTTCACGTTCTGTTCTGCTGAAGCATAAACGCAGTATCGAGAATAGTATCCTGAAGGTGAATGTGTATATGACTCGGAAGTTGTGTGGTGAATAGGTGAATATTGTGACTCGTTGCTCGTGACCGGAGACCGGTGATCGGCAGTGTTGCAACACATTCTGCAGTTCCTTTCGTCAAGAACCGACACGGAGTCTCTATAAGCGAGGTGGAGACCGGAATAGGCAGACACGGTAAGAGTGCGAAAGCAAGCTCCTATCTGGACTCTATCTGGTCTAACGCTTATCTAATAATTTAGCTACTTTCCGGGCCGTATCCCAACCAAGAGTGTTGCGCAATAGCATTCCGGTATCTCTATGTCTAAGTTAATACGGTATAACCCACCCCAGCTAATTACGCCCGATCAAATAGTACGCAACGAGCGCCAGCAGAACGACCGACACGGCACCGACCGCCCCTCCAAAGTCGCTCCAAAAGTCGTTCGGCAATTCGCCGCCCACCGGCGGGTCGAACCGCACGCGCACCGTCCGCGTCTGCGCCCGTGCGCCGCTTCCGTCTTCGCTCGACTGGGCCGCGGGTAGGACGAACAGCGTCTGGCGCGCCGCATCGTACGTATAGGCATCGCCGTCCACGAGGCCATCCACGATGAGCCTGCGACCGCGCGCGAGCCGCGCCGGCACGAATATCTCCGTTTCGCGTGCGAGGGGCGGGGCGTGGCCCGTGAGCGGCGGCGCGTGCACGCTCGGTGGCCCACCGACCCCGCTCTCTCGGTCCTCCTCGCCAGGGCACGTGGGAAGTACGGCCCACGAGTACGTAAACGCGCCGGTGGCTGACTCGTATTCGAAGCGGAGCGGTATGCCGGCGGTCTTGGCTGCGTACGGCCGCACGACGGCATCAAGTATTCGCGCGCCTGCGTCAAGCTCGTCCGCGTCCTGCGCGAGCGCGGATCGGGGCGCACGGGAGTTACTGAACCACGAGAAGTTCTCGCCGTTCCAGTCGTCGCCGCGCGTGTCGTCATTGTCCGGGTTGTAGTTCCACAGGCTGCAGAGAAGAACAAATGGTTCGCAGTCAGTTTTTGGGTGTAGACTCGAGCAAAGGACGCACGTGAAGCCAACGTTGGCCCGCTCCAGGCCGGTGATCATCGCGTCCATCATGCGCCGCTGCCACGCCCAGTTGTCACTCTTGAACGCAGCGCGACCGTTCATGTCCATTGGTACACCGCACTCCCCAATGAGCACGGGCCTCTCGCCCAGGGAGCGGTATCCAGCCTCCACAATGGAACGAATCTGTGTGGCGAAGTTGTTCCGTGCACCCTTTTTGCCCCCAGTGGAACGTCTTGATCGGGTTCGCGCCCTGTCGACATCTCAACACATTGCGGCGCAAATAGAATAGAGAGGACGGACGCGTGCAAGTGCTTGGACATTTACAGAAAATTCGCCATGTGCCTTGTCAAATAGCACGCGAAGGTCGTACCTGAATAGTTCTCAGGTGAAAAGTAGGACTCGGGGAAGAGGAAGCATCACCGACCAGTGGGGAGCAAACACCATGTTGGGTAGCTGGTGTTCTGATGTCCACGAGGGCGGGCAGAACTAGTGGTGACGGCCGGCCGGGAGTAAGCGGTGAAAAGGGAGGGACTCAAGAGACTACCGCCGCACCTCATTAGGTACCGGCTCTACGAAGAACACTTTTTCGTTACCGCGTCCGTTGGCTACTGCGCCACGCACCCGCGCAGTCCACCGCTTCAAGAGCGGGTAATAGAAATCTGTATACCAATCGACCTGCGCCACCGTCAGTTGCCTCTCCCGTCAGCCGATAAGAATGAAGGGGTACCTTGCGACCCGTTGCAGGGTCATTTACGAAGTAACTCTCGACGAGTACCGCACCGGCCTTTTTCTCGCCATCCCACTCCCACACGCCATGCATCTCCCAGAGGTCCCGGCCGCCCGTGGGTCCATCCTCGCGCCAGGCTTTGCGACCATGAGGGTTGAGCAACGTTCGACCGGTGCGCCTTGTGGGCATCGGGAAGGATCGCGTCCAGCGTTTTACATTGGTCGGATAGCCCGCACCGAGGAGGAAAGACTGGAAGGCAGAGGCTGGGCCAAGTGGGTCGGTAAGCGTGGGCCTAGGTTGACTAGGTCACAGGATGGATGTACGCACGGACGTCACCCAAGTGGAGATCGGTATTATAGTCGAAGCCGTGTAACGAGGGAAGGTCGACATATCCGCGGTGGGGCTCGTTCATCATCTATGCGCATATATTGACCAATGATTGGGTGAGCAAACCGGAGGTAGAGCGGGGGCGACGCACCTCGAAACCGAGCTACACCATCAAGATCGCCGACGGCGCGGGCGACCGTCCTCCCACATGTCCAAAAACGCGTCTTGCAAGAAGTGCTGTACCGGCACACCATCGCGCACGCGGAGCTTCGGCGCGAACGTGTCGCCGGCCCAGAAGCACGTCCTGCAGGAGAGCGAGTGGGCCCGGAATCGGCGACAATTTAACCGACGAGCGAAGGGGAGGAAGACTCACGCCATCGTCGCGGCTGCGAGCTTCTGGTATCCGCACGGCCACAACCCGCGCTCGGCCTCTGTGTGGCCACCCCCACACACGCCGCGCAGCCATGCTGCGCCGCTCTCCTCGAGCGCACGCAGATCGAAGCCCACGTGCTCAAGCGTCCACGCGGGTGCGCCAGACCCGCCGGCATAGCGCGACCAGACGTCTTGGTGTAGGGCGACGAAGGCCGTGAGGCCGTACTGAGGAAGTAAAGAGAGAACCGAACGGAGGTATGAAAGGTAGGATGTATCGTATATGCCACTATATGCGTCGATTTGGCGCACGCGCTGCGTCAGCTGGAGGGAGAGGGTGCGAATCGGTGAACAAGACATACGGGCCTTCGTGTTCGACGGCCTCCCAGGTGATGAGAAAACGGACTTCAATGATGAAGGTTGGATAGGGATTAAATATAGATAGAGAGAATGGCACGAAGAGAAAAAATGGCGCACCGAATGTGAGACCCCAGCGCCGGAGCCGCGCGAGGTGTTGCG
This sequence comes from Lactarius sanguifluus, assembly GCA_021527775.1. NCBI lineage: Eukaryota > Fungi > Basidiomycota > Agaricomycetes > Russulales > Russulaceae > Lactarius > Lactarius sanguifluus. The sequence continues at coordinate 113,894 of JAKEYF010000094.1, forward strand.
GAGCCTCCTCGAGTGGAGAACGGGCGGCCAACAAACGTTACTGTCTCAGCGCCTGCAGGGAACGTGGTGTGGTCACCGTTGACAGGGCTGTGGGCAGTAGCAGAACGTCAGACGCGTCTACGATGGGGTACTACGAACAACGCACGTCTTGCAGTTCCCTGAGAGGTTCACCCCTCGGAGGTTACACACGCGGCCATACCCATCGATAAAATGCCTGCCGTGAGTGCGGAATTCCGCCTGTTGTATCGCGAGACCAGTCATGGGCGTAGGACGAGCTGGAGCCCACGACATACGCTGGGTCGGCGGAGGGGTGGTTGACAGGCTGGAGGTTGGCTGTCAGGTAGGAAGTGAAAGGGGACGCGGCATGGTTACGAACCTCGAGGGTGCCAACGGAAGATGCATTAGAGTCTATAGGAGAAGTCGGTGTCGAAATGCTCGACGGAAACGTTGCGTCCGAAGTCGCTGTCGGTGGTCTCGATGGTAAAACTTGAGATTGTTCCGTGCCGACGAAAATAAAAGATGAGTCGATGGACAAGCTTGACATTGTGCTAGGGTATCTAAGACGACGTCTAGCTATCGAGTTCGACCTGACGCTCTGTGAGGAAAGAAGAAAGACGCGGTGAGGCTAGGCGCTCTTTCAACTGTGGCCCTGCGTTCCTTTCAGGTTCCCTTTGTATAACATCATGCACACATTCTCAAAATCGACCCTCACTCAACGGCTGCTGAGTTATCTCATAAAAGATCATACGTGCACAATCTTCTGATCCGATAAAATGTGCGAAAGTAGACGCAGATAAATCTCAACCGCGCAGAGAGGAACACATCTGAGAAGGGTTGGTACAACCTGGAATGCCTTGACCTGGATGTTCTACTGACGTCGCAGGAACACAGACCGTCAGCGCTTCAGCTCCCTACGTAAAATACGCCCATCGTGACGGTGACGAGCACTTGGCTCGTTTTCTTTCACAGTGGGCGAATGGTACAGTGAGGGTGTTGATTTCTTTGCTGCATCATAAGATCGGTTACCATTATGCGTTGGTCAATGTCATGGTAGCTTGAGTCAAGGGAGGATGGTACTACCGCTCAGCGCTCAGGACCACAGGCTCAAATTGTCCAGATGCCAGCGCTTAGGCACCTCATGGCTTGCCTCATGGCCTTCCGAGTCACACAAGTGATGGACAGCACTCATTGTCTCTTCAAACTCCCTCTGCTACACGTATCCCATACCTGCCTAGTATTCAAGTAGACGTGCCTCACATGCCGCCCAGTGGTCCCCCAACTGTGAAAGAGATATTGAACATTGCTCGGCGCACAACCTGACATCATCCACGACCACATCACACCGAATGTCCTGCCTCTTTGGCAGTGCGGCCTCTTATCTCTGGGCCGACATTGGCCGTATCCCAACGTGCGTGCTCTTTTGTCAGTTCTGTCCCTACTTCACACCCCAAACGGCCTACACAGGATATCGACATCGTCCTGTGGGACGAAGACGAATTCTCGACCCCGAGGACGTCAAGCAGTTCATTGTCCACGCGGACTGATCGATACTATCTCGAGCCCTCCAAACGGCCTAAGGCCACTTATGAGATCCTCTACTGCCGCCTCCCCGGCTGGAGAACCGACCCGGACTGGCGCCGCATCAAGGTCGACATACTCGTAGCACCCGGCGACCTCGGGCTCCCCAAGATCAACTCGTACAAGCAGGACTGGATCGCCGGCATCCCCGTTATGCCACTCTTCGCCTTGCTCGTCATGAAGACGAAGGGCTGGTGGGACCACCGCATCTCATCGCGCTCGGACTTCCGCGCCAAGGAGCGGGCAGACTTGACTGACATAGACGCTCTCCTCGATCGCGCCTTGAAAGAGAAAGTCTCATATCAAGTCGAGAAATACAAATACACGTCCAAGTTCACCCGCCGCGGGATCACCCATGCGTGCAAGATTGTGCGTATATATGATCGGCCTGGGAAATGGAGGCGCCTTGAATTTCCGTTGTGAGTCGTGAATGATGCAATGATGTACGGCTACACACGATCCGGCGAGTGTCGCCTTACGATAATAGGTTCGTTTTTCTCCACATGGCCTCGCTCGGACCTCTTAGACGCGGACTCAGATCTACTACTTTACCATCGGTGTCTCGCGTTTAAAGAATTTCTCCCTCCTACTGTATTATTCGTCTCCGTCTCCAAACCACCCGCAGCTGTACTTTATGCAACTTGTGTTAGAGACACCCCGTTGCTCTTGGAATCATTTCGTGCTTTTGCAATAGGTCAGCAAAATGATGGGGGGCCGTGAATGATGTGTGCATGTAAAGGAACACCAGTGAACTGGGAACCTGGGAGTATCCCGACACTTTGCCTTCCGTCCGCGGAACACGAAACCCGAGACCACCACCGAAGAACGATACGCATCAGCGCCAGGGTCTCATCTGTGATACCAGCGAAGATCCCGGCGTGCTGCACTCGCCGTGGGGCGGTGGATCGCGTCGGGGCCGCGACCGCGCTGACCGACTACCGCGTGCGTCACGGCGCGGTCATACTACCAAGGGACTACAGTGCTTCTGGACCACTGGCTACTCTAGATTTACGTACTAGAGGCAAGCGATTGTACCAAGCTTCAAGTCGTACAGTACTGTAACATGGGAGTGCGTGACTTACTAGGGTCGCCTATTAAGTGCTAGGGACGCGCAAGGGCATGAGGCAGCTAACGATGGCCATAGAGGCACCATGAGACCAGACTATCTTTTGCTTGATATCATTTTGCGTAGAACGTACAAGAGAACGCAACAAGGAACGCGTAGAATGAGGTTAGCTAGCGCGACATCGTGTGACTCCCAGTGAATGAGTTGGATCCGGAGACGCTAGTCACACATTCAGCATTGTATAGGGACACGTAGGAGGCCAGCCGAGTCAATCCCAAGTCACCCAGAAATGTATTGAACTAGACTCGTAACCTCGATGTTGTTTCCAAGGTGACATTTTTTTCCCACCATGACCTCACACCATGACCTCACGCGAGTCACGAAGTACACCGGACCGGCGGGACCGGCGAAGACTCAGTTGCTCGATCTCGACTTGGGAGGGCATTAAATAGTTTGTAGCCTTCCTTCGTGACGAGACCCCACTGGCAGCCTCTTTCTCCCAGAACAGCTGAGGTTTGTAGTATATTCGTCTCATGCATCTTCATACTGCACTGATTGTGTATATTTCGGTACGCTCTGCAGCACTTGTAACATTTCCCGTTCCATCCCCGAAATCCATTAATTACAAGACATGTGGCACAAAAGTCCCCCAAATGAAAAGGAGATCTTGAAAATCGCTCGCCGCACAACCGACATCATCCAACTCCACATCACTTCGAATGTCTGCCTCTTTGGTAGTGCGGCTGCCTCTCTCTGGGCCGACACTGGCCGCGTCCCTAACGTTGCGTCCGCCTGCCTTCTTGTCCCTACCAAATACCTTTAACTGCCCACGCAGGACATCGACATCGTTGTTCGCCACGACGGAGACCCATCTTCCGCCGCCGAAATGATCAAAAGGGCCATCGTCGACGCGGACGACCGATACTCCCTCAAGCCCCCCAGAAGGCGCAATTCGAGGTACAAGATCCTCATCTGCCGCCTCCCTGGATGGCGTGCCTACGGCCGCTGCGTCAAGGTCGACATCCTCGTGCCGCCGACCCTCAATCTTCCGGAGATCGACTCGTCAGAGACGCCTGTGATTAGTCGTGTCCCCGTCATGCCGCTCTTCGACCTCCTCGTCATGAAGACGCAGGGCTGGTGGGACCATCGCATCTCGCCCCGCAAGGACTTCCGCGAAAAGGAGGAGGCAGATGTGCTCGACGTCGATGCTCTCCTCGATCGCGCCGTGCAGGAAAGGGTCTCGTATCGAGACGAGAGCGGAGCGTTGAGACACTCATACGATTTCATGGACTACGCCCTCGTCCTCGCGGGCAGGTTTGTGCGTAAGCACGGTCGGTGGGGAAAATGGAGGGCCATTGGGTTTCCGTTGTGAGCCATGAATAACGTACGTCTGGCTACACGCGACCCAGTGTGCTGGTTGGGGTACCAACTTCGCTTCTCGATGCACGGCCTCGTCTGGACGACACCTCTTCTCGCTTATGTTGTATGTGTATCTGCTCCACCAGTGGGGTCTCCTGTTTGAAGACAGAGATCATCAGCCATGTACTTTACTGTTGTAACTGTTCATGATAATCATCCGTGGCTGTACTTTCGTAATAGGTCACGGTGTCCTGTTGAACCTCTTCGAATCATTTCGCGCTTTTTTGAAAAATAGCGGAGATCTGTGTGTATGTGCTCAACAAGGACACCAACACGAACATGGAAAACCAGAAACAACATGACAGTCTTCTAATTACATAATCAGATATCAGCGTGTGTACTGTGTGGCTGTAAAACAATGGGCTGTAACTTCCATTACATAGCCGCATGATGGTGTGGTTTTACGTCTCTAAGCAAGTCTGTAAGGTTACAGTAAAGGTACTGTAGGCCGTGTGCTAGAAGCTTCTCATATTGAAAAAATTGTCCCAAAATTGCGGAAGAGGGTTGATGACTTATAATGATCTAATGTAATATAATATTTTCAAGTTGACATCTTATAAAGATCAAATGCAAGACTTGTCTTGTAATAATTTATAATTTGTAAAGCTCATTTTAAGGCCTTTATACAAAATAAATAATGCTTTTAATTACCCTTAAAAAGGATATTATAGGTCAAAATCTTCACAAGTTATACACCGCTCCGGAATTTTGGGACAATTTTATAGCACAAGCACCTAGGCATGTGCTCACCGGTCACCCGTCGATTGACACATCCACGGCAAGATTCGAAGACCTACCACGCCTAAAACCCCTGTCAGTACAGCCTGAAGACAGGAAATTCGCCCTGTTTTTGGGAACACCGACGCAAAGGCCGCTGCGGTTCCGTTTCTTCCGAGTCTCTGCGTACCAGCGTAGGATAGGTCAGACCTGTCCAGACTCGTTCAAGCGATCGAGAAAATGCAAGTACATCATCAGCATCATGATACCAAAACTTTTGGGAATTCCTCGTCCTCGAGAATGTGATACTTCTAATCACCCGGATGCCAAATATCTTGCCAAATATAGTCAATCCCAAGTGGTAACTGATGATTCTTTGCTTGATTCCTTGTGCCGCTACATGTTTCGCCGGTCAAGCCACTCTGGATCCATCAACCTTTTTAAGCCGCGGGTTACTGTGGGGAAGGATCAAATCCTCGAATACCGTAGGAGACGACTGAATTCGCATGACTAAAGCCAGCAAAGCCCACGATCAGCAACGACTCACTTGGTTGCTCTCCCCTACCTTCCGTTGCTTCTTCCATCATGAGCCAAACGGTGTCCTCGTCCTCCTTCTCGGCGACCACACCCAGCACAGTGCAGGCAAGCAGCTCAGGCGGCGCCCCCAGCTTTTCAATTTGCGGTACTCAATGAAATGTATACATGCGGAGTCAGCGAGGTTCGATGGGCATACTCTGGTCCTTCAGCGCCAATGTCTTTCAACATCACGAACTTAAACGTCGTCCAGCAGGCCCCGTTGGGCAGCTCGGTCACAAGCACCGGACAGTCGATCGCGAGTGGGACTACCTCAGCAATCCGTTCGTTTCGCACAAAGCAGGCGCCAAGACTCTGGCTACGGTGGCTCCTATCTCCCCCCAATCAATGAACAACTGGCAACGCAGTTGGACCCTCTTGTAGGTATCTGGAGGTGGTCCTCTACAAATGTTCCCCAGGGCTGGTACCGGATGCTAGCAACCATACAGGGTGTTCTTGAAGCCTCCTCGTCCTCATTCTTCGTTCAAAACGGCACAAATGTCGACTGCATCCCTCAATTTCCCACTCCTACGTCCGTAGTTCAAACATCCGCGACAGTCAAAGCTACTACGACGGGGTCATCATCAACAACTATCTCGCACACCGGGGCCATTGCCGGGGGTACCATAGGCGGCGTTGCCGCCGTTATCCTCGTGATTGGGACTATTGCCTTTGTATGGCGTCGCCGGAGACAAAATCCTATGCGCAAAACCGTTGGTCCTTCCTTTTCGAATGCCCTTATGGGGGCGGACGCGGGTGTGGCAGAGGCGCCATTCAACTCAACACTCACCAGCACGTCACCACTGGACGCAGGGTCTCAGCAGCAACCGCGTTTCAATCCTGTCGGGATGCCGACCGCTCCTCTGAATCCCCGGACCGTCTTCGTTGGGGCCACCGCTCCAGTCCTCGCCACATACGTTGCCTATCCCCGTCGGCTTGTCCAGCAAAGAGCTCGCGCGGCTGCGTTCAAGGGCAGTACACGTCCAACTCACCCCCGCGGAGTCAGCCTCGAGTGACTCCCAGCCCGCTCCTCCACCGATTGTTACCTACCAGTCAGGGTGAGGCGACACCGCCGCCCGAAGATAGGGCCCTTCAATCTGAAGTCGAGTATCTGCGGCGTGAGGTGCAACAACTTCGTGCTCGAGAAGCTCGCTGCTGAGAGATTTGAAGCGCCTCCAAGTTATGGTGGGGCTAGGACCCGAAGTCGGAGTTCATAGTTTCAAACCCTCAGTTCTTGTCCCTGGACTTCTACGCTGCAGGTTGTTGATATGGCATATTATTTAGATGGCTACGCATGATGTCATGATCCCATGCAGTTGAACTACGAGTATACTTTCTCTTTCTTTCGCTTGCCTGACTTGACCTTTGTCACCCTCCGTCCTCCTGCCTTAGTTGTTCTTGCGTATCTGTATACTATAGGTGTGTGCCACATCCCTAGGACCAGTAGTAGCAGCTGTGGTTGATGCCTCTGCCTATATAAACCTGCAGGATACCAGTTTTGTCCTCGTTTGTCTTTTAGTGAATATCAGCGACTTAGAGTCTTAGACCTCTGGAGTATTCGCGTTTTGAGGACTCAGGCTCAGACATTTGAGAGCTTATTAATTCAGACCAACGCATGATGAACATGATCTAGGCCTAAATAATTTCTTCACATTTTACGTTTGCCCATGTCTATTGCAACTGAAGACATGCCGTGATAGCATCTTCAAATTACGGCCATGGCTTCGACAAATTGAGTATTCCATATTCCATATCCAATATTCAAGCTTCTGTACTTCAGTACCAGAGCCAAGTTCAGTTACTGTACTGATTACCCCTCTGAACAGGACGACTACCGCCACCAGGTGAACGCACTCCAATCAGCTTTTTTTGTGAAAAATGACTCCAACCAGCCTTGTACAACACACGACGTCTTTATCTCTTGGATATCAACATCGAAACAGAATCGTCGATTTTCTAAATACGTCGAACACGAAATTTTGGGGTACTCCCCGCCGTTTAACCTTTCCACATTTAAGATTTGCGTCCCTTCGTGACTTTTAGATCCCGAAGCCGGCCCGTCTCAAGCTCATACACGAGCCCATGCACCCACAGGTTCTTCTGACCCCCCCACACCTTGCGGACGGGCTCCGAATTGGCGACATTCTCGACCTGAACGCGCACACTCTCCTCGATGAGCCTCATGAGAGGGTCAGAGGTGGCCTCGGAGTTGAGTTTCCTGGCGAGCTCGATAAGCGGGGTAAGCCAGCGCGAGATCACCTCTTCGGTCTCCTCCGACCCGGCGACTCGGACGGCCTTGAGAGCGGCATTGGCGCCGCCGCAGCAAGTGTGGCCGACCACGAAGACTTTGTGAGACACGCAAGCGGCAGAGCGGCCTGTCAGCCTAAACAGAGAGAATGGGGGAGAGGAGAGGGCGTACTGTGCTCGACATGGACATGCGCAACGGCATATGTGATTGCCGCGAGGGCGCTCTCGTCACTGGGGTGAATCTGGCTGTACGTAAACCGCAAGAACGTCAATAGGGTATCGAGAATGACGATCGGGGGGGGTAGACGAAGGAAGGAATGCATAACTTACTTGGCAATGTTGCGATGGACGAAGATGTCGCCCGGGCGCGAGGCAGTGATAACACATTCGGGGACGCGGGAGTCAGAACATCCGATCCAGAGCACCTGCGCGCGTGGACACAGAAATGGGGATACAATGACGATGAGCACGAGTTGGGATTGAGTAAACCAGAACGGCACCTTAGGGGTCTGGGGGCCTTTGGCAGACTTCTTGAAAAAGTCTGGGTCGGTGACGTTCACTCTCCTCGACCACTGGGCATTAGCAGAGAAGATTTTCGCGAGGGTAGCGTCAGGTTCGTCGAGGTTTCCTGTAGTGGCGAAAGCAATGAGGGAAGCAAGGGCTGAAGCAAGGGCGAAAGCAGGGGCAAAAGCCCAAGCCAAAACCCGTCGGATCAGGTTCGCCAAGATAGACATAGCGGCAAGGTGGAAACCGTGTGACTTAGACACGGAAATAGGGACCAAGTGTGATTGGAAGAAGGGAGGTGGAAGATATCAAGAGAGTCTATGGAATAGGAGAAAGCAGGACTCCGAAGAAATAGCTAGTAACAGCAAGATGTCTTAAGTACGGCTGGGCACTCTCCTTGGAATGACGAGTGACGTCGCAGGTGATTGATTGTAAGTTTCAGGTGATTCTTGTGTGCCTTTCGTCGACTATCTCGTCTATCCCAAATTCTTGCTGTCCGTCCAATATGACAGGGTCGGATGGATGAAGTGCTCGCTATGGGGAATGGGCATTTTCTTTAAAAGGGAGTACCTCCGAAGTACCTCCGAAGTATGGAACATAGGGAAGAAGTTTGATTTATCGGAAATTTCCAATGTAACCGTGGAGAATGTGTTTCGTCAGTGGCAATAATACACCATGAGCCTCCGAACTGTGGCATAAACTTCAAGTTAGCCGCTCTTGGACCATCACCGGTTTTGTACTCCCGGCGCGTGTAGACTTGGGAAAACACGGTCACCTTATGCAGAATGGGAAGGTGAGACGACGATCCTTGTCCGCTTGATGGGCTTCCTTGACATACGTCGTGAAGAGGCCCAGTTGTCCTGAGCCTCTCTCTGGCCCTCTAGTTCCAGGCCCTGCATATCATTTATCATGTCGCGAGCTGTTGGTTCGTCGTCCACATTTTCCGCGTTCGGGAGCAGCGGGGGTAAGACTCAAGGGACGTGGTAAAACTGTAGTAGTACTTAGTTGCCAGTGGAGGCATTTACAATACCATTTTGGGATACCCGGAAGCAAGCCGAGCTGGACCCAAGTATTAGATAATCGTTATATCACGATTACGATTTCTCTATGAACAATGAAGAGCCCGAGGAACTGAAGACAGTACAAGAGTCTACTCCGAACTCCCACTTACTCGTGTTCCCAAGCCTGAACTTGAATGTGAGAGCCCACCGCTGCGCCATATCTCTAAAAAATTCTTTTGGGGCTAGAGTCGTTAGACATGGTGCCGAGTTATCTTAACGTCGAGCATCAAGTCGAGCATTCGAGTTTACCGTGACAGCTTACTAGCAGCGATCTGCAATTGCACTCGAGCTTCCAGTCCAGAGCTACGGTCTGAGCTACGGTCTGTGGGGCAACTGCCTCGGGACACGTGTACGTGTACATACATATTGTCATCATCGCACTGCCTAACTACGAATGTTCTAGGCCTTTGTTCACATTTTATGTTTGCCCACGTTCATTGTTGCAACAGAAGAGAGCATTCAATATTCAAGCTTCAAGCTTCGGTACTGGAGTAATTTTTTCGTGAAAAGACTCCAACCAGCCTTGTACAACACACGATTTATTTTATCTCCTGAAACAGAATCGTCGATCTTCAAAGAGAAACACGTCGAACACGAAATTTTGCGGTACTCCACCGCCCAACGTTTCCATATTTAAGATCGGCGCCCCTTCGTGATGTTGAGGTCCCTAAGTGTGCCCGTCTCGAGCTCATACACGAGCCCATGCACCCACAGGTTCTTCTGACTCTCCCACGCCTTGCGGACGGGCTCCGAATTAGCGACATTCTCGACCTGAATGCGCACGCTCTCATCGACGAGCCTCGTGAGAGGGTCAGAGGAGGCCTCGGAGTTGAGCTTGCTGGCGAGCTCGATGAGCGGGGAAAGCCAGCGCTCGAGCACCGGTTCGACTGTCCCCAGCGTCCCGGCGACGGCCCTGAGAGCCGCATCAGCGCCGCCGCAGTGAGTGTGGCCGACCACGAGGACTTTGTGAGACACGCAAAGCGGCAGAGCGGCCGGTCAGCTCAAACAGCGAGAAGGGGAGAGAATGAGGCGTACTGTGCTCGACATTGACGTACGCGACTGCATATGTGATCGCCGCGAGGGCGCTGGTGTCATCGGGGTGAATTTGGCTGTACGTAAACCGCATGAACGTCAATGGGGCGTCTAGAATGGCGATTGGGCAGTAGATGAGGGAAGGAATGACCTACTTGGCGATGTTGCGATGAACGAAGATGTCGCCCGGGCGCGAGGCAGTGAGAACACTTTCGGGGACACGCGAGTCGGAACATCCGAGCCAGAGCATCTACGCGAGTGGATATACAGTAGACACGAATTGGGATTACGAATAGGGATACGATGACGATGAGCACGAGTTGGGACCGAGAAGCCGGAATCGCACCTTGGGGGTCTGGCCTTTGGCAGACAGCCTAAAAAAGTCTGAATCGACGTTGTTCACGGCTTTCGCCCACTGGGCGTTAGCAGAGAAGATTTTTGCGAGGGTAGCGTCCATTGGGTTCGATTTGTGGTGATGGCGACGGGGTGTGCTGAGGAAAAATCCGTCGAGAATTGATAAAGGCAGGGATATATGGGCGGAAGTCCGTCGAATCGGGTTCGCCAAATTTAAAAAAGGTAGCGCAGCAACGTGGTGTGCCCTTGGCTGCGATCCCGTCCCTGACCGGTCTGACCACCTGGGTTTGCTGCCGCTACTAGTAGTAGTGGCGCCGAGGACGGCCTTGACTAACAGCGCTCGAGAGGGCATAACGGGTTGATTATTCCCATTCGCAGTCCAACTCCATCCTTGCATCCTTCTCGATGTGGCACTGGGCGGAAGATCGCGACAATGCGTATTCGGCAAAGAAATAGCCGGTCTTCAATTCAATTCAAATCTACGATCCGCGATCAACCCTGCGATTCGGCGAGCGCACGCGCCGTCTGTAAACAAATTATGTTACTCCAGTGCTGTACTGTAGCCGCAGTTCCGGAAACTTTTGAGCAGTTCCTGTTATGATAGTACATACATATTCGTCCTCTGGGCTTGTTCCCTCGTCCTCCCCTCGTCCTCATCATCACACATCCGTCAGGGGTGATGGTTGCTTGGAAGCTTGAAAATATAACTTATTTCGTTTCAACCTGCGGGGAAGACCAGTAACGGAGAAGCACTGTATTTTACCGCCGGTAAACCTCGTTTTATGGATGCCCAAATTGGTCGGATCCGAGAGGATGTCCTAAATAACTGAGACACGATTAGTTATGAGTAACCGGGCTCTACAAATCAGCGTCGCGACGAGGATTTAGGCGACGAGGATTTAGACCGGTGCTTACTAACTTACGATCAAAATACGATCAAAATATCCGAGCCAATGCGACAGGGACAAAAGGTCGCTTTCCGGAGCGCTGGGGAGTGTTTCACATCCAGCTCCAAGTCCAGCTCATACAAATGGCCGATGTTGAGAAGCTTTCTGATTGGTGCGTCAGTCCGGAATCCTAGATAGTCCAAGGTTCTCCAGAATCCGACAGAGTGTTTGCTCTCAAGAGTCTAAGAGAGGACATGTGGGAATAATTAAACATTATTTGAAATATATCGCCATGTGGATATATCGTGGATATATCGTGATGTTCCTGACACTTGTCAATTTTTTTATTGCTGCAATTCTTTGGTGTTGTCTTTGGTGTTGCAGAGTGCCGATGTCGCGGGCCTCAGTCAGCGGCACACCTCGATCAGACAAGGCGCAACTGATCCCGACTTATACATGACGCCTCCCATCAGATCCCCGCACCTCTTGGAGTCTTGGTTCTTGGTCTTCTTTACAAAGACCATCGCGGCCTTGGGTGTGTTCGCCCCTCACCACCCTTTCTTTTCTACTATGACAGCGCGAGATCTTGACCCTGTATCGCTCGCAGGTATGCCGTTCTTTGCAGCTTTCTTGCCGCATCCCGGATGACACTCTTATATGAACAGGGGTCATGCTAGTGACGACCCTTTGTAAATATTTTGATGTGCATGCCCACTGAAGCGCCGCTGATTCATTCCATAGTCAACACCTTTCTTTTCGGGGTCATAAGCCAGCAACTCTACGCGTACTCTTTGAGTGGTGAGTTCAAGTTCATTATCGGAACAATGACGCCAATAATGCCTTAAATTGTAGTAGGACTCAAGGACTCGATGCGCATTAAGTGGGTGTCACGATTATCCCTTTAACGAAATATTTTCTCACCTTCTTAGGATGTTTGTTGGCATACTGTATGCTGTAATTGCTTTCCAGAGCATAACGTGAGCTCCTGTTGCCATTTCCCAGCACTCGATGTCTCGGGCCCTGAATCCGCTCTTATGGATGGTAGGCTTTGGCAGCTCGCATGGTGTCACTTGTAGGCTCCCATCAAATCCGGTGATGAAAACGCGCTCAATAATTTACAGTGTCATCGACTACGGTACCGCTAGGAATTTTAAAGGTTTGTTCCTCATCCCGCTCGTATGTGTACGTGACGTTTTATCCCCGTCAAAGCTCGTATGTGGCAGGTGCCTGTCATCTCAGGGTGCCAATGCATCCTTGTTCTGTCAGCGAACATATTCCTCGCCGATCGGTCAGTTGATCTAGTCGGTCACTCAAAATTCCACTGATTGGTTCCTGGTTCACTGCAATTTCCAGCGTCCGCGCTCTGACAGGGTGCCGCATCAAGAGTGCTGTAATCATCGCGTTGTCCATTGGTGCCTTTGGATTCGGTGTGGCTGAAGATATGCTCACTTGGTTTGGCGGTTTGGCGTACGTGACCATCAGTAACCAGCTTCAGGTGTTTCTGACACCGGCTGAAGGCCCGATGGTACTTTTACTCACCCACAAATGATTATATCGGCTTTCTGGTATGGGTTACAAGCCATCGCCGAGTGCCTCGTCGCTTGTACGCTACTCTATTTGTGTTGTAAGGGAAACTTACACATCTCATTCATTAGACACTCTTATGCGGGCACTTCTAAACACCCGTACTGGTATTCAGAAATCAGACAGCGTCGTGTACTACCTCGTTCGCAGGGTCGTCCAAATGGGACTCTTTGCTACGATGTGGGCCATCTCAGGATTAGTAGCAGTTCATCTTCTTCCCAAAGGTCTGCTCGCTTTTTGACATGACGGCAGGCTCTATATACGCCCATGTGGGTGGTTCTTCTCTCCGCGATTTGTCCCTATTTACGAGGGCCGCGTACAGGTTATATTTGATACGCTCCAGTCCGAGTCGCGTATCAGATTGCGCGAGCACATGGCCGAGCTGCAGCCAGTGCGACGTGGCACTAGCTGCACAGGTGCAGTACTTAGCCTGTTAGCACACTCCGTACCCCGCTAATGTGCTATTACTCGCAGTCGCCCTCTGATACTAATAGAAAGGGAGCATCGGTTTCTCCTGGAACAGCCCATAGCAATGTTTCTGTCTTGTCGATGACGAACCTGGGCCTGGGTTTGGAAACAACCCATCAGTCGACTTACCGCATCTCCAAAGACAATATCTCGGAGGTCGAGTGTGCGCCAGTGGGACAACCGGGCGTCCACTATGAGTTCTCGTATGCACAGTTTCTGGGCGACGAGTTCTGAGCTAGACCAGTGCCGGCCCTGAACGTGGATCAGATATAGAGTCGGTCCACAGGTTCTGATATCCATCGACATCGCAACTTCAGGGCACTCTTCTGAGCCTACCTGCCACTACGTGGAACGTTCCGGTGCCAGTGGGGCCACATCATATCCAATTACAAGCACTCGTCCCCTCCCAGGCCGTACTCGTGACGAGGCCCTCTAGAACCACGACACTACCACGACCTCGTGTGAGGGGGGGAGTGTTGAATAGACTAGATCCTGGAGATACGCTATGGCTCACCCATCGGAGAGAACGATGTATAAACGAGGACTTCATTTTACGTTATTACAATACTATATCCCCTACAGCACGACCTATCACATATCACCTATTGAGAGTTGAACTGCAACGGAAATTTTTGGTGGACAGAACAGTACCTCTACATATGCCACTACACTATACACGTCACGATTTGATCACCCAGATCGTGCCATGTTTGGGCTCGAGGACAAATGGTCGTCTCCACTCTAAACTCATAACTCATGACGACACTCGTTCCGCAATATCGTACGACAAGCTGACAGTACCCGTGCAGGCGATGATTAATGCATAATCGATACTATTGATGGAGCGGGACCCTGAGTCACTTGATTGTTAACCAACTGCTTGATCATCCCGGCTTTTGTTTTAATTGGACAAACACAATGTATCGTAGATGGGTCGACGATTTTGACTTCATATTGGGGAAGGAACAGACTCTGTTAGGTTTGAAAATGCGGTGTGGGAAAAGATGAGATGAGATGAACGTTCTGGTGAACGCGTGGTCCAGAAAAAAATGCACACGTCGATCGCAGCGGAAAGAATGGGGGAAAAGGTATACGCATGCCGTACCTTAGATTGCACACCATTTCACCGACAGCGTCGTTCGGGTTGTCGACACACTGCAAGTTGGGTTGATCTCGTGATGTCCGATCGCGCATTTTGCACCAGCCAACCGGGGTGAGGGAATACTCTAGCCATCCGTGGATACATCCGATCACGTCCTGAGAGGCCGGAGAAACGATTTGAAGGGTGATTCGGTAGCCTTCTTTCTGATCCACAAAGAGGTGGTATCCGTGGATCTCCGCGGGGGATAGAGATCGATCAAGCGTTAAAGATCGCCTTTCGTTCAGATAGGGTCATACCCTTAAGGATCTTGAGAGGAGCCCTTGTAAAATCAAATCATTTCCCACCATAGGCACGGCTCAGTCCACACCTTCGCAGAAAAGTATAAGAGGACTCGCCGCCTCCACTTACAATGGCGGAGGATACAATAAGTTTGAACCAGGGATGACTGCAGTCTTTCCCAGGCCAAGGGGATATGCGTCGGCTTCTATTGGCCGTGCAGCACTCTCTTTTGGAAATCTGGTAAGTTACATCAAACCAGTCCACCGTCTCGTAAAATATCAGCCTTCTCTGAGTGCTTTGCATTCGGCACCTGTGTCAGTTTCACTGGACGCCTGTCAGTTGGGGTTCTGTTTCTACAGTGAAAAAAAAAAGCTGGGGCAAGTCGGAGACTAAGGACCAAGACCGGCCGTAGCCCTGGGGCTCGTTGGATGATTGGCGAGAAAAACCGTGGAAAATGGGATATTCCTCGCGCTCAGCGTCAACATCAGGCAATTCATTGGTAAATCGGCGGAGGTTCGGTGGGAAGCAATGTCGAAGCGCCTCTAACTGGCAAAATAGCCATCTGAACCTGTCCAACAACATAAGACTGAATCAGGCGTTAGCATAGAATAGCTCAATGCTCTCACATTCCGTCTGCTCTCACTGTCAGCGTCTCGATGACAAGCTTTCTATCGTCTAGTCTCCATCTCCTCATCGCCGCACTCGAGGATGAGTGGACGACGTTTTGAATGTAGTCAGCAAGGTCCATTTGTTGTCCGCTTTCGTGATGTAGGGAAACCGAACGAAATGCCAGTGGTTCGAGGACAGCTCGGATGTCGACCTCCGGGCGACTAGTCGCGCAGATGTGGAGTTCCTGCAAGTCAGAGCAACATCCTCGAGCGACCGCTCACTGAGATTTCCGATGTATCACGAAATAAAACAACACAGCCACCATCGTGGAACAACTGCCATTGACCGCTGTCGCGCGCGGTAAGTTTGGGGCGCGGTGCGAGAACTCTACGTTTGGCGCATCATACCTTCGCACGCATCCCAAGTCGAAGCGCAAGATATCACCTAAGAGACGCTGTGACTCGGGAAAACGTCGTAGGGCAAGAGGTGAGACGTCTCTTGTCAATGCGACTAACTTACAATCAGGTGTACCCCCGGGCCATGTTTGTCATGTGAGGACAGTACATGCAGCGTCACAGAACGCGCAGAGAACGAGTTAGTACATATCAGGGAAGGCATAGAATCCCTCGCTAGTAGTCGTTACATACCGGAATCCCTCCAACTGCGAGTGAATCAAACTGCCAACCAACATAGTTTAATGGAACAAGGTTATTCCATGAACAAATCTATGAAAATAAATCTAAATCTAAATTTGTGTAGAAGCCAGTACTGTAACTTACGATAGAAATAGAATAAGTCCAAACAAACGGGAGTCGCGTGCTCTTCTAGAAGCACCCGCTGGATATATGGCACTGTCCAGACTTAAACTCTAGCCCAGGTCCCAACAAAGAAGCCGCAGGCACTTGCAAATCTTCTGCGGAGATCCGGAACAGCCTAAGGGAAGCAGAACCTCCGGGCCTTTCAGTCGTCAACTGGCCGCCAGTGGGCCAATGGTTCCTCACCAAGAGAAACGTCAGGGATTGAAGGACGGGCCTGAACTTGAACGTCCTGAACGACCGTGACTCTATTACTCATTGTCACATGGTCATAGGTTTTGTCATGCGTGTGACTGGCTCAAGGTGCAGTTTCCGCTCAGACAGCCAGGGAGAGAATCTTAAATACTTGATGGACGTGACGTTTCCCATATATTCGTGGTCTTAAATGTTTGTCAGGGCGTGATTTGGCAGATTAATATCTCCATTTCGCTGGTGGTTGTACAGTAGGTGGTACTTTGGAAACAGCGCCACCGGTCAGCACGTCAATACCCGTGTTTCATATATATACCCATTCGAGATTAAGTGCTTGCTCGGTCATCAACGTACATCAACATCAAGGTGCATCAAGGATGACTACAGAGTATAACAGGAAAGATGCAACAATTTACGCCCGGCTCTAGGCCCCAAGCCAAGCCCGGCTCAGTTATCCGACTTGATCACTGCTTCAAGTTGATCGTGCGCAGATTGTCTATTCATCAGCGAGGCCAAATCTACTACTAGAACCACCCGGCACTACTGATAACCTAGTGTTACGTAGTTCTAGTAATAGCATTCAAGTTCTAGTAGCTCTAGTAACCCTAGTGAGTCCTCTGGCCCGCGTTGCCATCGCCGCCATCGTTGTCGCAGTCGTTGTCAGGGCTGTTGTTACTGGAGGGAGTTGTCGTCATCGGGACTGTCGTCACTGGGGTTGCTGTCTTCAGGGCTACTGTCATGGAGGTCACCCTCGCCCTCGTCGTCGGCGTTATCACCGTCGCATCGCTGTCGCCTCGGTTACCGTGGTAGGACACCGGCACGGTCGTCGTTCACGTTGTCGCCCCGTCGTTGTCATTGTCGTTATCGCCTCGTCGTGGCTGCAGATTGACAATCAAATCAACATTGACGTCCAAATCACTAGCCAGCCCCAGATGAACTCGCCAAAAATATTCGCGATGAGAGGGGTAACGAACCAATAAAGAGGGTGAGGAAACCGCACCTCACTTGAGCGGGTGCGATATGTGGACGGGACTCCCGTCGAAGTTCGAGAAATGTTGAGTGGGGAAGTCTAAGGCGTGACAGCATTGATCTTGTCGAGGAGCCTCATGCGTGACCACGCCTGCAGCTGACTTATGATGGAAAGGGAAGTGTGAAAGGGTATTAAAAATACAACGTTGAGCTACGCTAGTTACCTGTGTTGATACACCACGTAGACTCGTGTTGGTGGGACCTAGGGATAAAACTTGAAGGTAGAACTCGGTGATTGGTCGAGGCGAAAGGGGGGGAGGGGAAAGCGAGAGCAAGAGCGGATAAGTCAGAGCAGGTCGAGCGAAACTGTTGTGGCAAGGTTGAGGGAAGTGGAACTAGGCGAGGCAAGGGAAAGGAAGGGGGAAAATGCGGGTAAAGTGAACGTGATAATAGTACGGTAGAGCGTGATGGGGCCAGGCAGCAGCTTGAAGGGTGGTGCAGGAAAGTGTCGACCGTGAACAACTTGTGTCTGGTATCCGCAGCTCTTGGGGTCAGGACCGAACGAGCTTCTGGCACTGGCTGACATGGCAGTGGGTACGGACCTCTGGTAATCCGTTGAAGTGGGAATCACTTGGGGAATTGTGTTGACACAGTTTTCTGAGGTGTCTAGCCCATGCAGAGAATCCTGTGAACTCCACCTCACCAGCATCGTCGGCGGCCAGTTTGGCAGTAGAGAGTCTTCCGCACGGTCGAGTGGACATAGCTAAGATACGGTTACCAATTTTGACAGAAGTTGCGAATAGTACAGTACGCGTTGAACCTGTGGGAGCTGAATGCCAAAAGTGAAGTGAGCCCTGCCTGTGGATCGTCCGAGCCCGCAAACCGGGCCACTATTCTCACGTAAGGATCCACCACCTCAATTGGCCATTACTGTAAAAGTCATTGATTTGATTTCTAGGTCATACAGTAGGTATTCCTCCCTTGATCCCTCCATTTTGAACCAAATGCGTGATTCAAACTACGGGTAACACTGCCTCACCAATGCGCTCGGGCTGATGGGATCGTTACAACTTTATAGACTATCACCAGATCTCACTTGTCCGAGTCTATGTTCAAGTTGGCGTGGCCGGATGACGCAAAGGTATCAAATTACTGGGTTATATCTCCGAAGATTCGTGTTGTGCTTCCTTCTGCTATCGGAGTCTTGAAGGGGCACTACTAGGCTACTAGTAACCTTGGCTAGGGAGAGTGCTTGAGTATCGACTTCTGTACGCTGGCCCGGAGAGGCCCTTAGATATTTATCGCCATCAAGAAGTGACGAGAACGAAGATCCATGGTGTTCCAAAATGTTCATGTCCGCTCTCATCGGAGGGTATCACGACCTCCATTAGGCCCACTCGGTATGAGATGGTGCATCATGGAGGCGGTGGATGACTAACGGTGAGCGGCAGCCTTTTACGTAGACACACCGGTTGTCGAGTTGACATCCCATGGACACTAGACTACTCCGGATCACGGCTCCCAGCTTACGCGGCGTCACGCCGGCGTGAAAGGATGAAGATGGAGATAAAAGGACAAGACTGGGCTGCAAACCAATGCAGTCTTGATAACCGACCTCTCTCACGTCAGTATGCTCTCGACAACTTTCTTAGTTGTCGCCTTCTCTCTGGCGTCCTTCTCCCATGCTTCTGTTCTCACAGCGACACCGTCCGAGTCCGGGGGGTACCAAAGTACCTGTCGCAGTATCGCGAACGCCATATCCAATTCCTCTCAGCTCTTCTATCCCAGTACGTGGCTCTCATCTTCGCCTTCCTTTAGCACCAGGCTGACGTACAAATGAAGACTCGACCCAGTATGATGCTGATATAGACCACTCTCTCGTCTCGTCCAGTCAGGTGTCTGCGTGCTCCGTGGAGCCAGGCTCAGCAGTAGATGTTGGCGTTATTGTACGTACCTCCGGGTCCCTATAATAATAGTCGCCACTCACAACGTGTCGTGGTAGTTGCGCATCTTGGGATCCACCCGTACACCATTCGCGGTGAAAGGTGGAGGTCATGCGCTTAATCCTGAATTCTCTTCCACGAGCGGGGTCCAGATTTCCATGACCCGATTCAGTAACATCGAGCACAACAATGCCACAGGGACCGTTGACGCGGGGTCTGGCGTTACTTGGGACCAAGTATACATAGCTCTCGACTCAACCGGAGTCAACGTCGTTGGAGGACGCGTACCTACAGTCGGTATTTCCGGTTTGACGTTGGGCGGCGGTTGGTGATACCTCCATGTCACGACGCTAACTGCTGACGGTGATTTCATGTCACAGGTTATGCCCTCACGAGCAATCAGTACGGATTAACCATCGACAATATGGAGAAATTTGAGCTCGTCCTACCAAACGGGACTATTACAAATGTGACAGAAAGCAATAAAGATTTATGGTTCGCACTTCGGGTAAGTGGAATTGGACCACCGAGGGAGACGCTTCACTGAGACACCGTATTCTCAGGGTGGAGGGAATAACTTTGTGGGACACTTCCTTGCAATGCGATAGAACAGGAAGTTTGATTGACATTGACAATAGGGCATCGTGACCAAGTTCACTTACAAGACCGTTCCCCAGGGCCAAGTCTGGGTCAGTAGCACCCATCGACGTAACATCCGTACTTTCAAGCTGACTCGATTCGATAGGGTGGTACTATTAACTACAATGCAGACCAACTGGATTTAGTGAAGGATGCCCTCGTAAAGTTCCAGCAAAAGAATGACAGCAAGGCCGCATTGACTGTCCCTGTGGTTTACACTCCGGCGGGGGTACGTCCTTACGTTTCAATATTATCATTTAGTACAAACCAGGAAATATCATCCATCTAGGCCATATCTGTTGCTATCATTTTTTACAATGCTCCCACACCTGCGCCGGGTATTTTCGATGACTTCTTGGCGATTCCGACCAATCAGTCTGATGTCAAGACGAGATCGTTCGTTGATATGTTCAACAGCCTCTCCTTCATAAATTTCCCCAAAAATATTCGGTCGGTTATTTCTCGGCTCTGGCGATTGAGCATGGCTAATGAAAAGATACAGAGGTCGCGCCAACGGTATCTCAGTCACGCAGTACTCTCCGTCTGTTTTCGACGCAATTGTGAATCAAACTTTGGTAAGCACCATCTTACCTCACGCGTCCAAATCTTACTCAACGACCGCACGTCTGTAGTTCTGGGGAGGTAAGATCGGAGCACTAGATCCAAATGCCACCGTCTCGCTCGCCTGCGAGGCATTTCTCAAGGATCTGTTCTCTCACGGTTCAGACTCTGCGAGCCCCCCCGATCGTTCTCGCGCTCTCCTCCCCACGGCTGTCACTATTACATACAACAATGCTTCCTTGGATGACACTGTAAGCAAGGGGATGCGGACTCTCTCTGATACAGTCACCGCGGCTGCGGTTGCGGACGGTCAAAATGTTTCGCACGCGGCTGTGTACCCCAACTACGCGTTGTTTGACACGCCGCTGGAAGAGATTTATGGGGCGAATCTACCTCGGCTGCATGCGATCAAGAAGGCGGTTGACCCGAAGAATGTGATGGGCCTTGCTGGCGGGTTCAAGATATGAAGGATGACTCGGATGGAGTCCTTAATACTGAATCACTTTTCCGGTCCATGTAGGCCCTGTGAATAGAAGATACTGTATATAACTTATTAATTGATTCTCTATTACGATTATTTTTCTCATCCTTGAGGCCTTGAGGCCCAGGCGAGACCTTGGTTGAGGGCACGAAGCTTTTAGAAGTGTCTTCATCTTCAAGATGCTTTTCACACCTATCTTAACTTACATCAGAAAAGGAAAAAGTACTGCTGGAGCCTTTGCAGTGTCAACTCCCCTTTTGGCCCCGTATTTGGCCCCGTATTCCTCTCTAGAGTTTCACACCTTCATCGTTCAATGCCATTAACGTGCGTGTGGTTAGTTGGTAGGAGTTTCTGTCCTACTATATTTATTATTTAGCCCGAGCCGTGACTGCAACGCATCAAACATATCATGAAGACATTACCGGTGGCCTTCAAGGAAAATGTGGGCTTTCTACCTCTTCGGAAGTGGGTCCATAATATTGATATGGGAGACGCAAAGCCACTGAAGAGGGGCATTGATGGTGACGTGGGTATTGGTGAACGCAGATCGTATGGCGTTCTGGAAGCTTTGCGAGGTGACAATATTGTTCTGTACGGCTTTTTTTTTTTGATCCATATTTATTCTGGGATGCGTAACATAGTTACAGACCAGTCGCAGCGAGACCACTACAGTTATGAAACACGTTAAGAGGTGCCCCCGAATCGTATAGTAAAGTCCGAGTCAGAGGAACCGAAGTGCGTACGAGAAAGCCGTTGTGAAGGGCTGTGATACATATGCCGAGACATGAGGCGTGAAATAAGTACAGCATTGTTCTGTACGGCTTTAAACTGTTGTTCGAAGGTGTGGAACTTGAAAAATCTCGGGCGAGAGTCCCAGTACTTTCCTGTCCCACCGATATGTCAAAATCGGAGACCATAATAGCCGTTTTCGCACTCCGAGTATCGCGACTCGACTTAGGTTGCACAACCCTGAGGGAGGCCCGCGATACTGTAGCAGTGCGCCAGTTATTGTGGACGCCGGTTCCGAGATGTCAGCGGGACAGGCTGGAGTACTGCTCCCCGTTCGACGTCTTACACAAGGGGGAGATCGGGAATAGGAACAGTGGGCTACATGAAGCCCTGCTGGTCTAGGTGGTCGCAGGTGATCGGAACGGTCATGCAGGCTCAGTGATCGAGGTGCCAGTGGAAGAACAGTGAAGAAGCGCTTTCAACTGACTACAACACTAGTATCATGATGGATGTTAACGACAAGCACGAGGAACATCGCATTCTTCCCATATACACACTTGGCGATTACGCTAATATGGAGAAAGTCCAAGACAGAGTTCCAAGACAACTGAACAACTGCCGTTGACCGCTGTCGCGGGAGGTGAGTTCGAGCGTGGTGCGAGAACTCTACGTTTCAAGTTGACGCATCATACCTTTGCACACACCCCAGGTCGAAGCGCGACGAGACACCGCCTACGAGACGCCATGACGCGGGAAAACGACTAAGGGAAAGAGGTGCAGCGTCTGTCGTCAATGTGACTAACTTACAATCGCGTGTACTCTCGGCCCATCTATGGCTACTATGTTTGTCGCTTGTCGCGTAAGGACAGTACATGCGGCGTCACAGAACGTGCAGAGACCGAGTTAGTACATATCAGGGAAGGCATAGGCCGAGGATCCTACATACCGGATCCATCTAACTACGACCTCTAACTGCGAGTGAACCAGCCTGCCAACTTGAATGAACAAGTCCGAACATGCCGAACAACTTGAAAAGGGAATCGCATGCTCCTCTAGAAGCGCGCGCTGGATAGTCATTACACTCCCATGTCTTAAATTACGACGAACTCCATTTCATTGATGGCCGACCGAGCTGTACTTTGGAAACTGCGCCTGCCCCCGATCTGGTCCGCGCGTCGATGTGCGCGTCAATACCCGTGTTTCATGGCATTGGCCAGACTTCATATATATTATACCCATTCAAGATTTTGTGTGACTACAGTATATAGCCCGGCTCCAAACCCGGCTCTCCGGCTTGAGCTCGATCGATTGATTACTTGATCGCACGTAGATTGTTTCATTGAATGCTATTCGAGTCATCGACCTCCACGATGCAGAAAAAGGGTTGTCCTTCCGTTCTTCCGGCTCTCTAGTGCACTCCATCGGAACCATGAGTGCCAGCGCGGGCCGTGGGTGAACGCTGAAAGCGCTGAACGTTGAACCCTTGCGACGCGGCATTCCTTGCGGCATGATGCCTGCATCCAGTTACTCGGGAATTTAGGATTGCCGCGTTCTATCGTTGAAACGTGTTCATCGCCACTATACCGAGGTGACAAACATGCATACTCGGCTGCCTGGGTCGACCCTACTGCCAGTGTTTGGCACTGAACGGACTTTTCGAGTTTCCGTAGCCGAGTTCGCCGCAGCGTCAGACTTGGCGTCAGGGCGTCAGTTCGCCACGCCGCCCAAGTGTGTCGCCTTCTGCTAATGATGTAAAGGTGAGAGACTGATGATTGGGAGAATGAAAATCAGGTCCCACTGGTCGATAGGTCATAAGGTGGTGATACCCGCCATCCTAATAATTCTCACGTAAGGACCCACCATTCATCACGGCCATTTCCTTGGTCATTTCAGTTGGTTGTTGGCCTACGAGTCGCTACGACCAGGACCTTGGCACTTGCCTATTAGCACGGTATTCCACACCTTCATCGAGCTTCATAGCTTCATCGGGTGTGGTTGGTTGGGCCAATGGTATTCTATATTTAGCCCGGGCCGTGGCTGCCATATCTTTGTTCGTTCCTGAACTGTTCCTGACTCAACTCGCAACAAATCGTACAGAGGCAACTGCCAGTAACTTACTGTAAGGGAGTGATGCCCTTGATCCCCCCCAGAAAGTGCCCCGAGCCGACTCTTTGATCAAGTTTACGTTGAAGTTCTACTTGAATGGTTTCTCGTCGGGTCATTGCTTGATATGCTTCTGGACCCTATTGCCGTGGTACGCTCCTGCAATCGATTTACCTCTCCGCTGCTTAGGTGTTTGTCGCCGTCAAGAACGAAGATCATAGTGTTCCAAAATGCTTATGTCCGCTCGTGTCGGGGGGTATCACGGTCTCCATTAGACGCACGCGGTGTGAGATGGAGGCTGTGAATCAATGGCAGCGCCGTCTATGTTGCACTCCGGTTGTCGAGTTGACATGCCATAGGCACATTAATCGACTCCGGATCACGGCTCCTAGCTTACGCCGGCGTGAAAGGACGGGATAAAAAGATGACACTACGCTGCGAACCAATCGTCAGTCTCGATAACCTCTTTCTCACATCAGTATGCTCTCGACAACTTTCTTAGTTGTCGCCTTCTCTCTGGCATCCTTCTCCCATGCTTCTATTCTCACAGCGACACCGTCCGGGAGGTACCAAAATACCTGTCGCAGAATCGCCTCCGCCATTTCCAATTCCTCTCAGCTGTTCTACCCGAGTGCGTGGCTCTCATCTTCGCCTTTGTTTAGCACCAGGCTGACGTACAAGTGAAGACTCGACACAGTATGACGCTGACAATGAGCACGCTATCGTCTCGTCCAGTCAGGTGTCTGCGTGTTCCGTCGAGCCAGGCTCAGCAGCAGATGTTAGCGTTATTGTACGCACCCTCGGGTTCCTTTAATAATGGCCGCCACTCACAGCGTATCGTGGTAGTTGCGCATCTTGGGATCCACCCGTACGCCATTCGCAGTGAAAGGCGGAGGTCATGCGTTTAATCCTGGGTTCTCTTCCACGAGCGGGGTCCAGATTTCCATGACCCGATTCAGCAACATCGAGCTCAATAATTCTACGGGTACTGTTGATGCGGGGTCTGGCGTTACTTGGGACCAAGTATACGCAGCTCTCGACTCAACCGGAGTCAACATCGTTGGCGGACGCATACCTACAGTCGGTATTTCCGGTTTGACGTTAGGCGGGGGTTGGTGATATCCCCATGTCGCGACGCTGAACGCTGACTGTGATTTCATGTCACAGGTTATGCCTTCACGAGCAACCAGTACGGATTAACCATCGATAATATGGAGAGATATGAACTCGTTTTACCAAACGGGACCATTACAAATGTGACAGAAGGCAATAGAGATTTATGGTTCGCACTTCGGGTAAGTGGACTTGGACCTCAGAGACGCTTCGCTGAGACTACATATTCTCAGGGCGGAGGGAATAACTTCGTGCGACACTTCCTTGCAAGAAATGGAAGTTTGATTGACATTGATGACAGGGTATCGTGACAAAGTTCACCTACAAGACAGTTCCCCAGGGCCAAGTCTGGGTCAGTGACACAGATTAACGTAATACTCATACTCTCAAGCTGACTCGATTTGATAGGGTGGTACTCTTAACTACAATGTAGACCAACTGGATTTAGTGAAGGATGCCGTCGTAAAGTTCCAGCAGAAGAATGACACCAAGGCCGCATTGAACGTTCCCGTAATTTACACTCCGGCGGGGGTACGTCTTTACGTTTCCATATTATCCTTTACAGACCAGGAAATATCATATCATCCATCTAGGCCATATCTGCTGCTGTCCTTTTCTACAATGCGCCCACACCCGCGCCGGGAATTTTCGATGACTTTTTGGCGATTCCGACCAATCAGTCTGATGTCAAGACGAGATCGTTCGCTGACATGTTCAACAGCCTCGCCTTCATAAATCCTCCCAACACAGCTCGGTCGGTTATTTCTGGGGTCTAGCGATAAAAAATGACTGACGAAAAGTTATAGAGGTCGGGTCAACGGTGTCTCAGTCACGCAGTACTCTCCGTCTGTCTTCGACGCATTTATGAATCAGACTCTGGTGAGCTCCATCTTACCTCACGCGTCCGAATATCACTCAACGGCTGTAGTTCTGGGGAGGCAAGATCGGAGCCCTAGATCCAAATGTCACTGTCGCAGTCACCCTCGAGCCATTTCTCAAGGATGTGTTCTCTCACGGTTCCGCCTCTGCGTTCCCACCTGACCGTTCTCACGCTCTCTTCCCCACGGCTGTCACTTTCGCGTATACCAATGCTTCCCTGGACGACACTGTAAGTAGGGCGTTGCGGAGTTACTCAGATGCGGTCACCGCTGTGGCAGTTGCGGATGAGCAAAATGTGTCGCACGCCGCTGTGTACCCCAACTACGCGTTGTTTGACACGCCGCTGGAAGACATTTATGGGGTGAATTTACCTAGGCTGCATGCGATAAGGAAGGCGGTTGACCCGAAGGACGTGATGGGCCTTGCTGGCGGGTTTAAGCTATGACGAATGACTCGGATGGAGTCCTTCGTACTGAATCCTTATCCTCCTTTTTCGATAGTTTTGGGCCCTGTTAATGGAACATACTATATATAATTTACTAATTGATCCCTATTGCGAATCTTTTTTCTCATCCTTGGTGCCCAGGCAGCCTAGTGTCGCTTTTTAGTGTCTTCAATATACTTTTCGTACTTTTGATCTTGCGTCCGAACAAGGAAAAGGTGCTTGTTCAAGTCTCATCCGATTGCGTCTTCACTGGCAAGGAAGGTGGACAAACGATTGGAACGCAGGGGAGATTCGGCAGCCATATTTCTGCAACAAAGAGGCCGTACCCGTGGATCTCCCCAAGGTCGGTCAAGCATTAGAGTTAAAGTTCGCCTTTCGATCTGAACGGACAGAGCTGCACAAGGATCTTGAGGGGCCCTTGTAAAATATATATTTCCCGCCACAGTACGGCTTAGTTCACATTGGCAGACCACTTCCAGAGAATTAGATAAGATCGAATCAGGGATGATCGCAATCTTGCCCAGGACACGGCAGTACCATTTAGGCAGTATCATGGGGGTCATCTCAAGGGTCGTCTTCTATTTTTATTTATTTTAAATACCATGCCAGTGTTTATTCCAGGACAGTAGGTTATTACGAGACTGGTCGCCGTGATCCAGCATTTAGAGTAGGCATAGTTATATCGTACGAACGGAGCGCGCCCAGGTCAGCGTAAGGTAGACCGTAGGCGGTGTAAATTGCGTGCCCTCCCAGGGTAACGTATGGAGATGAGAGCAAGGTAAAAGAATAACAGGGGACCATCAGAGATATGATAGTCCGTGAAGCCAAAGTAAGAAAAACCACGGGGTGGGCAGCCGTAACAGGGCCTACGGGTGTTAGCGCAATCATCCAGGGTGGGGACTGCCGGTCTGGAGGGTTCGAAGGCCGACCCCATCCGCGCCACTCCATGGCCACCCGCCGTACGAATTGTCCAAGGATATAGCAAGGGATATAAGGGATAGAGGCCATCTACGGTTGAAGAACTGGTGGAGGGGCTATGTCACGAGTTACGACATAAAATTCCCACGCCTGTCGTTAACAGGCGAAGCGTAGGCAGTCATAGAAGAGGTGTAAGAAGTTGCGGAAGGGGTTGCGGAAGGGGCACGCGAGGTCTTCCGGGGGGATTGCGCAAGCGAACAGCATAGTCGGAGGTGAAGGAATGCCGGACTGTAGGTCATCGACTCAGTAAAAAAAGTAAAGTTGGCCAGAAGTCAGAAAGAGCCTGAGGTCGTAAAAGTCAGAGGAAAGTCAGATGGGGGTCAATTGATAGATAACTCTCCGGCCTTACTGTAGTGACAGACAAAGTCTTAAAAAGACCCGAGAGATTAGGCCTGCATGTTGGCGGGATCGTTCCCGCCCAAGAATCAACTTGAAGTGTACGACACTGTGACGTGCATATGCGGTGTCGAGGTCGTTCCGCTGTGATTCTAGGGGTACGTGGTCGTGTTCGTATCCTGTTCGCACCGCAACCACCACCACCAACAAAGAGAGATGAGCACACAGAGAACAAGATGGTGGGGGGAAAACGCACGTTTAACATCGTCGGCAGCACCCGGCGTGTGGTTGTATGAGGGCGCGGGGTGAATCCGGCTCACCTACGCGTGGTAGTACGAATTCGCGGGGTGAACCTGGCCCATCTGCGATGCCGATGGCGGAGGCGACGCGTTTTTTTTACCACGGACACGGCGGACGGCTCCTGTGCGCGCCATCGCCTTCGTCAGAAAATGAACACGATACCGGCAGTAGTAGCTATTGTTATGACACCACCAACACCGCTGCCTGTGATAGCGCCGTGTTCGACCCGCTTCCGGAAGAGGCGGGCTGCCGCGGGCACGGGCAATGTGGAGGACGGCACGGGAGAAGAGGTACTGGAGGTAGCGTTAACACTCGAGGAGGCTGACGCGCCGATCAGTTCAAGGGTCGAGACGTCGAGGAGCGGGTATAGACTCGGAGAAGCCTGAGAGCACTCAAACAGACCTGACGTTGTCCTTTCGCGCGGCGGATGCAAGATTAGAGCGAAAAGCCTATCGAAGACACTTCTTGGAGCGACTTCGTCGGTTCTAGTATGGCTCGACCGTGACCTTTTCACTGCTCACCAGCGCTCATCTCTCAGATCTCCCAGATCTCAGTACTTAATATTAAGTTAGTACTTAATGGCCATCACCCCATATTCAAGTCGGTCTCATTCACTTGTCAGGACAAGAGCGCCCGCTGACCAATCTGTGATCCAGAATAGACCACGACCAGTCACTAGTCACTAGTCACTGGCAAGCTAGTCAACCATCATCGCTATTATCTATGGGACCTTCCCTGCTCGCTGGCGATTATTTCTCAATCGGCGGCACTGGCATTCAATTGACGTGGCAACTTACCCAAGACATCCCTGATACGTGGTCGCTGGTAAGTTAGGCTTAACGCTGAACGCGGGACTCGGAACCCATATCAATGAGAATTGGCAATTGTACGAAGTACTGTACCACAAACCTTTCCACAAGCAATGACTTGTTGGCCACTGGCAGTTGTGCCGCATCCTAGGAGGCTCCAAACTGGGGTGACGGCGTGACTTTTCTTGCGTATCGTGAAGCGGGCCAACCCACAGCAAGGAGCATGTCCGCCAGCTACTACACTCAGGCTGTGACACGAGGACCCTGCGAAATGCGTAATTCACGCCATTTGCGAGACAACCAACCGGTGCCACGCCGACGGTAAGATCGTGGGGGGAGCAGCAAACGGTGGTGGAGATCGAAGGCCCCGACACTGGCGACGTGCGAGAAAGTCGTCCGGTTTGACGTGGATACGCACTCGATGTGGTGGTCACTAAGTTACACGGGCTGACCCCGCGTGGCATACCCTCATACCCTCACAGTGTGACAGTGAAGGCACGCCAGGTACGTTTCACTTAACTTACTATTGTTAGGATGGTTCACTGGCTGGCGGCCCAAGACCCTAATCATAACTATAGAACGGCGCTCAGCGCGTCACGGTCGTCTACTCTAGGAATGTAGGGATTTTCTTCACACAAGCACCGAAGGACCACAAGCGCTCAAGGTTGCGTAAAGGCAGACGAATTAATCCTCAAAGCGTGCCGCAGCAATTGACCAGGCGGCATGCCCAACATCCGCTCCACTCCATAACTTACCAGAAGAGCATACAAGTCACCATGGTTACAGCTTACGCCGCTTACTGTAGTTTCTCATTCGGCAACATGCCCCTACTGTAGGGCGTCCTATTCGCCAATCCCCAGACGGCCACGATCACCATTTGTGGATGGCATCCCACTCATAGTTCCCCTACTCCCTAACAGTCACCACTACCTTGTGCGATTGGTCAAGCGTTCATGGCAGACTATGTCCCTTGTTTCAGACACAACTGGGCAGCGTCTGCCCATGCGGTGACATATCATTGCCCCCTTTATGTGGACGCTAGACTTGAATACAAAATAATCGACCGAAGTCGCGCCTTTTTTAAAAAAAAGTCGCGTCGCTACATCTGACTGCCTATTTCACATAAAGTGCCACCTTTCCAAGCTTCTCGGCTTTCTGCAGGAGTCCAGAGCTACCCGTAGCCCACCTGATCGAACAACCCTACTACAGCGCCTCGAGGCCTACACACCCTTCAAGGTAGGAGTTTGACCTCATGGTCATCATTTCCATTAGGCGCGCACCGGCGGCCCACGCACGCTTCGAGATCGAGCCTGTCTGATGCTGGGTGTTCGATCTACTGTTCGGTGGCATATCTAACTTACTTCCAGCGAGGGAGTAGGAATAAAAGGATATGACTGCACTGTGGACCAAAGCTCAGTCTCGACAGCTTCCCTCAAGTTGTTCGCAACAGTATGCTCTCAACAGCTTTCTTGGTTGTCGCCTTATCTTTGGCGTCCTTCTCGCATACTTCTGTTCTCACGAAAACACCACCCCCCCAGTACCGAAGTATCTGTCGCAGAATCGCCTGCGCCACTTCCAACTCCTCTCAGGTGTTCTATCCCAGTGAGTCCCTATGTCAACCTTCATCTAGGACTTGGCTTACGTAGAAGTGAAGACTCGAGTCAGTATAACACCGACAATGAGCACGCTGTCATCTCGTCCAGTCAGGTGTCTGCATGCTCCGTCGAGCCAGGCTCAGCAGCAGATGCCAGCGTGATTGTATGGCACTTCGGAATCCCTTAACATAGGCCGGTACTTACAACCTGTTGTGATAGTTGCGCATCTTGGGAACCACGCGAACGCCTTTCGCGGTGAAAGGCGGGGGTCATACGTTTAATCCTGGGTTCTCTTCTACGAGCGGGGTCCAGATTTCCATGACCCGATTCAACAGGGTCGAGCTCAATCATGCCACGGGTACCGTTGACGTGGGGTCTGGCCTTACTTGGGACCAAGCATATGCAGCTCTGGAATCATCTGGTCTGAACATCATCGGAGGACGCATACCTACAGTCGGTGTTTCCGGCTTGACTCTGGGCGGTGGTGGGTGGATTTGGACCCCCTTTCGAGGATACGATGATGACCACTGATACGATTTTGTGCCGCAGGTTATGCTTTCACGAGCAACCAGTACGGATTAACCATCGATAATATGGCAGGATATGAACTCGTCCTACCAAACGGGACCATTACAAATGTGACACAAAGCAATAAAGATTTATGGTTCGCACTTCGGGTAAGTGACTTGAGATTTCATATGGAGACGTTTCGGGGTGACTACATATTCTCACTGACAGGGCGGAGGGAACAATTTTGTGCGCCATTTAGTTGCGAGGTCGATAGAAAAGGAAGTTTGATTGACATTGATAACAGGGTATCGTGACTAAGTTCACTTACAAGACGGTACCCCAGGGCCAAGTCTGGGTCAGTAACACCGGTTTGGATAACACTGATACTCTCAAGCTGGTTTAATAGGGCGGTACCCGCAATTTTACCGTAGACCAACTGGATTTAGTAAAGGAAGCCCTCGTGAAGTTCCAGCAGAAGGATGATGCGAGAGCCGCTTTGAATGTCGTTGCAATTTACACTCCAGCAGGGGTTCGTCTTCGTGCTCTCAATATTCGATATCCTCCTTTACCGATGGGGAAAAATCAACTTTCCAGGTCATATCCGCCGCCGTCGTTTTCTACAATGCGCCAACACCTATGCCGGGGATTTTCGATGACTTCTTGGCGATCCCGACTAATCAGTCTGACGTCAGGACGAGATCATTCGTTGACATGTTCAGCAGCCTCTCCTTCATAAATCCTCCAAACACAGTTCGGTGGGTTACTAGACTCTTGGCGATTAAGAGTACTGATAGAAAAACACAGAGCTTACCTCAATGGTATCTCCGTCACTCAGTACTCTCCGTCTGTTATCGACACAATCGTGAATCAGACCTTGGTGAGCACCATCTTGCAGCACGCGTCACGGTCCAAATATAACTCAACGACCGCGCATCTGCAGTTCTGGGGAAGGGAGCTCGGAGGTCTGGACCCAGATGTCGCCGTCACACTCACTTTCGAACCATTGCTCAGCGACGTGTTCTCTCACGGTTCTGACTCTGCGTACCCACCCGATCGTTCTCGTGCCCTCTTCCCTTCGGCTCTCATTGTCTCTTTCAGCGATTCTTCCATGGACGGCACGGTGGCGAAGGCGGTGCGCAATTATTCCGATGCGGTCACCGCGGCGGCGGTCGCAGATGGGCAAGATGTGTCGCACGCGTCTGTGCACCCCAACTACGCATTTTTTGACACGCCACTGGAAGACCTCTATGGGGCTAATCTTCCTAGGCTGCGTGCGATACAAGACGCGCTTGACCCGGAGAATGTGATGGGTCTTGCTGGAGGGTTTAAGCCACGAAAAGTAACTGAGATGGAGCCCTTCGTAGTGAATTCCATGGTGGAATTTACTCCGTCAGAGGTGAACGCGGACACGCCTGGGTACGGCGATGGTAGAGCTTCGGAAAGCGCCTAAGGCGCTGCTTCGGTCTCGGTTTCCGAACGGCCTTTGATCCTGGTATGGCCAATCAAATGTTTCTTCATGTCGCGTTTTATTTAAAACTAACGCAGTAAATGCGTCAAGCTTCGGTGTATGTTGAAAAACGCCAGAGTCACGGTATCATGTTCAAGTAGTGTACTTGTATTTAAAATGAGTCCCGAATCTCAATTGCCTTTCTGTCTTGCTCTCCGTTCCTGTCTTCGCGGCGTGGGCTCGAATATCGTTCATTTGCCTATATACTAATACTATATTCTACTAACTACCCTCAATACCGGGTTGCATTGCCTTTCCGTCCCCGAGGGCCAGATAAAGATCTAGCCAATTTAGTCGACGGGACCAAAGCTGAGAACAAAGCAGAACCAAGATCGAAGGGCATTCGTAATGTAATCACCAGGGACCAAACACTTGGCCAACAAGTTGGTCGCCCCAAAACGTCAGAAAAGTCCAGGAAGGGATTTTGAAGTTCTGGGGCGGAGGACTGGCCGGGCGGAGTGAGCCTGAGGAACTTGAACGAGCGAAGGGTTCCAGTTTGAACGAACAAACGTTGCGCATGCCACACATGCGACGCTCATCTGGCCGCTGTCGGTACACGACAGATCGTCTGGACGGTTTCTTTTTTACCTGCCCTCCGCACCCTCTCCATGATTGGTGAATGGTGATGAAGCTCGGGGGTCTGCTGGATCCGAGTGTCGCCATCGCAGCTACCATGGAACCATTCGACGGCGGCGTGTTCTCTCACGCCGCCGGTTCCGACTCTGCATACCCGCCTGACCGTTCTCGCGCTCTCTTCCCCACGGTTGTCTCTTTCGCGTTCAGCAACGCCTCCTTGGACGTGACCATAGCCAAGTCATTGCGTAATTACGCCGATACGGTCACCGCGGCGGCTGTTGCAGATGTGCAAAATGTGTCACACGCGTCTGTGTACCCCCAACTACGCATTGTTTGACACGCCGCTGGAAGACATTTATGGGGCTAATCTTCCTAGGCTGCGTGCGATAAAACAGGCCGTTGACCCGAAGGATGTGATGTGCCTTGCTGGCGGGTTCAAGCTATGAAGCTATATGAAGAGTGACTCAGATGAACCTCCTTGCACCGAATCCTGATTCCCTATTTTAAGGTCCTCGTTTACAGTACTAGTTATCGTAAGAATGGAACGTTTATTAGATACAAACCATGATTGGCTCCCTTACACATCGCCCTTACGCAATGCTTGTTATCTTTGAGGGGTGGGTCCGAGCCAAAAGGGGTTTGAGATGCCAGAATCAGAGATGCTCCGTAGGTCATGGGTCTCTGGACACCTGATTTCGACGTGGTGCATGAAATACTTGGTGTTTGAGTTGAAGAGTTCCCAAAAACCGACACATCAACTGCTCGCGATGGTCATTAAAGATTAGTTGGGCAAAGTCAAGACCGAAACTTCTCTGGTGAATACAGCATACTTGCAACGACGCACGTCTAGAGCTATCTTTTTTCAGTCAGGTTCCCGATTTAGGAAGACCCTACATCAAGTATGTACTGCAGGTTCTGGAAGTCAAGTGTCCCGAGACCCGTGACCTACGGGGCTCACAGTCAGCCATCGTCGACAGTGAACAGGCACAAGGTTGGAGGGACTCACAGGGTCCCATCCCTCAGTGGCGGAAAATCCACCGAGGTTACAGCCCGGGTTGGAGCCTTTCGTGACGTCGTAGATGCCATTGAGTCCCTTTCCATATAGCCAAGGGTTAAGAAAGCCGAGAGGGGCCTTGCCTCGTGAGACCTGGTAGTCATTAAGCAGTGCGATTATGCCCGCCACGATCTGTACATGCGGTCAGCCGGATGCTCAAGGATGGACAACGATAGGAAAGAGGAAGGAAACACGCACGGGTGCAGAGCCGCTTGTGCCATCTATATATTCCTCGACGCCGTTGAGGAAGATCGGGAATCTCATAGCCTGAGCGGCGATATCGGGGAATCCCCGGCCCAAAACGCTGTACCAATGACGAACTAAATAGGAGCCAGATCAGGTCGCGGGTGAACGCACTTGTAAAGGCCTTGATATGTGTCGCCGAGATGCCGGAGGAAGGTAGGCACGGCCTGCTGCTGGTATTCCGGGCGTTCAAAGTAGGTAGAGAAACCGCCCCCGGAAATTATTGCCCCTTCCTCCGGAAATAATCCCGTCGTTCCACCGACGGTGGTGACCCATGGACCTGCGAAAGCATGGCGGTGTGGTGAGTGACCTGTGCCTGTGTCGTACTGTTCCCAAGCCTAGAAAAAACGCCACACGTACAGGTTGCGGGGAAGGCCGGGAGGAACCGGACGGAGCCGTCGTCGGTCTTGCAGTCCCCTGGGCCGACACCGTCATCCCCACTCGCGAAAATCACACTGACGCCACGCACGCCGAGAATGGCAAACATGGAGCACAGGTACATTGCATATTCCTTCGGGCAGGTGCTCTCATCGAGGCTGTACGACGCGCTAATCGTCCGCGGGATGTTCGTCTGTTCGAGGATGTAGTCGAACCAGGAGATGAACCAATCGGTTGTGCCAGACGACCCGAGGCTGTTGCTATAGAAGATGACCGGGGTCGGGTACACCATAGCCTCAGCATACTGGGTGTCGAGGTTCGCCTCAACAGTGGGATGGTTCGGGTCGTATCCCCCACGGTTAACTTGTACGACGGTGAATGTCGCATCGGCCCCGTCGGAGCGGTATGTGCGCATGAACGCCGCCAAATCCGCCGGGTTCGGGTAATCATTTAGAATTCCCACAATCCCGAGTGCATTCTGGTCTGTCGCAACGGGCGTATAGGAGGACGTGCCGTACAGCCAGCGCAGGAGCGATGGCGTGGTGCTGCGTTTTCCATCGCGGGTCGATAGTACCCTCACAGGCTCTGCCAATACCGGGTTCGCCGCTGCCCCGCCGGAGCGCTTGCGTGGTGGCTGCCACTGCGTGCGCGGAGAGGCAAAGTACGTCGTCGGCGCTACAGTCTGGACGAGCCCGTGCAGTGCAGCGGGAAGCGCGTAGCCAATTGTGCGGACGGTGGTCTCATTTGTCTTGACATGCCTGTAGAGCTGATATGACGCGCCGAGGAGGGCGTTGGCTTGGATTACAGACACGCCGTTGAGAGTCAACGTGGTGCCGCCGTGTGTCATTGAGACAGACGAGGAGGGCACGCCGTGATGTTCGACCCAGGAGTTAACGAGCTCGAGGGTTCCTGGGCGCGGTGCGACAAGCTCCGCAACCTGCTCATCGGATAGGTATGCACCATATCTGCATAAGAGCAGCGACACTCGTAAGCACGTGCATGAGGGAAGAAGTGACGGAGAAGACACGCCTTGGATGGTCGGGGTTACTGACCTCGTATAACTCGTCAATCAAAGCATTCTCGCGGTAGGGCTCGAGTGCAACATATAGATCGATCGTGGTGCCGTCAAGTGGGCAGCCTAGGCTCTCCCAGTTCTCCGGGACGGCACCCCAAGAGTGCTTGATACGCATGTCATCCCAATGTGGTGAGGGGGGCTTTGATAGACTGCCAAGGTGAATAGCAGCAATGACGGAGAGCACAGAGATCAGATGGTAGCGCATTATTACAGGGGGTCGGAGAGGGTCTCAACGCAATGCGCTCGTGGGTTTAAGAAGAATGGCAGAAAATCAGAGATGCTTTTTCACGTAGCAAATGAAACCAGGTGCAAAGGTAAAAACGCGAGCACGACCGAGGATTTCTCTGGGATACCCTTGACAGAGATTGTTGAGCGAGAAGGTTGGAACCCAATCTAGTTCCTGTCGCCAAGTGCCAAAAAAAATTTGCATCGTCTTAAATTGTCACAAAATTCCGTAGCGCATTAAGTTATAATCGATTCATATTATGACATATTATGATATCGTTATACAGTAAGGGTCTTGTAATAAGGTTGACAAGACATACTGTAATCAAATATAACCCGCTCCTCCTACAATATTAAGATTACAGTAAGATCCATTTTTATAATCTTGAGACGGCTCAGACGCATGCGCTTATGTTCTCTCAATCGCTCTCAACCATTACGCTACGTCATGCTAACGGATCCTTTACTCTAGTTGGCCCGGGACTCCCGTGGATCAAGACGTGGAAGGGCAGATGGTGGCACGGTACATGGTGTCCGAGGCCTGCAAGCGCAACCCTCCCTACGGGTTAAACGGATAGAGTCAAGGATCGAGCCCGCAGGCAGTTGTTTCAACAGTGGGAAGATAAGTGGCTCACGAACACGCTCATCCCGATTTCAACCGCAGAGTCCTTGGCGACGACTCCCTCTCCGAGTCGCACTCGTACCGCCACACCATCATGTTCCGCCCACGACCCGACAAACATCACCCTCTATGGCCGGAAGCCACCGACACAAAGCGTGACCACAATGGGAAGAAAACCAAGACGCCGAAATACCCAAGGCGCAATTCCTCCGTGGTCATGCAGTTAGCAACAGACCACGCCTTCACCGGCTCGTATGTCCAACGCTTCCGACCCAACGATCGATCCCCCAAAAAACACTTCCTGTCCGTGCGGGGAACCCATCAGAACCGTAGAACACATCCTTTTATACTGCCCGCGGTATATCCAACCACGCATCACACACACCATCCTCAGCACGGCTTTCTGCCCTGTCCGCCTCCTCTACCATTACACACACTTCTTCTCTCCGGGACGGAGCAAAGAAGCTGTGCAAATTCATTGAAGAAACCCCCGCGCTCTCGAAGCCGGAATCCGGACCGCCGCCGTATGTGCCACCCGACTGAGTTCGGTGGTTCTGTGAAGCAAGGGTTTGAGTTCCCTCTTTTTCGTCTCTATGTATTCGAACTAACCGACTTAAGTGCCTAACCCGCACATATGTACGCCGGTCTCCTTTCATGGAGCACTTCCTATTATTCTTCTCGCGTCTCAGTTCCTTTACTTTACTTTGACTCGGGGCCACCTTACGGACGAACGCAAGGACGAACGTGTAGTAGGTACACGCTTGGGTACACGCCACGACTGGTACGCATCCCAGAATAAATATGGATCCAAAATAACATAAACGAAAGCCGACGAAGAACTTATCATCCTTTCTGAACACCTTTCTCATGTAGTGATACCAGAAAGTCAAGGCCTAGACTTTCCAAAATCTCCAAAGGTGAGCTGGGACTCGGCCCGCCAGGCCATCAGGTGCGAAGCGTTGAAAGTGATCGTGCAGGCTTCTGCGCAGCGCGAGACATTGCATACAGGGGTGCCCTGGTAGCAGAGGTGTTCAGTTCGAATCCCTAATACCGCGTGCAAGTGCAGCGGGCTCTGGAACAAAAACGGTGGGCCACACTGAGCCGAGTAGCCGGAGGAGAACAGAAGCATCGCGCAACTTCGCGGGGGTATCCACCGCTGTTGGGAAACGTCGTATTTGAGTTGCCAAGGTCGCGCGTAGGGGCGGCAGGCTTGGGAATGCAAGCTATAGGCTACGTTGAGTCTGCAGGAACAAAGCGAAACGAGCACGTGGGGAGTGTGGGAAAGTGGCATACACATAAAAGGTGTGACGAGCAAGCACTGGCAAGCGTTGCAATCAATCCGAGTCATGGGTAGGTAACAGGTGTGTGTATGGCGGACTCGGACAGCATGCCCAAGAGCACGCCCAGGCAAAGCGGACTGAGGTAAGACTGTGGTTCTTCATTGCAGTGGACTGGTAAGTTACTGATACGAGCGCTACTACCAGCATCGATATAATGATAAGTAGTTCCTGGTACATGACTCAACCCCGGCCTCTCCGTGAGTTACCATATTGTTCTATGGTTTTCCAAGGCGTTGCCATTCTATCTCCGGATAATAGTGTTCTAGTCATTGTTGTCGTACACGCTTTTGCTTTTTCTTTTGTCCACCCTGATTCGATAGCATTATGCCGAGATCGATGAACTGACCCTGGACCGCAGTGCAGTACCAGCGCCGCAGTCCTGTCAAAAACGCCCCACTTTCTTCCCATCACGTCGGCGTCGGAACTTAATTCGTGTCCCGGATCCCGAGTCCCCCACGCGGCCCCATGACTGCGACGTGTTATTTATTAGATTCCATGCCCCCGTAACAAGGCGCTTTTTAAAGCTTCGTGGCTGCTGTAACTCGCGCGTGTGTTCCAAGCAATCATCACATAAAGTCCTCCGGTGAATCAATCTCCGCCCGACACGCCGGCTCGGCTGGGCACAATGCACAGAACACGGATCTCAGCTGCGAACCCCCTCCACCTTACTAGTACCGGCCACCCCACCGCACATGGTGACCTCCGAGTACCTCGTTCGCTGTTTGATCGGTTCCACAGTGCTACCTGTACTAACTTTCCACGCTTCTTGGTAAGTTGACAGGTCGGAGTCGCAAAGCAGATGACGTTGTGTCTTCTACAGCATGTGTGGGTTCCATGCCACTCCGGAGAACTTCTCTCCCCGTACTGCACTCCTATCCGATAAATGTGATAGGCCGATGGGCGCTGGCGACAAACTCCGCAGTGGCGCGTCAGTCGCCCTGGGCTCTCATAATTCGCTGAACTCGCGTCGCTGCAGGGAACCATCAGTTTCGAGGACGGTCGATGAATGTTACTTGACACGGAAGCCGTCCAATCACGCTCCGAAGCCCCTCTTCGGGACAATAAAGGCCTGCTTCTGTTTTTCCCCTTGCTTGCTGGCCGCCAAGAATGTACGCCACGGACCGTGAACGCATTCGCATGCATTTTTGCACCCGGACGTGGGCCCCCGAACCCACAGTAACACCGCGCACTCTTAAGGCACATGAGTGCCAATCGCGAAGAATTTCCGTGTTTTTTCATGAACCGCTGCCGTCGGGCTAGTGCTAGTGTTGCGGCGATTTGGGCCGTGGCAGGTATTGTACGTGCGAGCGATGCGGTGCGTGCGGTAGCTATGCGGTGCAGTGCAGTGCAGATCAACCTGCCTTTTTAGGATAGTATTGAATTCGTACTGTGCCGACGGCGCAGAGGCACACGTTGGACTCTGTCAGCCACTGTCAGCGCCCGATCTGCCCCTTATGCACATGAGTGTGGGTGGGTACTTGGGTGGATCCCAGCCCCATGGTCAAATGACAGATATCTTCGTCATCCCACTAATAAGGTGGGCTTCACTCGTGCCTTAGGTGTTGCTACTATGGAAGCCTTTCTCCATGTCATCGACAGGTAGGCATGGCCGCGCCGACTCATCGCGATGACTGGACTCAGCTTGATATCTGAGGCGTGCGCGGGTATGAGAGGCACGCTCATCCAGTCAAAGCGTTCCGCTCACAATAGCTTATTACGGATTTAGGCCAAATGTACAGTACGCCTGAATCGCGTGACGCCGAATCGGTACCAAAGCAAGAAGGCGAAGCGCCACCTGATGGAGAGCTTATGAGTTCGATTTAAGTTATGCGCCAGCGCGACATGTGGACCCGTTCCTGTTTTCCATTTTCCATTTCAATTCCTACAGTAATCCCCTATCACATCGAACTGAAATACAGTACACTGTAGACACTAGACAGTCACTGTAAGGGCCCCCAGAGTGTTCGATGAGAAGAGTCTTAAATGTTGGTGATCCGAGGACTTCTAACTGGCCCGATCGACGCATCGATCATGATCTACTGTACGCGACAGAAGCTATCATCAAGTTGAACTGTATCACCAATCGATATTCGCATGACACCAACAGTTCTCACATCCTTAGAAAGAAAATTTGCGTCTTCTTCATGCCAACCACCGAAGTACAAACCGCTATGGACGCATCGCCACAATATGCGGCGGGCCAAGCGCTTATCTGCAGTGCCCAACAGGACCCGCGTCCTGTGATTGTATGGCTCAGCGCCGATGCAATACGTAGTTGACCGAGCGCGAAAATGAAACCACGGGTTCTTTCCCTTTTATATCTGTGTTCATTTTTTTGTGCGCTCTACCAGCCACAGCTGCTGCCAGTAGACGGAGTCACGCTACAAGCGCGTACCGGACTGTTTTCCAGGGCTGGTGGCGTGGAAATGGGAACATTCGTTACTGTAGGCCGCTATGGACGACTCGGATTCGTGTCTGTGGCCCGTA
This sequence comes from Lactarius sanguifluus, assembly GCA_021527775.1. Lineage (NCBI taxonomy): Eukaryota > Fungi > Basidiomycota > Agaricomycetes > Russulales > Russulaceae > Lactarius > Lactarius sanguifluus. The sequence continues at coordinate 154,278 of JAKEYF010000094.1, forward strand.
GACGCTACGATCATCATTGTGGGCGGCATTGTTGGGGGGCTTCGGGTTTGACAGCAGGCGTGTTTCCAGAAGGAAAGAGGCTGCCAAGAGAGATAAGCGTTGCGTGGGATGGGAAGTGGAAATGGCCGTCTCTCGCTCACATATTGTATGGGTCACACATCCGAGTCACCGCCCTCATGATTAATTGTGCCACCAATGCGCAGCAGTTCTAAATTTGCCAAGAAAATTGTCTCCGTGGTCCTAAGTTACTGTACGTCCAAGGACTTGAACTTTGACGGTGCGCAATTACGGCTGCCCCATAACCCTGAGCATAACTGCGGCCTGGTTATAGTCCCTAGCCACTAAAACAGAGAAGAGAGTCCATCATATACCATATCCGTTGATCCCGGACGGTTTTATGATACGAAACAAAAAACCTGGAACGACGGGAAATTGATTGGAAACAATCCCTCCGGGAGTCCGAGAACGAGCCAAAAACTGCCACAACGAAAGAGCCCTTCTGGGATGAGCGCTGAGCGGGTGAGGTCGGAGCTAAGTTAGGAGGAGGTGTAAGCGCAGTCCCAGGCCTGCTGCGGTAAGTAGTCGGTCCACGCTAGCAGCACAATTGACGTGCGCGGTCAAGACCGTGCTCTTCGACAGGTGCCACGACCGGTAGGCGACGGAAGAGGGGAAAAAAACCATCCGTGTGTGTGACTTGGTTCTGTTTCGCCCCAGTCGTTCTTTTTTATTAAGAAAAACGCGCCGGCGGAGATACCAAAACTTGAAGCGGCGCCATGGAGGACAATAAAGTAGTTACCCTCGGCTGTCCTTAGTAGTAGGCGATTAGCTCCACGTTTACATCCGAGGGTTTTTGGGTTTCAGTACAATTTGTGGAACAGTGCATGGCGGACCAGCGCCACATTGACAATAAAAAAAAGGTCCAAAGAGGCTCATGTATGAGATTACGATCAAAAAGTCAAAGGGCTACAGTATACGTAAGAGCAATACAGACCCGGACAACTAAATGCTCCGAGCGACCAAACCCAGACGCCGGATGGCGTATGAGAAGCACAACAGCGACGACGATAACGATAACAAAAAGGAAAGGAACAGACGAGTAGTAGGCGATCGAGCCAAACAAGTAAATTAAGGTGCGCGAGCGAGTATCCGAAGCCTGAGGCATGGCGGTGGCGGCGGTCCATCTCGCTGCAAGTGGCTCGCCGGCGGCACATTCCGGCGCACACACGTATCGTATCGCCTCTCCCGTCTCCGATCGGGGAGGAGTCTATACGCAAAAACAACGGAACAACTGGCCAGGAGTCGCCTTATGTTTCACGTTCCCGGCGTTCCTTCTCTGCGGTGTCTGTGCGCGCCGCCAATTCATAGCAAAAAGTCGTGTGTTACGGTACTGGGGTCTAGAGCAGCAGCAGCGTTCGTTTTGCCACCGGCCCCAGCGGAAAGGCAGGCGGCGCACCGGCCCGGAACGACCCACGGGAATCGTTAATCGTCGTACCCGCTTCCCTCGTCGTCGCCGCGCCGCTTATCGTTGCGCGCGCCGCCGGACGAGGCACCGCCAGCGCTGCCCGCAGACGCGCTCTGCGATGGGTCGTCGACCTTTCTGCGGCGCTTGCGCTCTGTCTCCCGTAGATTCAGACGCACTCCAAAGTACGACAGGTGCTGTGTGTGCGTGGTTGTCAGGGAACGCTGAACACGGTGCGATAGTTGCTGTGGCGCACCTTTGTAAGGTCAGTTGACGCCCGCAGGCCGGGGAACTCCTTGGTCGAGTAGACGCGGAATGGCCCGCCGTAGCACTCGGCCCAGACGGGCGTCTGTCCATCGGTCGCAGCGACGCGGGAGAAGAGGTCGAAGCAGCGGTAGCGGAGTATAAAGTTCCCCTCTGCCTTCACGGCGAGATCCTATCATATCGCGGGCACGCGCGTCAGTACGCCGCGCCAACGCAAGTAGCACACAAGAGAGGAGTTGGGGGGACGAGAGAGAAGACACGGACTGAGAAAACGAACATCAACACTTTGTTGCCCTTGTAGTCGAGGTTGGCCGCCTGTACAAAAGTTGTGCCTGCGAGGGCCTCGGTCTGCCTGGAGCCCTCGTTGATGGGATAGGTGCCCTTGAAGTAGTGCACGATCTCTTCTGGGCGCGTCGGGTGCAATGGCGGCTGATTGGGAACAAACTGCTGCGGATCTTGCACCTGCTGCTGTTGTGGTAGATGGTTGGCGTGGACAGATGATATAGCTCCAAGTGGCGCGCCACCTTGCTGCGGTTGTTGTGGTTGTTGCTGAACAGCAGTGGGATAGGGAGCAGGAGGCTGCGGTGCAGGGTACGTATACGGGTACTGCTGCGCACCGGGAGAGTAGGGCGTTGGGGACAGTGTGGATGAGGACGCGCGGCCAGGTGATGCCTGTGCCTGATCTGGGCGTCGTTTGGGGTCGGTGGGGGTATCAGGCGAGTCGCTAGAGGGAACAGGAAAGAGGTCGACGTGACAAATGAGGCCCATGTTATTGATTTCGCTGAGGAAACTTCAGTCACTCAGAATCAGAGAATGAAAGGGAAATAGACGCAACTCGTAGTTTTCGACTTCCCTATCGGGTGTGTCTGTGCCTGGGAAGGCATAGAAAAACTTGAGTTGGACGACGGGAGGGGGATCGAGAGGTCTGCGGTCTTTACGGGCGTACCTGATGACGATATAGGACAAACCGGATTACAAAGGGGATTCGGGACTTACTTGCGGCCAAGATCGGCTTTTTGCAGCTCTATGAGCTCAGCCCGCACGTGTTTCCCAGCGAACTGGCCAGTTGAAAAATTGAGAGGGGCGCCAATGGCACGAGGAGGCGTCGAATGAGATGCATCACGAGATTGATCACGGTCTCTGGCCTGCTGAGAGGAAGACGGAGGTTGTGGCGGCTGTTGTTGCTGGGAAGGATAGGAGGAATCCTGGTGTGCAAAGGGTGGATGTGACTGGGAGGGGTAAGGATACATAGTCGGCGCAGAGACAGAAAGGCGGAGGGGCCTGGGAAGGAGGAGGAGGACGAGGAGGGACGAGGAAACGAGGGAGTCGAGTCGGATTAAATAGGCCGGAAGTTGGCGCGAGGATGATGAATTTGTCCAAGGGGAATCCGTGGCTTTATTAATCCCGGGAAAAAGGCGGAATTCTGGGTCCAGTTCTTCGGCGCTCATTCCCAACCCAGTGACAGGGCGCTCCGTCCGCCGGCAATTCCCGTGCAGGGAAGCTAGATCACAAATCAGATCGCAATTTATCCAACCTGGGCGCCGAAATTCGGCTCAGTTCGATGCGCCCCACTCTTCCTATTTCTCGCCAACTTTCAGGTGTCTCTCCCTCTCCTGATCACCGTCGACGGCCCACGCCCCGGTGTCGACAGCCCCCGCCGACGACCCGCAACCATGTCCCGACTGCGACTTGCAACCTGGAACCTCCGCTACGACGTCCAACCCGATAGCATCCCTCTCTCGGCCTCTCTTGCTGCTCTCCCAGACCCCCTTCTCCCTCCCCGCGCGCTGCCCGACGGCGAGCAGCCGTGGAGCGCGAGACGCGTGCCTGTCGCGCGCGCTCTCTTCGTATCCCAGTTCGACCTGGCCGGTATGTACGCATCCCTTGGGCTCCACGGGGAGCTTGATGCGCTTCGCAATAGGGTTCCAGGAAGCACTCGTCAGGCAGGTGCGCGATCTCGCGGATCTCTTGGGCAGTGATTATGCCTGGGTACGTTCTTCATGTGCACGTTTTTGTATCCGTCTATCGACGCTACTGTACTAGGTTGGCGTCGGAAGAGACGACGGCGTCTCGGCGGGCGAGTTTAGTCCGATCTTCTACCGGCGGTGAAGCCCTTTCCCACATCTCACACTCATTTCTTTTTCATGGCCAATTTTGCGCCCAGCTCGGCGTTCACCCTCCTCGTGACCGACACGTTCTGGCTTTCCCAGGCGCCATTCACGCCCGGCTCGTGCTTCCCAGGCGCCGGCACCTCGCGCCTCGCCACGTTCGCGCACTTCCGCCTCGTCGCCGCGCCTCCGACGAGCACGGGTGAGCTGATCTTGCTCAACACGCACCTGGACCACGTCAGCGACGCGCAGCGCCGGCTGGGCGCCGCAATGCTGCTCCATCGCGCGCGGTACGAGGCGCACGCGAAGCCCGGCGTACCCATCTTCGTCACGGGGGATTTCAACAGGTGCGCTATTACCTCCCTTTTCTTGCCGCGCTTTGCTGGCTAACAAGACGAGACAGCACGGCAATCGGCGACGATGACGGTGCGTATGCCGTGCTGACAGGTAAGCAGCCTAGCCCGCCTGTGCCGGACGACTTTGCGTGTCGCTTCCCGCTGCCCGCGCACGGCAGCGGAGGACCGGGTAATTCGGAGCTGGTAATGGTGGACCTGCGCGTGGCCACGCCGCGCCTGCACGTTGGCGGGGAGTGGGCCACGTTCACCGGGTTTGAGCGGCGCAGGTCGGACAATGATTGCATCGATTTTGTATTTGGGCGGAGCGACGGCGGGTGGTGCGTGCTGGACTTTTTTCGTACCTGGTGCTTGGAGACTGATAGCATCGCTGGGAACAGGGAGGCAAAAGGCGTCTTTGTCCATGGTAACATGTCCGACGAAGGGATGCTCGCGAGCGACCATCGGCTTGTCGTTGCGGATGTCGTCCTTCCTTGAGTGGTGAAGTGGCAGGCTGTTTTGTTTTCCTGGGTTATTGCATGTAGGAACTATTCAGGGAGAAGAATGGCGTACAACCTATCCAGAGAGTGTACGATCAGGGCATAAACAAGGTCTAATTTGATACAACAGCAGAGAACAACAGCAATGATGTGACAACATTAGCATACCACAAATAGGACAGCGACAAAGATAGCGCGTGTGACGGTAGCAGACCGCAACGAGCCTAGTTCCCCAGGACCCATCCTGCCACGGCACACGGCACAACAAAGGCCCATGAGGTCCCAGCGACGCCCGCACGGCGAGCGCCAGACAGCGGCGTAAAGTTCGGATTGTCGCTCGAGTCAGGCGCGCCGGCAGTGCTGGCGGCAGACGCACCCGTACTCGTGACTCCACTCCCTACTAACAATACAGCAATAACACACAAAGGGCTGAGCAGGCGTACCTGAGACGGCGGGCGGGGAAGGAGTCCCGGTCGGGATCAGCGAAGACGGGACGGCGGAGATCGGCGCCGGCGCCGGGCTCCCAGCCGCGGGTCTGTGTGCGGAATGTGGATGAGGGCGGGAGAGAATGCAGAGATGAGAGGGAGGATCCGCACGGGCAGAAGGTGAGGGTGTAGTCGCTGTTGAGCGACGAGTCGCACGTCCACAGCGCCGTGCCGGAGCTCTCGTCGTACGCGTATGCATACGAATTGGGACAGTTGCTCTCTGCGAAAGCCGCGTCAGTATCCGGCTGTTGGGGGCCAGGGCGGTCGCGCACTGAAGTAGGAGTAGAAGACCACGCCAGAGGGCGGGCACGTCGCTGCGGTGTTGTGCGTGCCGGTGCAGCAGTTGGTCGAGTCCGCTGTGAGTAATCAGCATGAAGATAACATAGCGCGCACGTGCACGCACTGGAGTTGTCTAGATTGGCCACGCAGGCGCTCTTGCACCCGACCGGAAAGCCGGTCTGGTCGATTGGGCCAACGAGCGGCGCGGGACAAGCGGGGCCGAGGTCGACGGGGCACGAGGCGACGGAGCAGTTGGGAGCGGAGGGGATGATCGCCATCGGGAGGTTGTATCCGTCCACGAGAGAGACTGCGCGAGCAGGTCAGTCTGTCACAATGAGACTCTGCAAGCCACACGCACCGTCGTAAAAGTCGCGATTCCCGTCACCTTGCAACGTCCATTCTGCCACCGTCGCAGGCGGCACACCCTGTGCCAAGGCCCAGTGTGTGAGCGCTTCAGCGGAGGAGAACGGGAGCGTACGGTGCCGCTTTTGGGATCGCATTGGAGCCCGCCGTTGCACCCGCCACCTAGGCAGGCACTCGGACCGATGTTCGTGGAAAAGTTACAATCTCGGCGGCCCTAAAAAAAATTTTTTAAAAGATTGCATGAAGTTTACGAGGATTTAAGTTGGGGAAAGGCGCAGACCCAGATGCGCCCAGCCTTCCAGTTGTCCGGAACACCAAACTGGACGGAGGTCGTGGGAGGCGATTCCCAGCTACACATGTGGTGCAAAGCCGTGAGTTACGAGTGCACAGCGTGAGAAGAATACGTGTAGCTGGACGTGCCCTGTGGGGAAAGGTGGCACATTTGGGGCAACGGTGAGGTCGGTATACATCTGTGGAGGGTGTATTTGGGTTTATGCGTGTACTGAAATTGGGCAACGGCACGTACGGCGGGCCTACAATGAACACCACACCTCCTGTCAGGACTCCTCGGGCATGAGATAGGTTCCGGATACGTGCCAGATAGTGAAAGGGCATGCGTTGACAACTGTGAAGAGGCGTGCAGTGGCACCCGGAAGCTGCGCAAGAGCCAGAAAGATGAAGAAGTCAATCATCTCGTGTGAAGGCGGTTTGTCGTCAACGAGTCAGTTGGGGCGCAGAAGCTAAAGTGAACCGACACGACCAACACGAGGCCCCACCCACAGCCATGCCAGGCAACACCCTGAGGCAGCACCAACTTCTGAGAACCATGGTATAGTGAAACCCCGGGCCGGGACCACGGCAACCCAATACCGAGAATCCGGAAGTCGCATGCGAATCCGGGCTTGTCCCTTGCTTGTCCCCTCCAGCCTTACAATTGAAGTAGCCGCTGAATCCCAGATCCCTCAAGGACGTTCTTTCTAGACCTCACGAAGTTCAGATACGAGGCGATAACGAGGATCTCACAGATCTAACTGTATGGCATATGATATACGATCAACCGTGGACCGAACTGTCGCACCCACGCCCTAACCCCGTCTCCGTGCTATTATCAACCTAACTTTCCCCCAGTAGTGCAGTACTCCTTGATAGCCCAATCGTTTGCATCCGCTTTGCTTTTGTTTTGTTCTTTCCGGATACATTTGAGTGCTCCTTTGGGTGCTGCTACATGACTCTTTAACAATACGTCTGGCGGCCCAGTGATCCCTGTACAATTTTTCTTCCACTCCCGATAATATATCGCTGCACATTCAAACAATCCGCGGTGCTTAGTCCGCGGTCGCCACCCGAACTTACGCAACTGGTATGCGCTCAGTCACAGACCAGCCTTTCTGTCGTTGTGTAGTCACCAAATATGGTTCGAGAAGTGCTTGACGATGTTCACGAGAACCTGGTCACAAGTTGCGCAGGCCATCTTGTTATGCGCCGCAAGAGGCCGCGTTGCACCGTCCGAACAGCGTCGTGTGACCAGGCGGTATATTCCTCGGAAGATGATGCGGTCTTCTTAATGATAGTCCCATATGTATCCTGAAGTGGTAGACCCACGAATCGTAATTGGGCAAGTGCTACATAGGGTTCTTTAATCCAAGACGCACAAAAACGGATATTATCTTTCAGCCACTCCACTTGACTCTTTTCACATTCGTTATCACTGTCCCTGGAGCAGGCGCTCTGGCAACAACTCCGTTGGTGAAATGGCGGAGCAATTCCCGAGATTCCTACAACAAAGTAATAGATCTCCAGCGATTGATCGGGGACGAAGGATCCACAGCAAGCTCTAGAGTTCTGTCCTTCACGTTATATCACACCACACACGCCAGGAGTTCCCAGGTCAACAGCATGTCCAGGATCTCCTGAGTGGTAGTTCATGTAAGGTCTACTCAAGGGTCTACTACGAGCGCATCTCGACTCGCACCGACGTCCTTGGCCTCGTCAGAATGATAAGATACCGCAGTAGATACTGACAATGATCCGTTTCTCAGGTAAAAACCCCTGGTAGTAATATCCGTTACGTGTGGGCTTCGGGAGTAGACTAGCCTGAGTTCCCGTCAAGAATTACCGGGCGGCCGGCAGTGGCCGGTCTACACGAAAACATTCACCCAACCACTTGGTCAATCCCTCGTCGCGGTTCCAAACTTGTTATTGAAGCACAGCCAGGATGATGCTTAGAAAGAGTCGCATTTCTGCAACGAGGGGGCAAGCAGACGGGCGATAAGGTGGTCCACTTTTCGTAAGGTGTCTGGAACCTTGCACTGGCGTCTTGGCACGGGTGGCGACTGGAGGAATCGAACCGAATTATAAGCAGGATGTTGCGTTGCCCACAGTCGCGTCTTTCTCGCCCTCTTCTGTGTCTTCCAGCTGCAGAAGAGTGTGAGAACGGCCACTTAGCAACAAAATGGCCACCGGCAAGAGCACTGGCACCCTTGGTCAAACCTCACTGCGATTAGAGAACGACAACACCACTCGTGTGAGGGACTTGACTTCACCATTTCACTATCGAGGATACAGTACAATTACAAGGATACAGTACAATACGATACCAAACCAAAAAAAAAAGAAAAGTTACAAGTCAAACGCGTCGCTGCGCCACCCCGCACTGCTCTCTTCCTTCTGCTGCTTTTCAGCAATTATCTCCTCAAACGTGCGTACCTTCCGCAGCCCCGCCTTGGCACCTTCCTTTGCCTTCCCAACGACGTCCTTCGCAGCTCCCTCAACGCGCTCCCTGCTGATATCGGCGCTGACGCCCGCCTCGCGCGCACGCTCGCTGATCGGCTGCGCCAGTGTGCCCTTCGGCCCGTGCTTCTCGGGCCCTAGGACCTGCGGTTCTGCGCCAATAGCGATCTCTGCCTTTCCGCCTGCGTCACTGACGACGCCGGTGCCCGTCGCGCGCCACCCTGCAGAGAGCCCGCCATGCAAGCGTCGCAGGCGGCCGAGCTCGCTCCACCACGCCGCGGCGAGCGCCTGACCGCGCGCGAGCCCGGCGTCCTCGAATACCTCTGCGCGCACGGTGGTGTCCCAAACGACCGCGTCGAGGCCTTCGAGCGCGTTGCGAATGTGGGCGCTCAGTGCGTTCTGCAGCGCGCTGCGCAGACGCGTAGTGAGGAGTGGGCGGAACATGGTGAGCAGGACTGGGTGGTTCGACTCCGTCACGCGCACGTCGGCGTCGTCCGAGAAATTAAGGCTGACGTGGTCGACATGCGTGAACCGCTTTTGCTCGGCGCGCGCTGCGAGCCCTGCGGGCGTGTTTGGGATCAGTCGTACTTTGATGTCGAGGTCCACGCCTTCGGGTGGAAGAGTGATCTGTGCCAGTCCGGTGAACACCGCAGGCCCGACATTGGAGGTCAGGTCACGATAGTAGAAGGAGAGCTGGCTGAGTTGAAGCTGAACCCCTTTGACGTGGACGTGTGTCAGGGCTCCGACAGCCATGTTCGACGTGCCTTCGCTAGGTGCGGAAATCTCGACGTCGGTAATGTTTCGAATGAAGACGTGTCCTGGCAGGAGACTTATGGAAGAGATGTCGAGGTCTTCGAGCACGAATTCCAGCTTTTCGTCAACGTACTCGGTGCTACCGTGAATATCAGCGACGACAACCTAGGACGGGGGTTAGGGCACATACCGGGGGATCGGAATGCTCTTCAGTAAGGAAACAAAGCGCGGTAGATAGACGTTGAACAGGTCCGTCCAAAGCCACGAAGCGCCGCTAATCGCAGACTGCAGGCCGACAGCTGACGCGTCGAAAAGAGTCTCTTCGAGGTCCCGTCCGAGGCGAACGTGTGCCTTGCGTATGGCCTGAAGGATCTTCGTCTTTCTCCATACGGACCTGGAACTCCCGAAATTCGTTGCCCAAGACATTAAAGTCGGCTATCCAGGGGCGACTCATTTCGGACTCCGGGTCTGTGAGCTCCTTCCAGCGCCTGGCGAAGATCCTGACGAGTGTCCCTGAGCTCCTGCGGATCGTCCTCGCCAACTTGCTCAAACGTGCGCTTCGCGTAGGTTATGAAGTCATCTACCCACTGCTGTAGACTCTTGTCGTTGCGAATGTCGACGACGCATTTGCTCAGGGCAGAATACAGGTCTTCCAGGCTCTTGCCGCCCGCCATGTTCTCCGCGAGCTTGCCGATACAGCGCATGGCATAAACAAGATGCTTCTCAGGAGTCGGATCGTTAATGAAAGACTCCAGGGAGGTTGATTGTGCAGCATCGGCGGCCACGTCTCCAGTTGCCCTCAACCACTTTTGAACGAGATTGAACAGTGTGTCGAGCGACTGGCGGTACTGTGGATCCTCTCGTGCCTTCTTGGTGATCTAGTAGAAATTAGTTACGATCAGCGGCTCAGGTGGAAAACTCACGGTCGAGATAGCAGCTTTCAAACGTGTCTGGGATCGATCTTTCAACTCGGTGGTCTTATCGCTGACAGATTGAGCGGCTCCAATAGTCTCAGAGCCAGCGACCTTTGCCGTATCCATGCTCTTCTCGAACACTTCGCGTGTATCAGTGGTCTTCCATTCCGCTTTTGTTTTCTCCTTGATGCCGACGGAGTCCCGCTCGCCCGCTTGTACTTCGCCTTCAACCTTGCGCAGGCTTTCGGCAGCTTGAGAGGCCTTCTCGCCAACAAGTTCGGCAGCGTCGGCGAGCGACAGACGGGTAAAGGACGCAAAGTCCGAGAAGACGCCAGAGCCCTCTGTTGTCGCGTTGTCCCAAAAGATCTGAAGGGAAGTACGAAGGGATGAGGCGGCGGCTTGGTAGTCATTAGAAGCCTCCCCTGAATCCATTGGGACATCGACGTCGATTGAAGTGGCGGAGATGTCTGCCTGGCTCAGGTGAAAGAGGGCCTCCTGGACTAGATTATCTCCTGAGAGGGGTGTTAGACAAATAGTCACGGAAACGACGGGGAGCGTACGGTTTTTGTGGGCAGCCATAAGTTTTGTACGCTTCAAGAATGCCACGAAGGTCTCGGGCCAGCTTCCTGCCATTCTGGCTGAGCTCACCCCCGCCGCCGGTGGTTTGCTCTACTTGGAGAAGCTCAGATAAAAGAAGTTTGTCAATGAAGGTGTTTGTCTGAGACTGAGAGGGCTGTTTGCCCGCTCTGAGTGCAGCGATGACAGATGTAGTCTTGTCCATGGTGTAGTGGGTGTATAGCGAGCGAAGTGGAGGATCCACTTAGGAGAGGACGTTCTTATATACCAGAGCGGGAGTTGGAGATCATATTCCAAAAATGACGTCCTTGCCGAAAACGCGTATGAGCACGTGTTAAACGCGACGCCACCTCTGACGCTGGGCAAAGAATGGCGCGTCATCGATCGACATCTGACTTTTTGTCAGCACCGCTGCACTTCCCGTCTATAGCAGACGATTATCATTTTTTAGGTGCAGGTTATGTAAGGGAGAAATACAGGGGGAAGACGATGCGAATGAAACAGAATAATACGGTTCCATAAATCAGTCGAAGAGACCAAAGCCCTAGCATTTTGATAAGCATCTCGCGAATACACGTAAGGGGGAGATACCCACCATGTCATCAGTCCGATTCTTCTTTCTCCTCCTCTTTCTTCTCCTCCGCTGGTGCATCGGCAGCAGGGGCGCCGCCGCCCCCACCGGCAGCGGGTGCACCGACCGCAGGAGCACCACCACCAGCCCCAACATTAGGAAAGGAGGTCCTTCACATTCTTCCCTTCGAGAGCTTTTGCGAGAAGGGTGGCCCAGATAGACTCAAGTTCAGTGCCCGCCGCCTCAGCTATTGTGATAATCTTTTCAGGCTATACACTAGCAATTAGACAGTTCCTATCGCTTTGCGCTAGCGGTGCCTACGTACCGTGATATCTACTCCGTCATCAGCGAGGATGAGAGCTGCGTATGTTGCTATAAGTTCGGTGCTGGCCTAGAGAAGTTGTTACTTGAGTCAGTAGATTGCCCTATGTCATCCGTTCCAAGCATTGTCCATCCACCACGATTTTTGTCTCCATCCCTCAAAACTATATTACCCATGGACAAATAAAGGTACAACTCACCATTAGGCGGATCGGGCGGATGTGAACGTCGGGGAACGGGTAGTTAGAAACGAGTCGGCGGCGGTAGGTGCAATAAGGTTTCTCAAACAGAGAAAGTCACGTGATTAATTCCTCCAGATCAGGTGATTATCGCATCGCACGCGTACTCATATACATATACGCAGTGCATGCGGTCTAAGATGTACTGACTATTTCCCTGGACTGTTAGAACCCATTGGTAAAAGAGAAATACGAGACGGTTGACAGAAATGCAGTCACCCGAAGAGTCACGAGGGTGACAGCTTCTGTTTGCATCTATTTGTAGTGCCACGTCTCTTGGTGTGGGTTCGGTAAACCCGCGGTGAGTTGCGCTACGCCCACATCACCAAGGTTCCTATCCTATTTCCATCCTCCCATCCCTTGCCGCTCCTTGACCTTGACTTTTTTCTACAGTCATGAGCGGGTGTATGTTCAATACCTTCTTTTCTTTGCCACGACTGACATCTCCTCCAGTCCGGTTCCTTAATCTTGTCCGACCTTTCCTCCCAATTCTCCCGGAAGTCTCGTCACCCGATCGCAAAGTACTTCTACCTCTTCCTATCGACGCTCCAAGCTCTAATCCTTCTTTTACAGGTTCCTTTCAACCAAAAAGTACTATGGACAGCTGTCACCCTCCTCATTTTCCTCGTCTGTTCACAAGTCCCCCTATATGGCATCATGTCTTCCGACTCGTCCGACCCATTCTATTGGATGCGTGTCATCCTCGCCTCCAACCGTGGAACACTCATGGAACTTGGAATAAGTCCTATCGTCACTTCGGGAATGATCATGCAGCTTCTGGCAGGCGCTAACCTCATCGACGTCGACTTTTCCCTCAAGGAGGATCGCGGTTTGTTCTCTGGGGCTCAAAAACGTCAGTATATGCGCATATATGTGACTCAGATTTGCTGACCCTGACCCATTATCGTGACAGTGTTTGCGCTCCTCATCTCTCTCGGTCAGGCCACCGTTTACGTGCTCACTGGTCTCTATGGCCAGCCTTCGGACCTCGGTGCTGGAGTCTGCCTTTTACTTATTATCCAACTGGTGGCCGCCGCTCTCATCGTGATTCTCCTTGATGAGCTCCTTCAAAAAGGTTACGGTCTTGGTTCTGGTATCTCCCTCTTCATCGCCACCAACATCTGTGAGTCGATTGTCTGGAAGGCCTTCTCCCCTACTACCGTCAACACCGGCCGCGGCCCTGAATTCGAGGGTGCCATCACTTCCCTATTCCATCTTCTTTTCACATGGAACGACAAAGGTCGTGCTCTCCGCGAAGCTTTCTGGCGTGAGCGTCTACCTAACGTGATGAATCTCATCGCTACCCTTGCCGTATTTGCCGTTGTCATCTACCTCCAGGGCTTCCGTATCGAGATCCCGGTCAAGAGCAATCGCTTCCGTGGACAGCGTGGCTCATACCCCGTCAAGCTCTTTTACACCTCGAACATGCCCATAATGCTTGAGTCAGCGCTTACCTCGAATGTCTACATTGTCAGCCAGATGCTCTTCTCCCGTTTCCCCGATAATTTTTTCGTTAAACTTTTCGGCGTTTGGGAGGTACGTCAGATGACCTTGCTCCTCCCTTTTCTGTTCTCATCTTTTTTTGCCTCTGTAGCCTATGGAAGAATCAGCGCAGCTTGCTGCCACCTCCGGCTTCGCTTATTACATCTCTCCTCCGCGAACCCTCCATGCGGCGCTCGTTGATCCTATTCACACTGTTCTATACATTTTGTTCATGACATCTGTATGTGCCATCTTCTCCAAAACCTGGATTGAAGTGTCGGGCTCTGGCCCCCGTGATATTGCGAAGCAACTCAAGGATCAGCAACTCGTACGCACCCCTTCGTATCTACTTTTTAGTGTACTCACATGGTCCAGGTTATGGCTGGTCATCGCGAGGGTTCGATGTACAAAGAACTTAAGCGCGTTATCCCGACCGCAGCTGCATTGGGTGGCGCTGTCCTTGGCTTACTCTCCGTCGCCGCTGATCTGATGGGTGCCATTGGCTCTGGTACTGGTATCCTCATGGCCGTTACCATCATCTACTCTTGTGTGTATTCCAACTTTCTAAGCTCCGTTTCCACGCTAATGACTCGGCTAATTCTGTAGACTGGGAAATCGGACAGCGGGTACGTGTGCACTATTTTTTTTACGCGTTTAATCTGATAGTCGTGTTCACAGGAGGCTGGTGGTCCCGAAATGGCTGCGCTGGGCGAGTTCCTGTGAGCATCTGCCTCTGGTAAAAGTGGCACGTTGGTCTTCGGACCGCACAAGGGGGAACTAGGTTAACATGGGTGGTAATACGTGATTGAAATCCTGTGATGCATGCCTATCGTATCATACCTTTGCACACGTCTTGGCATAGCTGTGCCTGAATGCAATGACCCCTATTTCGACTCATAAGCCCTGACCTCATGGACATGTGCCGATTTGTGCTTTGGGTTCTCGTGAGACTCATCCATGTCCTTACGGTCCCGGACGACCGATCCCCACCCGACATAAGCGCACAAGCGACCCAAACTTCACCTCGCCCTGGCGCCAACACCTGACGTATCACAACGCCATCCCAAGAGGGGATGGCGGGGATGGAAGGAAAAAGAACTGTTTGAGTACTAAACCTCACGACAAACAGTATCATACGTAGTGAAGTGCTCCGATACTAGGCCCACATCCACTCCACATAATTGATCTCAAAGAGAAAGGCGGTCACTGTGACTCGGCCTTCGATAGATGAACGAGGACGCAAAGATAAATGAACAGAATCAAGTTGACTGCCCATTTGTTCGTTCACGTCAATACCAGCACCACAGGGGTAAAGACAGACAGGTGTACTCACCTCTTCCCATACACATCGCGCAATGATCTCGCCGGTCGGGCGCTAAATCAACCCGGAAGAATGGTTCCCAATATTTCCCAGGCTTCCGTTCATAGATCAAGTATAACCTTTATTGCGTCGCGGACCCGCGGTGAGTGCTTCTGCACGACCATGGGAGGGAATCGCCTCACCCAACTCCCGACAGCACCACAAATAAATCGACTGACGTCGCTACGACAGGTGGGACCTTGTCGGTGTAGGACAAGTCGACCGCCATCGATGTAACACCCCAAAGAATCATGGTTGTGAGAACAAGCAGTCTGTGGCCAGTTAGCTTAAGTTGACGCGGCGGATCCCCCGAAGGACCGTCGCGGGAAACTTCTTGGTCGCTCTTTGGATATACCATTGGCTGGGGTGGTCGGCGGTTAAGGCTGTTCCAGTAGAAAATGCAGTCAGCTACATGGGCGGCAGAAACGCTATGTGGGACCTACTCTGCAGCTGCACCCGCCACCTGCCAGTGGCTCGGCAATAACACCCCCTGGGAGGCTGAGTC
The DNA here is from genome assembly GCA_021527775.1 of Lactarius sanguifluus. Lineage (NCBI taxonomy): Eukaryota > Fungi > Basidiomycota > Agaricomycetes > Russulales > Russulaceae > Lactarius > Lactarius sanguifluus. Next base: position 169,519 of record JAKEYF010000094.1, read on the forward strand.
CGGGAGGCCAGAGCCGTTGCGATCCTCGTTCACTGGCATCTAAGATCTAACTTGGTCGAGATATAGTGGGTGTGTAGGCTGTGGTACGAGGAGGAGTTATTGGGCAGACAACTCGGAGGTCAGATCTGGTCAGACCCTGACGTCACGATGACGGTCAAACCTTTTGGAATGTAACTTGGTCAGGGGCCTATTAGACTCGTAACCAGCCGTTCAAGTGAGGATTTTGAGGAGTCGCAAGCGAGCGGTCCTTGCGCAGCCGGCACCCCCATAGCGAGCGGTCACCAGTTTAGGGCCTATGAATGAGTGAACGACAGGGCAGAAGACCGCCAGTCTAGAGGCGGCGTTCTCTTTATATGTGGGTCATCAATTCTTCGAGTCCTGGAGAACATTCTCCGAGCCCGAGCGTCACCTTGCTTGGCAAGGTCCTCTGGCAAGTGGGAATTAAGTAAGCGACCTGCAGATTGTAAACATGAACAAACATTCTTTCGATTATGACTACCCCCTAACCTGCAATTCGTACACTCCATGAGTAGGCCTGTACCATATCTGTAGAAGGAAACACATCATCAATTTCTATTTTCCAATCAAGCAAGGTTTGAGGCGACGAAGTCGACCCCTGGTAAGTTACAGAGTCTCGTTTATGGCTTACATCATGATGACACGGCCTTATGACAACAGACAATCGTACTTCGAGTCACTATTTTCTGCCATTCCTTGCCTGCACGCGACACGTATGTTTTGAGCCATCGCTCGCAGAGGCGTTTCAAAAGAAGTTCGTCAGTTTATTCATGTACTCGATCGCGCGTCGCCACGACAGCGACACCATGGTCCGCCCCTGTCCTTCTCGCGCAGTGGCCGTCGCCTCATCACGTCCTCGACCTTCATCAGGTCGGGAACTTCGTGCGACCACCGGGTCATGTACGACGCGAGCGCACCACCGCTGTCGATGTCTCTGACCGTGTGTCCGGCGACAGACCTGCATACCAGCGGGCCGCCGTCTTTGCACTCTGGCCATGACGAAGACCAGCACCCGGGCGTGCTCGGACCCGAGCGCGAAGACAAGTCGGATCACCGGCAACGGCCCAGCGTCGCCGTCGTCACAATTGCCTCGCTCAGAACCAGAAAATAGGCCTGCGCCAAACGGCACCATGAGATCGAACAACGCCTCGCTGGTGCTGCGTCCGAAGCGTTTGTGGGTCGCGGTCTAGTTACGGAGCGGGGCTCAAGCTGGAGCTTCGCCTCCGCGCACAAACTTGACGGGGAGGGTGAGGTCCATGCGCATTACCTTACAGTTGCTGACGCGTCGTTTGGCCGAGATATGGTTGTATTTTGGTTGTAAAGGAGTGATAGTCTTTGTTCAACGTCCGCAGATAGGCCACTTCCACTACACTCTGATGTTCAACACATCCGTAGCTCCCCACACGAACACCCGAGCAATAACGGGCCACTGTGGAACACCCGGCAAAGACCGCCAATGGCGGTAGTTGCGGTTCAAAGAACCCCTCGCGACTATGCTCCTAAGATGTCAAGTGGCTTGAAGCGCTAGGGCGAAGTGAGGGTGTGGACGCCCCCTTTCCCTAGTTATACTAGGCTTCCATCTTCGAGAATAACCACTCCACATAATTGATCTTAAAGAGAAAGGCGGTCACCATGCCCGACTTGCTTTAGTAGAAGGACGCAAACATAAAAAATATGAGGCTAACACGCCTGCGTTTTCATTCATGTCAATGCCAACATTACAGGGGTACAGAGGTGCTCCCTCCGATATACTTCGCGTAATGGCCAACGGTAGGCGCTAAAGGAACTGTTCCCCAGTTTTTTCTAGTTTGTTCCATCTGCATATTCATACAGACCGAGCCAGTATAACCTTAACCACGGTGAGCGCTTCTGAGTGATCATGGGGAGGGAATCGCCTTACATAATTGCAAACAGCAATGCAATTACATCGACTGTCGTCGCTGTGAGAGATGGGACCTTGTTCTGCCAGGCGAGTGTGAACTTTATAGAACCCCAAAGAACCGCGGTTAGGATAATATGCAGTCTGTAACAAGTGAGTGCGACCCCGAGTGGAGGCCGCCGCCTTGAGGGACTGTCACCGGAAACTCCTTGGTCGCCCTTTGGATATACTGCTGACTGGGGTGGCTGGCGGTTAAGGCTGTTCCAGTGAAAAATGCAGACCCTCAGCTACATGGGCAGCAGAAACGCTACTAGTATGTGGGACTTACTCTGCAGCTACACCCGCCACCTGGCTCGGTGATGACACCCCCTGGGAGGTTGGGTTCAAGAGGTCAGGGCCATTGCGATCCTCGTTCGATAGCATACTTGGTTGAGAGTGTGTGTTAGGTTGGCACGGTCAGGAGTCATTGGTTGTGCGTGCACGACAGGGTCTGACTGACGTCACTGTGACGGTCAGACCTTTTTTGGAAATCATATCTGCTGAGTTATCTAATAAAGTCGCCAGTCCATGCGTTTCGAAAAAGTTCATCAATTTTCACGCCTCTTCATCGAGCTCTGCCATGTGACGCGGGACCACCGAGCGTGCGTGTCGTGCGCACACTCGTACTGCCACCCTTCCGCGTGGGCTACCATGTGCACACGCATACATGCAGACGAACCGCCAGCTGTCCCCACTGCCGTTCCATAGCATGCCGGACGACATCGTCGTAGGCATCACGTTCCTTCTCCACCAGCACAGGCCGCAGACGATATGGAAGAAGGTGGTGACGACGAACCACTGCACGCTCTTTCGCTCGTGGCTGCGGATGGTGACGGTGACAGTGATGGACAAGGCGAACGCGCAGGTGGGGACGACACCATGCTGTGGGGGGAATGGGGCCCCAGCACGGCACACATCATTGCCGTGTCCCCGTTCCAGTGGATCACGGCGCACGCGGGGCAGCAGTGGCTCCCACGGCACAATGAGGATCAGCTGGTGGTAATTTTCGTCCCTGTAGAAATTGATGGTAACAGCTTACACTAACCTGCGAACACTCCACTACCAACCACGGATTCCTGGAGCGAATGACCCGACATTCGACCTGAACCTCGGCTTGGCGTGGTGTAAGTGAATGTGGCTCTCTATCCTTGCTTCTGGCAGCTCTTACTGGACCTCACTCCCGACGATGCAGTCACCAACTTATCAACTACGGGGACTTCGTCGATGGCATGACAAGCCATACGTTCAGATCCTCCCTATGACGGATCTGCTACGGCGCACACCGACTTTGTCACAGCGCGTCTGAATGGGACAGACACCACTGGTGACTCAGGCTCATGCTCGGGCTCCGGCCAGGATAACAAGGATAACGGTGGCGTGAAAGGTTTTTGGAGAATACAATATCCCTATTATTGCACGCGCGGCCGCTGGCGCACTGTTACCCATCACCACAGCGTTCTTCCCGTTCAGATCGAACCTGCACCGGCGGGATCCATTTCTGACAGGTAGAATGCTCCAGAGCAACGAGACGGCGTATTGCTCAAAGTACTCTCCCATGTGGGCAAACGGTCCTATGTACTCACACCCTCGTAATGTAGCAGATAATAGCACGTGGTGAATTGCTCCTGCTCCGCCTCTGGGCTCACATAACGTCACACATTGCACTGTTCAATGTTAACGCGTTAACATTCGAGAAAGCACACTTTTGACAACCAGGAAAGTACGACCCGAAGCTTCCGCTAGTCTGGATAACAGAACGTGTTCAGCGTACCGTGACAGCGAGGACTTTCCCCACACCTGGGGAAAGGATGTTCAACACATCCATAGCCCTCCCTACACACACACGAACAACCTAACCGCCCGTGGTGGTGACTGCGGTTTAAAGAGCCCCACGCAACTATAATTGACTGAGACATCAGGCCATCAGGCGAGGCTCCTGGAGAGACGGGCCAGAGAGCTCGGTCCTAGTACGTCAGTGAGCGCGGAGAGGTCGCCGAGGGGTCTCTGCTTAGCCACGAGTACAATGCCTATATCACGATTTTTCTTCCCTTCATCGCCAATGCATCACGATGAGAGCCGGACCTAATCAAGACCGACAATTAGCGACTGCCCAAGGGATAAACGGAGTAGATGGACGTACAGTGAGCGGCCAAGGTGAGTGTCCCACTACTCTATCACTCGGACCAACATGGTGGTATCTTCGATTGCAGGGAACGCGAGGTCGTCTCATGGATGGGATCCGGGGTCACTACTACCTTACTGGAAGGGTCGGATCGAACCTTCTGGTTGAAGACGAAACTCCTCGTTTGTCGAAGGAACAACGGGAATTTGAAAAGACGGTCGCGTTGGCGTAGTACGACACAACCCCGAGATTAGCGACTAGCCTTGACTCGTGGGGATATCACCGAGCCTCGCAGAAGGTGAGGAAAACAGGGACCGCTCTGGACTGTAGTTGTCGCCCAGAAGCCCAGCGGGGTCAACGAATCCAACGAACTTCTTGTCGACACCGTATACGCTTTGGGCTTTCCGGGAGTCCCTTTTTTGTCCGTGGACCTCTCCGCCCCCCACGAACTTGAAATTCATCAGTCATTTTCACTAGCTTCGGGGTTATAGAAGCTCACCTTGTTGACAGCGTCAATTATCTACACAAGAATCGGCAAGAATCGTTTTGGACATCAAACGGTTGTCCTTCAGTCACGCGGCGCCAGAAAGCCTGCGCCAGCATCCCTTGACGCCGTTTGACAAGTGCGACATGCCCATCCCACCCGGCGCGTGGATATGCCCCGGGGACAAGTTCGTTAGCTTTGGGACGTCTGTTTATTTTTCCGTTGTGGGGCTGGAGGTAGCAGCGGTGGCAGTGGTGGTGAATTATGCGTAGCACGGCACACACCAGCCTGTATGGGTAACGATTACGAAAGGGAGATCCAAGGGTACTATACGGTCTTACGGTCCCCGCGGCGTGGTTGTGCAGCTCGTGTTGGTAATTATACCATCTTCTCTGGACGAGTACCTGATGGGTGTGGTGTGGGACTGTAGATTGATTTCAGCGGGATATAAGTTGAGATGCGATATGTTTTTTCTTCTTCATTTGATTTGAAATGGGAAGGTGAGGTCGGTGCAGACAACGACACGGGGGTGCACGGGGGTGCGCATGGTTAGATAGTTAAGCTGTACGTTTATCCGGATGACTAAGGATGAAAAAGTTTTTCAACCACTGCACAGCCTTACAGTAAACAAGCTTCAGCACCGTGCCTACGGCACGGGTTGCTTCAGCTTGTTGGGGGCTGCACCCCCAAACCCCTGCTTTTGTGCTTAACTCAAATACATATCTCCATCTATTTGGTACTGGTACTACTGGTATCAATCTGGTATCTACATAGTATATATCTATCACTTCAGTAAGACCTCACTATATACAATATGTTTGGTCTGAGCCTCTCTCACTTTCTCATCCCAAATCACCTTGATGTTGTCCCTTGATGTTACTCTTGAAATCCCAACATAGAACTGCCCATGAGTGAATACTGGTGTCCTAAGATCTAGCCCAACATGCTTCACAGACTGCCCTTGTGCCTTGTTAATTGTCATGGAAAAGCAAAGCCGCACAGGAAATTGCTTCCTTGTAAACTTGAAGGCCACTTGATCTTCTGTTGGCTGATTCCCAATCCTTGGGATGAAAACCTTTGCTCCTGCATGTTCCCCAGTCAGGAGCTGCACCTCCAACACCCTATTTCCACATCTTGTTAGGATCCCTCTGCTCCCATTGCACACACCATGTGCAGCATCTAAGTTCCTCAGGACCATCACAGGACACCCAACCTTCAGCTCCAGTTTTGCAAGGGGAAGCCCAGAGCAGTTGATCTCATTCAGATACTCAACAGGGTAGTTGAGCATGGGATCATCTCCTCCACTTTGCTCAGAGGTGGGAATAAAGTCTGCACTGTTGAACACCTTGACCTGCCCAGGGAACTTCTCAAGAATAGTGTTACGTTCGGACCGGAAGTGGACACTGACGTCAAGGGTATGACACCGCGTCAGCAGTATATCGTCATGGACTTGTAGGATCAGTCAGCCGGGTAAGCTCCGGCACATGTGATTGTGTACGATAACGGATCGGATCATGACTCGTAGTGACTCATACTAGGATAGCTGTACTAGGGTTCACGGTACTTACGCTATTGGCTAGTATGGATTGGAGCGGCGCTTGAAAGCCCGCGCGTAACTGTATAAGTAGAGAGCTGCGAAGACCAAGAACGGCATCTTGGTCTTCTTCCAATACCACCACCAGTTCTTCGCTCTATAGGGATCTCCCCCTTTAAGTGAGTCGTCCAGCATACCCTAGAGACCAAAGGGTCCCCTGTGACTTATCCCAACGTTCCCCTTCGTGGGCAGTGGATTATCCCATCGACGCTACCTGTCACAAAGTCTTCCTATACCTCAACGAACGCGTGGCGTCCCCTTACTGCATCTTATACACCATCGATCATCCCTCGTGGGACGAACTCGAACTATCACCTACCCCGCCTATCGGACTTCATCAGGGAGACGACATCCACGGATATCGAGGATTAGGAGGAGAGTTATTCCCTCATCCCACATTCTACCCACAGAGCAGAGTCAATCGTCTCTTTTACCCTTTCGCTAGATTCGCCACAACCCGAGAAGCCTAAGTCAGGCAAACGTCCGTGGTAGACGTTACATTAAGACCAAGATCCACCGTGGCCAATCTACAAACAACCAAGGACTACTGGGTACCATTCAGGACCTACCACATCGACAGAAGAGGAGAGCGAAACGTACCCAAAAGATATCTACAATCCGCATTTTGGAAAGACGACGCAGAGGACCCAGGCTACGTGACCTACTACTATAACCGACAGAACCAACAACAGCTCATACCAGTAGAGTTCAACTTCGAGAATACCTGTTGGACTGAAATCAAGTGGGACGACCTCCATAACAAATACAAAATCCTACGACCCGCAACCTCCAGCCTCAACCTTGACATCACCGTCAACAACGTAGTAACCAGAGACCAGTGGGGCATAATCGACGGACAAGAGGAAGAACCAGCCCGATCTCCCACACCTAAGACCCCAGCACCATCCCCCTCACTCGCAAGCAACCCAGAAGAAATTCAAATCATCAAAGACGAGACAGAGGAAACCACACTAGAGGAAATCGCTAAGTCCATTCCCACCAATATGTCTCAAACGATCACCCAAGAAACACATGCCAGGACGGCATTGTTCAAAGAACCAGACAATCAAGGACCCCCAGGAGGAGATCCGGGAGATGAAAACCATGGAGGAGGAGGAGGAGACGACGGGGAACAACCCATCAACACCGCTCAAGTCCCCAACAATGCAACCACTGACAAGTTCATCGGAAAGGAACCGATGGTGTTCACCGGAGACCGCGACAAAGCAGAAGCGTTCCTCACACAGTGGAAGCGATACGTGGGAGTCAACTTTGCAAACCGAAGCCTACAAATTCCCTACGTCAAGGCGATGATGTTCCTCACTTACATCCAAGGACCACTAGTCGACGAATGGACCACGGAAACCCAGAAATGGCTCGACGGTCACGTCGACCGATACGACACATGGCTATGGGCAGGAGTCGAACTCGCCTTCAAGTGACAGTTCCGCGACAACATGGAACAAGAACGGGCCAGACTGGAGTTAGACAAGGGGTTCAGGATGACAGGAACCGACATAGACGGCTACGTCACTAAATTTGAAAAGTTGGTCCGACAGGCTGACTACCGTTTAGACGAACCCCTGGTCCTAGACAAATTCACCAGAGGACTACCAATGGACCTCTACCGAAACGCATACCAGTTCCACAGTCCACACACCTATCAACAGTGGAAGAACGCAGCCATCGAGCAACAGAAGCGTTACATCCACATGAAGGCCAGAACAGACGGCTTTGGAAGACTGCCACAAAACAACGTGCGACCCAAACAGGGACAACCCGCGCGCTTCCAACCTCCGACCAGACAACAAGGGTGGCAACAATATCGCAACCACCCAGACGCAATGGACACCACTCCAGGAAGAATCCGAGCCAGGGTCGCAGGATCCGATGAAGCAAACCCCAACAACCCCCAGGAGTGGAGAGACTACACCCAAGGGCGACCGCCATTCGCACCTCGAGGAGGGTTCCTGAGCAGAGGACGTGGAGGACGTGGGATATTCAACAGCAGGGACGTCACCTGCTACAACTGCAACCAGAAAGGTCACTTCTCACGAGAATGCACACAGCCACGCCAACCGCGCAACCGCGGAACGCTCCAAGGAAGAACCGCCTATATCGAAGAAGTACCCTCCGCTCCACAAAGCGTCGCAGGGGAACCACTCATCAACCTCGACGAGCCCACACAAGTAAACAGTGGCACCACCTCCCAGCAGCGAGTAGAAGACATAATGGGCAGGATTGCGAACCTAGAGGAGGAGGGAAGAGAAATGTTCGCCAGGAATATGGCAGGAAATCCGGATTTTCAGGACGCCTGAACCCAACGGCCTGGGTGAGGGCAGTCAATTGTAACTCATCGTTCATAACGCGCTATCGATCTATGCATGTCCCAGTTTTGATCCGCACGAGTTACTTCATGGCCGAAAAGAAAGCACTAGTCGACTCCGGGGCAACAGACAACTTCATACACCCGGACTTCATCAAAAGAATGCGTCTAGGAACCAAAGAACTAGAACGCCCCCGAAATATCTGGAACATAGACGGGACACACAACAAAGGGGGGAAAATCACCCACTACATAGACCTGAACATCCAAACTGACGGAAAACAGAAGGACATCAGATTCCTAGTAACCAACGTAGGAGGAGAAGACCTCATACTAGGATACCCCTGGCTAGCCATGTTCCAACCTAGGATCCAGTGGGCAACAGCCACCCTAGACACCAGGCAATATCCCATCATACTACGAACAACAAACCCCCGACGACTAAACCTCACCGAGATACGACGACTTATCACCCAATATACGGACGAGGCCTCCAACCAGATATACCAAGAATTAGAAGAGGAATCACTCCCAGTACACCTCCGGACCACGGCAACAGAAATGGCAATATCGGCACAACAGTACATGGAGAAAAAGGAAATACCAGCGGAATACCAAAGACACGCGAAGGTATTCAGCGAGGAAGAATCCCACAGATTCCCCCCGTCCAGACCATGGGACCACGCCATAGAACTCAAACCCAACGCGCCGGACACTATCGACTGCAAAATATACCCGGTAAACCAAGCAGAGGACAAGGCACTAAAGGAATTCTTGGACGAACAACTGGCTAAAGGATATATACGACCCTCCAAATCCCCGTACGCATCCCCCTTTTTCTTCGTCAAAAAGAAGGACGGAAAACTACGCCCAGTACAGGACTATTGAACCTTGAACAAATGGACCATACGCAACCAATACCCACTCCCGTTAATCCCAGAACTAATCGCAGACCTGAGTGGCGGATGGATATTCTCCAAATTCGACGTACGGTGGGGGTATAACAACATACTGATCAAAGACGGAGACCAGGAGAAAGCGGCATTCAAAACCAAACACGGATTCTTCGAACCACTGGTAATGTACTTCGGAATGACCAACTCCCCATCCACGTTCCAAACGATGATGAACCACATATTCAAACCCCTCATCGAGTACCACGAAACCAAAGGGACGATAATCAGGGTATATATGGACGACATCGGAGTCGCAACCGCATCAACAGAACAAGCTCACACAGAAGCGGTACACGACATACTGGACCTACTGGAACAACACGATTTATACCTGAAACCCGAAAAATGCACATTCCACTCTTCTTCCCTCGATTACCTGGGGGTAATCATTGAAAAGGGGGTGATCCGCATGGACCCCGTCAAAATTTCAGGCATTAAAGAATGGCCAACCCCAAAAACCGTCAAGCAAGTACGATCATTCCTCGGATTCTGTAACTTTTACCGCACCTTTATCAGAAATTTTGCCACACACGCACGACCGCTCAACAAACTAACCCGGAAAGACACGGAATGGCAATGGGGAACGGAACAACAACAAGCATTCGATAAACTCAAAAGCCTGGTAACAAGTGAACCGGTACTTAAACACCCCAAACTAGACAAACAATTCGAAATGGAAGTAGACGCCTCGGGCTACGCGATAGGAGCCGTACTCCTCCAACGGGATGCGGACAACAAACGACACCCCATCGCGTTCTACTCCAACACCCTAAACGCAGCCGAAAGAAACTACGACATCTATGACCTGGAACTCCTGGCAATCGTAAAAGCCCTGCGCCACTGGCGACAATACCTTGCCGGATCACCGCACAAGATCAAAGTCTTCTCCGATCACATGAACCTACTATACTGGAGATCACCACAAAAGATCAGCAGACGAGTAGCAAGGGAAGTACTGGAACTGTCAGAATACGACGTCGAAATTCACCACATCAAAGGCACTGCAAATGGACGAGCAGACGCCCTATCACGGCGACCGGACTACGACCAAGGGGAAAACGACAACGAACACGTCACCGTACTACCGGATCACATCTTCGTCTGAGCAAACGCTATCGACACCACGGACAACCCCACTCGAACAGGATCAACGATCGACACTCTAGAAATGGGAACAACATACCCAGTATACACCCAAGAGGAACAGACGATCAAGAAGTGGGTAGACCCACACAAACTCAAGAAAGTCGAAGGGACGTGGTACAAAGACGGAAGACGTGTAGTAACGGGAGACCTACACGAACGGCGACGTATTATCCAAGTACACCATGACCCACCGGTACACGGACACCCAGGGATCAATCGAACAATCAAAATGGTGGAACGGTACTACTGGTGGCCGGGTCTACGACAGGAAACCCAAGATTATGTCAAAGGATGCGCCGACTGTCAAAGGATCAAGGTCAATAACCGACCCACACGAGCCCCTCTACAACCAATATTCCCGAAACCAGAAGCAACCCCATTCCAAACCATAGCGCTCGATTTCATCACCAAGTTACCACAATCGGAGGGATGCGACTCAATACTGACGGTCACGGACCACGACTGCTCCAAAGCAGCTATATTCATCCCATGCCTAGAAGAAATCACGGCAGAAGGAACCGCAGCCCTGTACGTAAAACACGTGTTCACCCGATTCGGACTACCGTCGCGCATCATCAGCGACCGAGACCCCCGATTCCCCTCCAAGTTCGTAAGAGAACTGTGCAAGATACTGGGCATCGAACAGAATATCTCCACGGCCTACCACCCCCGTACGGACGGTCAGTCAGAGCGAACCAACCAGTGGCTGGAACAATACCTCAGGTTCTGGGTCAACGAACGACAGGATAACTGGACCGGATACCTCCCAATGGCCGAATTCATGCACAATAACTGGCCTAACGAAGCGACAAAGGAATCCCCTTTCAACCTCCTTATGGGATACAACCTGCGAGCCGATTGGACAGACCGCCCTTCACCGATTCCCCAAGTAGCACTACGACTGAAACAGTTCAGAGAGGCTAGAACGTGCGCCCAGGAACTGATGATCAAAGCGCAGCAGGGCTGGATCAAACACAAAGATATGCCCAAGTACCAAATTGGGGACTTAGTGTGGCTAGAAGGACGCCACCTACGCACTAACCAACCAACCACCAAGCTTGCGCCCAGAAGACATGGCCCATTTAGGATTACTCAGGTGATGTCCGCAGTCAACTACCGCCTAGAACTTCCCACACAGTGGAGCATCCACCCTGTGTTCCATACAGATCTTCTGACGCCATACAAAGAAACTCTCACGCATGGCCCCAACTATCAGCGCCCACCACCGGAATTGGTAGGAGGAGAAGAAGAATACAAAGTCGAGAAGATTCTAGACTCTCGGCGGTTCGGCAGAACCAAGAAACTGCAATATTTGGTAAAGTGGCGCGGATACCCGGACTCCGATAATCAATGGGTCTCGAAGGATGACGTCTTCGCCGATGAAGCGATAAGGGAGTTCAAACATTCAAACCCTGCCAGAGAGGTGCATATAAGCACAGGGAAAACCCAAGAGACGTCCCCATCTCCTTCACTCCCTCCTCCACACACTCATGTCCCAATCCCCAGTTCAAGTACACTATGTCCTCGACGACCTACTCCCCATCTCAGTCCAACCAACCCTCATCGTACAGAACGCCCCAGCACTATCACCCATGTCGGTTCCCCAGTCCCTTCAACCGGCAGGAAGTCATCCCTCTTCCCCCATACCATCCCTTCTTCCTTCGCCAAGCTCTACAGCCGTACATTCACGGTCCCCTTCGGCGCAAGGTTATGTCCCGACGCGACCTCCGTCCTGTCAAGACCAAACTACGGTACAAGAGGATCGAGAGTACAACCGGTACCTGTCGGAGGAGCATTGCCCGCTCAACCGCCATATTACGTATGGGACTCACCTCACAGTTACTCACGACGAAACCCCGCCGGTATGCACCACCGATGGGAAACCAATGCGTGCTCCGAAGAATGCTCGACCCGCGCTCCGCCGATATCAGGCGGAGGAACACAGTCCAGTTTCCCGATCTCGGGTGGAAACTCCGCCACCCCACGGATACCAGCACAACAGGGGAGTACACTACATCCCCTTCCAGATTCGCGACGCTCAGGGGAGGCTGCACCCAGCTCGGTATACACAGCTCGTCTTTACGGCGGACCCCTTTGTCCTCGCCTACCGACAGGGCAGCGACCAGCAGTATGGGAAATCCGTACATGCCGCGCCCGACTACGACCATCCGAGCCCCGCACCCTACACCGACGACGACTTGATCTTCCTAGATCAAGACAGCAGTTACCGCGAGTCGGTCGACGCCGCCCTCCTGGGCATGAAGGACCTCTCGGTCACAGCAGAGATACACCGCTACCGATGTCTCCAGGCGGGGTACGCGGCCAAGGAGGAGGAGTTGCGCAAGAAGGTGGAGGAGCTCGAGAGAATCGGCATCACCCGACGACAGTGCGTACTGCGCCTCGAGCGCGCGAACGCCATCAAGCGCATCGAAGACGAGAGGGACTCTTATCGCCCCGGGGCGGAGGAGGGGCAGCGCATCGCCACCATAAGGGAAGTCTTGGAGCGTGGTCGGTCTGGGGCCCGATCCTGAAAAGGGGGTGATGTTACGTTCGGACCGGAAGTGGACACTGACGTCAAGGGTATGACACCGCGTCAGCAGTATATCGTCATGGACTTGTAGGATCAGTCAGCCGGGTAAGCTCCGGCACATGTGATTGTGTACGATAACGGATCGGATCATGACTCGTAGTGACTCATACTAGGATAGCTGTACTAGGGTTCACGGTACTTACGCTATTGGCTAGTACGGATTGGAGCGGCGCTTGAAAGCCTGCGCGTAACTGTATAAGTAGAGAGCTGCGAAGACCAAGAACGGCATCTTGGTCTTCTTCCAATACCACCACCAGTTCTTCGCTCTATAGGGATCTCCCCCTTTAAGTGAGTCGTCCAGCATACCCTAGAGACCAAAGGGTCCCCTGTGACTTATCCCAACGTTCCCCTTCGTGGGCAGTGGATTATCCCATCGACGCTACCTGTCACAAAGTCTTCCTATACCTCAACGAACGCGTGGCGTCCCCTTACTGCATCTTATACACCATCGATCATCCCTCGTGGGATGAACTCGAACTATCACCTACCCCGCCTATCGGACTTCATCAGGGAGACGACATCCACGGATATCGAGGATTAGGAGGAGAGTTATTCCCTCATCCCGCATTCTACCCACAGAGCAGAGTCAATCGTCTCTTTTACCCTTTTGCTAGATTTGCCACAACCCGAGAAGCCTAAGTCAGGCAAACGTCCGTGGTAGACGTTACAAATAGACCGTGACTTGTTCAAGCTGTCCACATCAGCATTTAGACTGGAAAGGATTGTGTGCTCTGAGAAGTACTGGTTGGGTTGGTTGGGAGTGCTGACCCCAGGATAGATGGTGTCAATGAGTGAGGCAACAGTGTTCTCCCTACACTTGAAGTGATCTGGCAGAGAAACCATGCCACCTTCATCTGTGTGCTTGCCCTGCCCCACTTCTAGCTGCCACTGTGCAAAGCCACACTCAGCCTCAATGCTGGTGTTGAGTCGCATATTTTGATAAAGCTAAAGGATGGTAATGCTCCTCCATAGGATAGAGCGCTGGATACAGGCACCCACAGTCTGACCTCTTGAGCCACCCACAATGACTGGTAGAATTTGCTGGAAGTCCCCACCAAACACAAAGGTAAGACCACCAAAAGGCTTCTCAGAGTTGTGCATATCTCTGAATGTCCGATCCATTGTCTCCATAATGTGGCGATGCTGCATAGGGGCTTCATCCCAAATCACCAAGTCTGCAGCACAAATTAACTCTGCCAGATGAGAGTTCTTGGGGATGCTGCAGACTGAAGACTCATGGCAAGGGATGGGAATTTTGAAGCAGGAATGAGCAGTGCGACCACCTTTAAGAAGGAGGGCAGCAATCCCAGAGGATGCAACACAGAGCACAATCTTGTTCTGAGAGCGAAGTTGATAACAGAGGGTGTTGTATAGGTATGTCTTCCCAGCACCTCCTGGCCCATGAAGGAAGAAGATCTCCCCTGAACTGGTACTGATGGCAGAGGTGACCTTATCAAAGGCAGTGCGCTGATCCTGGTTCAAACTGGCAATACATTCTGCTGCCACTCATCCCTCTTTCTCTCGTACCACCACCATCTCTTGAAGTTAGTGCTGGTTCTAGTCTACCTTCTTGAATACACCTTAGCTCTCTTCACTGTTGGGAATAACGCCTGGTATCCTCGCGACTCCCCAACGCGCTCGCCAGAATGGCACAACCCCCCGGGGACGAAACACGCCCCCACAGCCCCTCGAAAATCAACCCTCAAACCCCTCTCTTCCTCCAAACCCCACCCTCCGGTCCCTTGAATAACTCGGGGACATACAACCTCGCCGTCACCGGCCCCATCGTAGCCTCAGGACATGGCCAACCCCGTCTAAGGGAAGACGGACAAGCCTACTGGGACGATTCGAAACCAACACCCCACCCCATCATAATCAACTCTTCCTCCCCTCCCGAGGCTGGGCGATCCCCTCTGGATAGTCGAATGAACTCACCTGAGAGCGAGGAGCCCACCGTCCCCGCTCTCGACACCACTCAAGCAGGTCCCGCTACCATGCAGGCGATCGCAATGGCACTAGACAACGTGCCCGAACATGCGGCTTCCTCGCAAGACCTCTGGAACAACGTGCCCTCGCTTCCCGCCGACCTCCCTCCGCAACCGGAGGTGATCGAGGTCAGGGGACGACCTCAAACCGCCTCGCTTACCCCTCGTGGGCGATCGCGGGCCAACTCGAACGCATCGGTTTGGAGTCACGCGACGATCGAGTCCATCTCAATGGATGGCTCGCCCGAACGCCTCCTGCCGCAAGCGCGCTCCGAACCCCCCACTGTAGGCTCCCAGTTCCAATCGGCCCTACAGGCCATCAAGACGGGGATGCTCCCCGAACCCTTCAATCAGGCCGATATCCCGACCAACCACCTCCCGTTACCTCGAGGGGAAGACGAGGAGCTGGACACCATCAACGATGAGATTAACACTGACCTCACTGACGAACTGGCCAGAGACATGGTTGAGTCGGTTATCGGCTGGGGTGCGTACACCCTGGTCGACAACTTGGACCTCCGCAAGAACCACGTACTCCCCTTTGATGGGAGAACGCTGCACGCCTCAGTCGCAGCTACCCTACTAACTTTGGACATCGGCGGGGCTAAACAAGACGGCGAAACAGCTGTCATAGGTTTGACCCCTAGCTCATGGACCCGCATGGTTCTCGGCCTGTTGGCCGCGACCATACGAGGTGCGCTACGCTCCCCGAGCTACGTCACTAGGGGCTCGAAGTCACTCAATTGGAAAAATGACCTGTTTCCCATCCATACGGGACTCGATCGACCTCTGATGGAGGGAGATGCGATAATCCTGATGCTCCAGCAGCTACAGGGCCTCTTTTCCTCCAACAATTGCAATCACACGCGGGGACGAGACTTCGCTCCCTTCCCCGATTCATACTTTGAACGCCTCACACGCTTCATAGATCGGCGTTTTGACCGCTTCGCTGAGGAAAACCCGGGCCGACAGCCTAGGGACCCAGCGGACCTGCCCGCGGGCACACCGGCCCCGCATGACCCTCTGACGGAGGATCAGCGGAGACAGGTGGATGCCAGGGCCAGGGAGACGCTATACCACGAACTCGTTGAAGCTTACAGGACCGATGAGTCGGTCATGAACCAGATCAAAGCTAACATTAAGGACGGCATCTTCGCTGACCTCAACGCAGAAGCCATCAACAATGCCGACGAATGGCGTGCGCTCTATAAGCACGAATTTGTCGAAGCCATGCACGATGCCTTTGAAGCCCAGTACCTGGGAATTCATCCGGAGAAGGGCAAACAAAAGGCGGCTGCGCCACTTACCACCTCACAGGTCGTCCGAGACGCCCAGCCCCGCATCAAGGAAGAGGTGGACGCGCAAGTCAAAGCACGGATCACCAACATCCACAATGAAATCCAAGAGTCGATCGCGGCCAACGAACCCTTCTGGAAAGGCGGGCCCCTTCGGGACGCCATCGCCACAACAATACGGACCGAGACAGCCAAGGAGGTGGAACTATACCTCGCCGATGAACTGGCTGCTATGAAAACAGAAGCCGAGGCTACGATAGCCCAATACCGCGCCCAACTCGACCACGACCTCAAGACCGACGTTGAAAACCTCGGCATCGCGCGCAAAGCCAAATTCGCCATTGAGCGCGATCACTATCAGCAGCTCCTCGCTAAAGACATAGAGGCGTACCACAACGGAGTGGAGCAGGACATTAAGGCATGGAAGGTACATCATCGTAATCAACGAGATCTAGCCGGTGTGCGCCGCTCGGCCGAGAGGCTGGGCTTCAAACTTGTTCCCACAATCGACGTCCCGATCCGGGACAACGGGCAACCCCTTTGGACGGGGTACACCCACACCACGTTGGAGATCGCCGGCATCGCTATCCCGAGCGCCGCGTCTTCACGGGCCTCGTCGCCCGCCCCATCCCCTACCACTCCTCCCAACAATCCCCACTCTCTCCAGGATCCGAATGTGACTCCCACGCCGGTC
The DNA here is from genome assembly GCA_021527775.1 of Lactarius sanguifluus. Taxonomy (NCBI): domain Eukaryota; kingdom Fungi; phylum Basidiomycota; class Agaricomycetes; order Russulales; family Russulaceae; genus Lactarius; species Lactarius sanguifluus. The sequence continues at coordinate 186,647 of JAKEYF010000094.1, forward strand.
CGGGTGAAACACCTACGCACGACAGACTTGGAGCCTGCGTCCCCGCTCCAACCCTACCCAGACGCCGACGCCCTCATCCGGACCACCCCGGTATTCTATACCACTGGCCTTGCCATCCCGGTCGCCGCACCTCTCCCACCTCCCACCCCAATGGAGGAAGACTTCGACTACGCTCTCGAAGTCAAGGCGGACGCTGCGGTAGCCAGAAATGGTGGCCTCGAGGAGTCCATCCACGCGCCCCTTGCGCAACCCACACCTATCCCGGCGCACAATCCCAGTGCACCACCGCGGGCAGCTCTCCTCGACGTGCAGTCTGGAGAGCCAGCCACGGCTCCTTCCCCGCTCCCTTTGCCACCTGCACCAACACGGCTTGCAGACCTCGCCCCTGCGCCTCCCACGGCCGCAGGCGATGGTCTCGCTGCGTTGCTTGCACACATCAAAGAGAGCATCAACCAGATGGCAGGATCGCTAACTGCCAGACTCGATGCGCAAGATATACGCATCGCAGCTCTGAGCAAATCACGTGATCCGCGCCCCAAGCCAACGGAAGCGAAAAGCGCCAAAGGAAAGGCCGTGGTGGCAGCCACGCCTTCTCCCCCGGCGCCTAGTACCTCAGGCTCGAAGGCAATGGATGAGACCCCAGCCCCTAGGGCCCGGGTCGATGACCCTGCCGACGAGACGCCCATTGAGCTTATCACCGAAGGGGTGGCTGAAGCACACACGCTCAAGCCCCCCGCCCCCGTTGTCACCGCCCAATCTTTCAACCCGCCCCCCGATAAAACCCATTATCTGACGACAGACACCAGGGGCAAACCCACACCCTCGGCAGGCATGCCCGTCAACTGGGCTTCCATCGTCACACGTGGGGGCTTGTCACAACACGAGACCAGCACCAAACTCGCCCACGCCACCAACCAGGGCACCGGACGCAATGCAGCCGGAAAAGCCCGCCCTGAAACTGTGGCTCGTCGCGCACAAACGGGGAACACGGAAGCAACGGTTATACGCTACCGCGGCGTTGACGACCTAGCCACCGAAGCCCTCATCCGAAACATGTCCCCCGCACACATTGTAGGCAAGACCCGAGACGAGGTTGACCGCTTGTCGGGCGGAAAAGTCTCCCTCCTGAGCGGCAACTGGTCGCACAACAAGGACAAACGCGTGCACAACTTTGTGTACACTTTCAAAGGACGCGTCTCCTTCACGGACTTATACCCCCTCCGAGACATCCTCACCAGACCTCTCCTCACGGGACACCTCGTCCCTAACGACAGGTGGACCCACGCGCAACTCAGAGGCGTTGTCACTTCGCTCGACGACGGCGTCCTCTTTTCCAACACCCGCCTCGCCCAGGAACTCTGCCGTAACCCGGCCCTGGAAAGCGCCATCTTCTGTTTCGACCCACACTGGCAAGGGAACATCCACTCGGTAGTTCAGTCACCGCGGGGCACCGTCAAAATCGCATATGTCGACGAGACGGGTGCAGTCACCGCTGCCATTAAGAAAGACAGCCTATTCATGTTCAACGAACGGGCCCATTTCGTCCTCACCAGGGACTCACCGGTCATCACTTTATGTGGACACTGTCACAGGATCAGCCACAAGGCTGGCTCCACCGCGTGTCCACTCCCGGTCAACTCATTCCGATGCTTCATATGTGGCGGAGCTCACCACTCCTCGGACCACGTTATGCAATGCCCCAACCGTCACGAGAAGGTCGGAGAGTGCCGCTGTTTGTTCCGTTGCCTGAACTGCAATGGTCCTCACAACGCACGCTCCGCAAAATGCCCGATGAAGAAGGGGTTCACGCCCCCGCCTCTCATCGCAAAGCCTTCTCCGGTTACCACTGTCACGCCCTCTGCCAAGGGCAAGACCACTGCACCCGCCGCGCACCCAGCTGAGGAGCTCGTTCCCACTCAACGGGAAACCCCCTCGGCGTCAGCTGGCAACGCAGACGCAGCAGCAGAGACCCCCTTCACTGAGGTACGAAGGAAAGGCAAGGGCAGGCGGAAAGCTAACGCCAAGATCTGGGCAGACGCAGCCAACACATCGATCCCAGGATCAGGTGCTAGCCTCCCCTCCTCTTCCCTCCCTCCCCCTCCAAAGGCTGGTCCGTCAAACCTTCCCAGCACACCCGCCCCCTCCGCAGGGAGCGCGGGCAAGCTGACCTCCACAGTCCCCGCCCGTCCCGCGTACAAAGGCAAAACTTACCCGACCCCCCCTACCTGGAAGGAAGCAGAGATCATTAACTGGTCCCACGTCGCCTCCAAGCCCGACATCGCCACGACCCTACGCAACATCTGCGGAAAGGTCCCGGAGGCAGACGACCTCCTGCACCTCCATAGGGAATGGGACGGCAACCCGGACTGCGAAGAACCCACCAAGCTTGACACCATCCAATTCGCCTATGCGGTCAAATATGGCTTCCCCCTCACGTGCGCTGCCACGGTCGCCCGCATTTCCCGGGGTCTCAGCCCTGCTGAAGCTCACAAGGCCCTGGCACATTTTGAAGAAAGCTACGGAAAGGTTGTGCCCGCCCGATACCTTAACACCCAACTCGACATCAACCAGTCCTTCCTCTTACCCGGGGAAATACCCATCATCCCGGTCTCGGCGGAGGACGCTGCTAAGAACCGCGCAAACGCACGTGCAATGATTCTCGCTGCCATCGCCGTCAAGACGGCGGAAAGGGCCATGAAGGGAGAGGCTCTCCCTCAACCCCCCCCGCAAATCATCGAATCGGCCCTGGATATGTACCAAGCCGACGGACACTACAACTACTTCTCCTTCACCGACGTTAGCGACATCTGGGAAACCATCGAGATACAGATCACACTCTTAAACGACACCATCCGCGCTTATGCATAGTACAACCATACTATCTGTTAACATGCGGCGGCGAAATGAAGCGATGCACGCACTGTTAGAGCTCAATGACACTGATGATATTTTATGCGTCCAAGAACCATGGTTTCACACCATTGGCACAGCGCGCAAAGACAACAAAAGGGAAGGCGTGGACGTGCTTGGTGGCGTGAAACACCAAGCATGGAACATGTTCTACCCCTTTTACTCTGAAGAAAAATGGGCCAAGGTAATGATTTATTCGCGTAAATATAGCAGGCTGGCCTCCAAACGACGATTACACCCCATACACATGATACCCAGACTGGACCTCATCTCCCACCCCTCAGTTATGATCGTAGACGCTCGCATACATACCCATACCTTACGAATCATTAATTTTTACAATGACGTTGCTGACCCCTCAGCCCTACGCTCCCTACTAAACCTTGATCTAGATCCCACCGTCCCGACCATCATGGTCAGTGACTTCAACCTCCACGGTCCGCATTGGTCGCCGAGGGGCTGGTCCCCCTCTCCGAGAGTTGCTGAGTTCGAGTCGTGGGCAATGGTCCAGACTCTTGAACTCGCCTCTACGCCCGGCGTCACCACGCGAAGAGGAATCGAGGGCGAGCGCGAGAGCGTGCTGGACTTGGTCTGGCACAACCTTGCTGCAGTCGCGACCTCTTCCTTGTCCCCCCCTGACGTTGACTGGAGCGCTTCCCTAGGCTCCGATCATGCTGGCATCCGGTCTACCTGGGTTATTCAGGGTACGCACCGTGGGGCCAAACAACAACGTCGCACCAACTTCGTCGTCGACTTCCAGGATGACAAAGAGGAACAGGCCTGGCGCGATGACATCGCCACCGCCCTCCCCCCTACCCACCCACTCACTGCACCACACAAGATCGACGCGTTCGCAACTACCATCCAAGCAGCCATAGCCAACGCTTGCGAAGCCCACATGGAAAAGAAAATTCCATGCAAGGCACGCGGCCATGATTGGTGGAACGAGGAATGCACAGCGGCCGCTGATGCACTACACGCGCTCACCCGAGGGGACAGCCCGGAGAGACGCGCTGCCCGCCACCACCTCAAACGCACCACTAAGGCAGCAAAACGAAAACACTACGACAAGCTGATCGAGTTCGGTCGGATCTGGGATGTCGCGTCCTGGAGACATGGTCGGGCCCTTTCCGGTATCCCTGCTCTACGGGACGCCAACGGGCGGGTCCTCAATGAACAAGAAGACATAGCTGGAGCCCTGGCCACGAAGTTTTTCGTAGCTCGGGACGCTCTGGGGGACATCTCCCCCAACCAGCACGACGACCCGCCACCCCTCCCCACGCGCCCATTCTCTCCGGTCGTCATGAAGGAGGTTGACCCCCTCCTCCAAGACACGGGCACCAAAAGTGCTCCCGGAGAATCGGGCATTACGTGGACCATCCTCAAGCTGGCCTGGGGCGCGGTGGGGGACCATCTCCTCCACCTATACAACGCGTGCCTACAGCTTGGACATCATCCCTCCCCATGGAAGAGCGCCATTGTGGTTGTTATCCCGAAGCCGGGGAAAGACGACTACCTCGCGCCCAAAGCCTACCGACCAATCTCCCTGATCGAGTGCCTCAGCAAGCTCTTGGAGAAGATCGTCGCAAGACGCCTTCTCTTTGACGCCGACAAACATCAACTGCTGCCCACGACCCAGTTCGGTACGCGAGCCTTCTCATCCACGCTCGACGCTGGCCTGGCCTTGGTGCACGACATCCAGTGCGCCTTCCGCATCAAACGGAAGTGCGCGGCACTCCTCTTCAACATCAAGGGATTCTTCGACCACGTCCACCGGGAAAGGATGACGGCCACGCTTGCGAACCTCGGGTTCCCCGAGTCGATCGCAGCCTGGGTCAACTCCTTCCTCCTGGACAGACGAGTCTCCCTTTCGTTCAACGGGGTTACGGCAGCGGAACGGGACCAACCGATTGGGACCCCGCAAGGGTCTCCCCTCTCGCCCATACTATCCGCGCTATATACCTCTACACTCCTCAAACTCGCACCCCCCCACGTCAACTCCACGCTAGGGATGTATGTGGACGACGGCATCATCTTTGCACACGGGAAGACCTGGACCGAGGTTGATTCGATCCTTCGGGACAGATACCGACAGTGCGAAGACTGGCTGAGGCGTTCCAACCTGGCCTGCGAACCGGACAAAACCGAACTCATTTACTTTACCCCCCCCTATACCCGTAAATCCCAACCATCTCCCCCCACCTCACTCCTCCTACCCGACCCCCATGCACACACTTACTACCACGTTCTTTCTTCCCCCACCATTCGTTACTTAGGTTTCTTTATTAACCAACGCCTGGATTGGGAGCCGCACGTGACCACGATGTCTAATCGGGCACGCGCCTCCCTCAAGGCTTTACAGCTTCTCGGCAACTCCCAGAGGGGGATATCCACGGCAAATTGGCGGCTACTGTTTAACGCAGTATGCATGCCGGTTCTGTCTTACGGATGCCAACTCTGGATGACATCAAGAAAGAAGATTGGACTGCTCAAAAAAGTCCAGCTGGTAATCAACGAAGGGGTACGCGTCGTGTCCGGTTCCTTCAAATCGGCACCACGCGGGCCCCTTCACGAGTTTCTCCGCATCCTGCCCGCAAGGCACTACTTCGAAAAACTAACATCCACTTCCGCAACTAGACTGTTCCGTGTTCCCCGGACGTCTCAGCTCCTCGCCCACCTAGGGGAGGACTGGGCACCTTCGGTCCAGAGCGGCCCACACTCCAGCAATGGAGGGGTGGTGTGTAACAGAGCACTGTACGTCCGGTCTGGAGGACGCAACCAGCGCCCCACTGCCTTGGAGGCTCTCGGCGCGCGAGTAGACCCCATGCTCACGGAGCGCGTCGACGTCACGGCCGTCGCCCCCTGGGAGGTCCACAACTGGGAGGCGCACGTATCCGTTGAAGGGCGCGCGGACCCCAAGGAACGGAACACTCTGGTCAACAGGCTTTACGCCTCGAGACAGGAGGAAAGTACGTTGCTCATCCGCGTGGCCGGTATGGTCACGAACCGAAACCGGCCAGACCCCCTCAACGTAGGCGGTGCAGCCATCTCTATATGGCAGGGAGAGTTGGAGCCACGTGCAAGGACGTGGACTCTCGGCACAGGGGTGGAGCCTCACGACGTCCACCTCTTCGGCATTTCCAAAGCCGCCGAGATTATATCAGCTGAGTTCTCACGTGCCCCCCCCACACACATATACATTTTCTCATGTGACGAGGCCGCCGTCCGGTCCATCACTAATACCCGTACACTATCTCACCAGTCCGACTCTTTACGTTGGCATAACGCGCTGACAAAATTTTACGCCACGCACAGGGACACGAGGATCCACCTCGTGTGGTCCAAGGAACACAGGAAGAGAGCTGCGGATTCTCAAGCCCGGTTAGCTGCCCGCGATGCCTGCACCCACGCCCCGTCTGCCACCCTACGACGCGTACAATCCCCCGCGTTCGTCAAAAAACTTGCCCGCGCCGCCGCCTTCCAGGCCTGGTGCCGCGAATGGCTCATCACTCAGTCTTTACCCACCAACCGCGTCCCCCAAGCCTACGGGCACTCCATCGACTATCATCACACCCCCGATGGACGAAACCACCCCCTATGGTCGGCTGCCATACCCCCCAAAAAGCCCAGTGGAGATTACGTCCCCATCACGCGACGGACCCACTGCACCGCCTACCAACTCGCCACCCTCCACGCCTTCACCTCCGACTACACCAAACGCCACCGGCCGGACCTCCCCCCCGAGGCAGCGCATTGTCCGTGCGGCTTCCGGGACCGGTCCTTCTATCACCTCGTGTACGACTGCCCTTGCTTCCAATACCAGCGAGAGGCCCTTTTTCGTCACGATCAACCACATCCTTCACCCCGGCGGATATCACACCGCCGATCGACCTTTTCACGGACAGGGAAGGGGAACTGCCTTACGCGTTCTGCCTATTCCTTCAACAGACTGGCGCAGCTTCAAGACCGGAGGCTGGGGCGCAACCCCCGGCTGATTACGGATGAAGCAGCTCTCGACCGCAGTTCCGGAAGACCCGGTTTACACACCGCCCGCGTGAGTCTCTCTCTTAAATTCTCACTACCTCGTTTCAAACCGATCGCACGTTCTTTACGCTACCCTCCTTCGAATTTGACTGGCTACCTTGGAAGGTGCCCCTGTACGTTCCATTACGTTCATTACCCTTGTTCCAGACCGCACGTGAGCCCTCTTACGTTTACTTTTGTTTCATAAATTTCGCTCTCTTTATAGAGGCGAAGACCGTTCTTGTACTAAGTACTGCTGCGGAATAAACATGGTCCAAAATAAATAAATAAATAAATAAATAAATACATTCTGCTGCAAGTTGAGCCTGCTCTGCTGGGTCATACTGGCACTGCTCTAAGATAAGGGGATTCCCAAAGATGGCCCCCCAGTTCTCAACAAACTGTGGCATGCTGTCCCAATCCTGAAGCCTCCTTCCAGAGTGAGAAAGAAGCTTGTCAATGAGGTAGAGACCATAGTCCTGAACCTGAGCATCAGATGGTGCTTCTACATTTGCATGATGCTGAAGCTGATATCTGAGGTCATCACAGATGTCAGGCCAGAAGGTGTCCCATAATTCCCTTGGGTTTGCAGGAGTGCAGTCCTTAAGGATGGTGACAAATAAGTGGCACAGCTGGCGACCTATCTGCATGTGCCTTGCCTCATCTAAGCACTGGTGCCACTCGCGGTCATCATCTAAAAGGCCACGTGCAATACAGGCCTCTCTAAAGGATAGATACTGGACACCTTCAAAGGAGTAGAGGTCATCAAAGGAGGTGGCACCACAGACTTTGGTGAGAAGGAGGCGAAGGTAGAAGCGCTCTCCAGAAGTGGGGTGGGCATGATACATCTTGCCAATAGCAAAGCTGTCTCTCTTCCTCACAGTCCACTTGTGCTGCCCCTTCTTGTTGTTCCAGACCATCTTAGAGGGAAAATCCTGATAGAGAAGATTATGGATTTCATTATCCCTCAGCCGAGCATTAGCCTTAAATCATCCAGTAAGGGTGGTGTCATGGTTTGCATGTGAAGCCAGAACATCCTGAATGGTCCCATCTTGCTCAGGGTTAAATACAACAGGCTGGTGATCAGGGAGGTGAACCTGAAGGTGAATAACAGGGGGATCATGCTCCTGCATGGCCAAAAAATAGAGGCGCCAATGAGCCTCACAACTGCTGACATAGCGCGCATCCAGATAATGCCTGATCTCATCTCTGCAAGTACCAAACTCCCTGGTGATGTGGTCATGGCCCTTGTACACATACTTGTAGATGTACTTGATGGCCTTGACTGAGGCAATTGACTCCACATTGATATGGCAGCGATACTTCCAAATAAGGTACTTGGAGTGGCAGACAACCCATTGATTGTTGACCTGCTTCCCTCTGACTTCATATGTCTGGCCAGTGTTGCGACGCCTGGTGCGAGCATAGGAGTCCTCAGTAACAGTGGTCTCCTCCCTATAGGGCTTGGGAAAGCCCTTAGAGCAACTCCCATTCACCATGCAAGGTGCATTGGGATTCTGAACTCCGCAAGGCCCGTGTTATGTTCGGCCCGGAAGTGAACACTGACGTCAAGGGTATGACACCGTGTCAGCAGCATATCATCATGGACTTGTAGAATCAGTCAGCCGGGTAAGCTCCGGCGCATGTGATTGTGTACGATAACGGATCGGATCATGACTCGTAGTGACTCATACTAGGATAGCTGTACTAGGGTTCAAGCTACTTACGCTATTGGCTAGTACTTCTTGAAGCGGCGCTTGAAAGCCCGCGCGTATCTGTATAAGTAGAGTAGGGTAAAGACCAAGAAACGCCATCTTGGTCTTCTTCCAATACCACCGCCTTCTCCTGCTCTATAGGGATCTCCCCCTTTAAGTGAGTCGTCCAGCATACCCTAGGAACCAAAGGGTCCCCTGTGACTTATCCCGACGTTCCCTTCGTGGACAGTGGATTACCCCCTCGACGCCATCTACCACCAAGTCTTCCTGTACCTCAATGAGCGCGTAGCGTCCCCCTACTGTACCCTTTACGTTATCGACCACGACACCTGGGACGAGCTTCAAATATCAGATGTTCCTCCTATCGGACTCCAACAAGGAGAAGACCTCCACGGATATCGAGGACTAGCAGGAGAGTTATTCCCACACCCCCAGTTCTACCTGCAAAGCCGAGTCAATCGTCTCTTCTACCCTCTTGTTAGATTCGCCACACCCCGACTCCCCGAGAAGCCTAAGTCAGGCAAACGTCCGTGGTAGATGTTACAGCCCGTGAACCATAAACTTCTTGGTAAGTTCCAGTAGCTCAGCATTCTCCTCAGGAAACTCAGAGGACATGAGGCTATCAATGTCTTCTGGAGTGCGCAGCTTGGCATGAGGCTTGAGGAAGATAATGATATGGGCATGAGGAAGGCCATGCTTCTGAAACTCAATAGTATAGAGGTAGGCATTAGTCTGACCCAGTGCTCCTTGTGTGATGTCCTTTATGAGGGAATCAAGCTTTGCTTTAAAAGCACGAACCACCAAGTCAGGACGGTCAGAGGGAGTCTGATTAGGTAGAAGTGCAGACTGAATTTCAGGCCATGCAGGATTGGCAGTCATGGTGATGAAAAGGTCTCCTCCTCCAAAGTAGTGGTTGATGGCCAAGGCATCTTGACAGTGCTGCTGCATGTTGCGAGTACTGCCAGAGAAGCTAGAAGGCAAAATGAATCTTGTGCCCAGCTCATGCCAGTCAGCATCAGCATTGGCAGCTACTGCATCTGCTAAGCCCTGGTAGACCTCAACACGCAGCTTTCTTTGATTAAATCTGATGAAGTTGAGGCGACTCTGCTCAGTAACAGCCCATGTTTCACATACAAACTCTTGAAAGAGCTTGCCAGTGAGAAAAAGGTGATTGGACTCTACATGTATAGGGCAGATGAAAAGGCAATAGCGATGAAACTCAGCCATGGAGACATATATCTTCTGTCCATCTGAGTCACTGGCAGGTGGTGCACCTTCTTCAATATGCTGATAGAGGATGTTGGGATACCAACTAAGCTGGCCAGTGGGATAGAGAAGGACATAGTGCAAGGAGGGATAGAAGGGGTGACGATCAGAGATGCGCTGAAGGGGTGCACCATGCTTGCGGTAGAGGATGATGTCCTGAGCACCAGTGGGCTGATCACCATCACCTGGCAAAATAACTGCTATCTCTTTGACAGAAGCATCTGGGGCCTGATAGTGATGCCACATGAGGGATCAAAGTGGAGGGAAATCTGGCACTGCTGATCTGGAGGCATGGCAGAGGTCAATTCATATGCCTGCTTATAGAGCTGAACTGCTGGATGAGAGCGATATAGCATGTCTTGAAGGGTGGACAGTGTGAGCCGATCCAGATTGGAGTTCCATGCATTTGTCACACGATGATTGAGGGCCACATCAGAGTCATAAATGTAGAGCTGAGCATAAATAGGTGCAACTTGATCACCATCTGGTGGCAAAAGAGATCCAACTCTATGAATGAGCTCTCCATGAAGCCTAAATGTGTATGGCCCTCCACCTCCCTGGTTGATAGACTCGTCTACCTGTTGCGTTAGGTCCACCTAACGATGCTCGACTTGAGCGGGGACAGAGTGGCTCGATACACAAGGGGCGACTTAGCGAATATAAGTACACGACCTCAAGAGGAACATGACCGCTACAGGCACTGGGGCAAAGTCCACCAGGTGTACGTGTCGTTGAGCGATCTCCCTTACTAGGGCTAGACGCGATAGTAGACAGAAGACGAGAAGGGAGCCGATGAGAAGAGAGGAGAGTAGACTCGTGTTAGGATTCAAGAAGACCAAGCTAAGGAGCTCAGTCTTCGCACTATCCACTAGATATACAATTGATGAGGAGCTTTGAAGCTCCTCCTGAATGTAAGGTACCCAGTAGCCATAATAGCTCGAACCCTACTACAGCTGTCCTAGGTATGAGTCAAGTCTGTACCACGAGACATGTGATAACCACAACAAGCTGACTGAGACGACTGTCCCTGACTAATACTAGGGTAGTCAGAACCCCGTGAGACTGCAGTCCGTACCAAGGAGTCCAATCGCAACATCACCCCCTTTTCAGGTGCGACGCCCCGACGCTCCAATGCCCTCCTCCTCGTAATGAATCCGCGTACGCTGCGGCTGCTGGGCACCCCTCCTGCCCCTGCGAGTCTTCTTCTTCGTCAGCTCGTAGTCCACCATGGTGCCCACCTCATCCTCGATGCGCTCCATTGCGTTGGCCATCTCCAACCGACGCTGACTACCTGTCACCTTACCTTGAATCTCCCCTAGGGCGGCGATGAGGTCGTCGATGCGCTGGTTGAGGCGCACGCGCTCCCTGTCAGCGGCGTGGAAGCGATGGACTTCCACCGTGAGGGAGAGGTCATGGATGGAGTCGAGGCAGCGGTCAACGCGCGCCCGGTCTTTGAAGGCCTTGGTGAAGAGGGCCATGTCCGCTGCAGGGTACATGGGCTTGCCGCCGTAAACGTAATGGGGGGTGGCGTAGAGGGGGCGAGCGTAGACCTTGTCTGACTCGTCGATGATGCCCACCACCATGGGGTCTGGCCCCAGGATCACTTGGTGGTAGCGGGCCTCGCGCTCAACCCTGTCAGGGGAGATGATGCGAAAGGGGATGAAGTCCATGCCAGCGTTGGTCTTGAACCCACTGGGGACTCGTGTGTTGATGGTGACGAGGGGTTGGTGGGTGAGAGGGCCCATCACTCCGAGGTCCCGCTTGTACATGGGGTGTAATGTTCCACTGGACGTTCTTCTTGTAATGCTGTACAAGGCCAACCGAGCGACCTAACGATCACAGAGGATGTCGAAGTTACGTACGCGTTCGGCTATTAGCTCACAAGTGAGACGTAATAGCGTAGCCCAGAGGATATGGACGGCGGTGATAACAAGAAAGAGTAAGAGACGATCAAAGGCGATAGACAACCGGTGTTATGACCTCAGCGGGTCGTTCCGCACGAGGTGCAATCGAAGTCGATAGACGAAGTCGAGAAGTTGCTTCGGCAACTTCTCCGAGGTTTTCGCGACGGGTTTTTCGAGCGTTTTGAACGAGTCGATGAGAATGCTGAGTATTCGACAAAGACTAGCTACCGATTACAACGAACGGTAGCCCTACTTATACTCGTACAAGACTATGGTTTATCGGTACTGTTTACTACTGAGAATACGTGGCTATCTTGCCAGCAGTCTGCCAGCGGGTCTGCCAGCGGGTTGAACCGCTGGCATGGGTCAAGGGTTATTGAGTCACCTTTCCGAATACGTTTGTCGTCTACGTGGCGTGTCACGTGATCGTGACACACGCCCCCTTCTTGACCGGCTCGTCCCGAGCCTAGACTTCTATATCGGCGTACCGGCTCCAATCGATCTGATCGTCGTCGCTCGCGACCTCTCCGTCTTCGCGTGCCGATTGGATGCGCTGCACGAGGGGGCGCGGGTCGCCGCTCTGTTCAGGGCGTGCCGGGAGTGGGTGTCGAGTGGGATAGGGCTGGTGCCGGGCGGGTCGCGAGGCGATGTCGCGATCGGCGTCGCGCCACTCGCAGTGTTGGAGTCGGTGGGGGTGGTTGTGAGGAACGCGACACTGGCGTCTGTCGGCACAGTACTTGTGAGGCTGGTTGCAGTCGTAGTTCGGGTGAGTCGTGTTGCGACAGTAAATGCAGCGCGGTCGCAATGTTCCCTCGTCATGGAGTCGCGGTCGACCCACTGCGCCCGGGGGCGTGCGCACCTGTTCACTTGGCGCGGCCGCAGCGCCGGGGATCACGAGTCGCGGGGGTGCGTCGTTGTTGACGACTGGGACGTTGCGTCGGGGTGCTGGTACGGGTATGGGTGGTGGTGCGTTACCGACGTTGATGTGGAGGTTGAGCCTCCCTGCGTGTGCCCCGGGATTGGTATTCTCGGCGTCCAAGAGCGGGGGTATTACGATCGGCGGGAGGTGTGGCGCAAGTCGGGTGGGGACATTGGCCGTTCGCAACCTGCGGTCGATATCGTGACTGCGTGCGTACCACTCCGCCCACATCAACTCTAGATCTCGAGCTTTTTGCAGTAGGTCTTTTTTGAGCCTGGCCGACTGTCTGAAGCGCAGTACGTCTGCGCACACGCCCGGGTCAGCCAGCCGTACCAATGTGAGGTCGATCTCATGTTTTGATGGATGGTCGGGGTCGTATATCTGTACGTCTTCGTCTTCTGCGCTGTGCTGTTCGCGGGGCTGGGCTTTCGCGTACAACCCCATACTGTAAATGGGGGCGTCGCGGCTTTCTGCCCCGAGGATAGTAGGGTGTTCTTGTTGATCGATCATGAACCGTACGTATCGCGCTTGCCCACGTCCACCCGCTTGTAATGGTATGTTCATGGGGTAGTCTTCTTCGGGCGCCGCGAGTCTCCAACCCCATCCCGGGTGACGGTACCCGGGTTCGTTGGCCTGTGCGTCGTCAGCGGCCGGGGGTGGGTCGATATACTCTGGTTCTGGTCCCACGGCGGGACCGAGTATGAGTTGCTGGGCGTCTGCCACTGCGGCGGCACGACGCTCTCGTAACTGCGTAGCGATTTCGTACCGGAGACGTCGGAGTCTACGTGTTCTTGTTTGCGAAGCACGAATGTGCTCCCCTTCGGATAGGAACGTCGAGTAGCCGTACATGTCTTGTCGGGATCGCGGCGAGTTGGTGCGCACGTCGTAGTCGCGACCGACTCGTGCCCACGCGGCGACTTGTTGTTCGATTGCCGCGATAAGCTCTGGGGTGAGCTCGTCATCGCGGACGTCTGGGAAGTCTGGCGGTGGACCTGGTTGTTGCATCGAGGAGATTTCGAGGGTTGCGATTTCGCTGGTTCGTTTGTTCCCTGCGCGGTACTGTTTTATACACTCTGGTGCGTGTACATCCGCGGCCTTTTCCCAACTGTCGTGCGCGGCGGAATACCCTTGCCAGCGCACTAGGTATTGGAGTGCCTTGCCACGTCTGTGGCGTCGTTCTCCGAGTATGGCTTCTACTTCCCATTCTTCCTCGCCTTCTATTAAGTCCGGCGGTGGTTCTGCGAAGTTCGGACCATGTATCGGTGTTTCTCGATACGGTGTAAGCAACCCCGCGTGGAACACGTTGTGGATCTTCCATGTTTTGGGTATTGCCAATTGGTATGCCACGTCGGACAGTTTGCGCGTTATCATAAAAGGTCCGTACCTCTTTGGCGCCAGTTTGGCCGTTGGCTGGGTGGTGCGCAAGTTGGTGGCGTCGAGCCATACCTTATCGCCCATGCGGTATGGCGCGAATCGTGTGGTGTCAACCCATAGGTTTTGCGCCCTTGTCATCGCTTCATGGGCGTGATGTCTGGCTTCTTGGAGTTGGCGGAGCCGCTGCGTGGTAGTAGGCACATTAGAGTCTGTTGTTCGTGGCTGGTGTACCGTGGGGATGTACCCCGTTAGTAGGTTGAATGGTGCTTCTTTCGTCGTTTCTGATTTCCAGCTGTTGAGGGCGTACTGGGCAATCGGTAGCCAGTCGGCCCAATCGTTCTGCTGATAGTTAACGTAGATCCGAAGGTATTGTTCGAGTTGCTGATTGGTACGTTCGGATTGTCCATCCGTTCGCGGATGGTACGCCGAACTGATGTTCTGTGTGATCTGTAACGTCTTGCATAATTCTTTCATTACCTTTGCGGTGAATCGTGGGTCTCGGTCGGATATGACGCGCGTCGGCAGCCCGTAGTGCGGGAGCACATATTGCAAGTACTTCTTCGCGACGCCTTCTGCAGTGATCGTCTCGTTGCACGGCGCGAAGATGCTGGCTTTGGAACACGCTTGGTCAGTGATTGTTAATATGGTATCGTACCCTCGGGACACCGGTAACTTGGTGATGAAGTCGAGTGCTATCACCGTGAACGGTAGTTTTGCTTCGTTGTGTATGATTGGTGTCAACGGTGGTTTGGGTCTGCCGGGTAGCGCTTTGGTGCTTTGACACGTGGCGCACCCGTTCACGTAGTCGGTTACTGTTTCTTTCATTCGTGGCCACCAGTAGTGCTCTTGAATTTGGGTCATTGTTTTCGTGATTCCGGGGTGGCCTGCGGTGGGAAGGTCGTGAAATAAGGAAATTACCCCCCCCTGTAGAGTCTGATCGTCCACGATCACCAATCGATCGCCGTGCCACCAAAGGCCATTGGATAGGATGATGCCGTTGTCCCGTGCGATGCGTTCGAGTGATGGTTGGTGGTTGAGCTGGGCGAGACGACACCGGTCATCTAGCGTAGTCGTGTGCGCGGCCTGGGCGAAGAGTGCGTCCGGTAGGACGAGGACGTCCGCGTTGTCGTTTTCCCCGTTCCCGTGGACGGGGTGGCGGGACATGGCGTCGGCCTGTAGCAGCGCGCCTGGACGATGGACCAGGCGAAGGTCGTAATCGGCGAGAAGGTTGACGAAACGTGCGACGCGTCGATTGATTCGTTGCGGTTGACGGTAGTGAAGGAGATTGGCGTGGTCGGTGAAGACCGTAATCGGGTGTTGCGCGCCGACAAGAAGATGGCGCCAGTGTTCAAGGCCGCGAACCAACCCGAGGAATTCGCGGTCATACACGTCGTAATTGCGCTCTGCAGTCGAGAGAGATTGTGAGAAATACCCCACAACTTGGGGTTTCCCTCTGGGGTCGTTTTGCGTAAGGATCGCCCCAACAGCAAAGCCGGAGGCGTCCGTTTGAAGTTCGTACGGCAACGTGGGGTCTGGCTGGCGAAGCGTCGGTCGCGAGGTGGCGATAGTGATTAAACGGTCGAGTGCTGTGGCGCATTCGGATGTCCAATCAAAGGGGACGTCTTTTTTCAGTAGTGCGTTGAGGGGCCTTGCTAGGGCGGCGAAACCCGGAATAAATGGTCGTTGATAGTTGAGTACCCCTAGTACGCTTCGGATCTGCCGTACTGAGGTGAGCGCGCGGGGCCAATCTCGTAGCCCATTGACTTTATCTTCCCCCATCCGTATGGAGCCTGCGCGAATCGTCATACCGAGGTAATCTACCTCGTTCTGCTCGAACTCGCATTTGGAGAGTTTGAGGAAGTAGCTCTCGGCCGCTAAAATGCCGAGGACCTGGTTGACGATAACCCGATGTCGCGTGAGATCGTGTGTGGTCGCGATTAGTATATCATCCATATAGATGAATAACTCGGCTGGGTAGCAGTCTAAAAGTGGTCGAAATATGCGGAGCATAGCGCGCATAAAGGTGGCCGGTGAGTTAGTCAACCCGAAGTACATCACAAGGGGTTCGAACAACCCCCGCGGCGTTTTGAACGCCGCTTTCCACCGATCTTCTTCTTTGATCTGGATGTTGTTATAACCCCACCGTATATCAAACTTAGTGAACAACGCCTTGTCCGCGAGATTATCGAGTATGTTGGAGATAAGCGGTATCGGGTATTCGTCCCGGATTGTTAGCGCGTTTAGCGCCTTGTAATCTTGCACGGGTCGGAGTGATGAACAGTGCACATGGGGAACTATACTCACAGTGACAAGAGGAGACTGTGGTGAGATATAGAGGGTGACTGGAAGCAGCAACAGAGTAGACTTGTAGTGAAGCAGATGAGAGTGTCTGGCACACAACAGATGAGAACTGGTGTTTTATACAAGAGGATAAGACATACCTGGCACACAACAGATGAGAACTGGTGTGGTGCCAGAGCGTACATGGTACTCTACTTATACTCTTACAGAGAGTGACGCTAGTAACAGCAAGTCACAGTAAATACAACAAGACGCATTGTTCTGTACTCGGACAAAGGAGTGGACTTGTTGAGAGAACAAGGCGTAAAGAACAAGAAGAGTCCAGACTATGATATCATAGTGACATCACAATAAAGATAGAACAAAGGAAAGTATAAAGACGAAGTACAAGGACACTCTAGGTGAGTCCATGATGTCATATACATAAGTGATGTCATAGATAAGAGAATACAAGAAGTCCGAGATTGTAAAGATCATAATAATCTAATCTATAAGTCCTGTATATCTAATCTAAAGCAGTCCGTTATCTGCGTGTCCATTGAGCCGCTAAGTGCGCACAGGTCACTTATCAACATCTCCCCGTGATCAGCAATCTAGGATTTAGCACAAGCCCATGTCTACATTGTGTTGTTGGAGCAGGGTGCGCGCGAGTGACTTGGTAAAGCCATCTGCGACCATTTCCAGAGTAGGGGTTCTAATAAGAGTGATGGTCCTCTTTTCGATGTACTCCCTAATGACATGATGCCTAATGGCAATGTGCTTTGATCGCCTCCCAGTGACAGGGTTCAAGGCCAAATCAATGGCACCCTTGTTGTCACCATGCAGTGGGATGGGGTCGTCGACCTCGTACCCGAGTTCCACAAGGAAGCTCTGATACCAAGCGGCTTGGTTGGCCGCATCGGTCATGGCCATGTATTCCGCCTCTGTAGTGTTTTGGGCCACTGTCTTTTGCTTTCGCGAAGACCAGCTTATTGCACCATTGGCTAATAGGAACACATAACCCGAAGTGGAGTGTCTGTCATCAACCTGGTCACCCAGGGAAGAATCAGAGTAGCCGTGAAGGCCATCTCCACTGGCGCCATCGTAAACTATACGCATGCCCACAGTGCCTACTAAGTAAGCCAGAACATATTGCGCAAGCCGCAGATGTTGGGGGGAAGGATTCGCTGCGTACTGCGCCAAACGTGACACAGCGAAGGAAATGTCCGGTCTAGTACCAATCTGAACGTACAGCAGACTACCAATGAGTGACTGGTAATGTGTAATGTCAGAGGCAGTAGCCTGACCCGTATATTTATGAAGGTGCTCGTCAGCACCAGCGGGCAAGGGTGTGGAGTGTGGAGTGGCATCAGACATGCCGAAGCGTTCAAGGACATCCTTGACATAGCCAGACTGGTCTATTTCGATGCGTCTGAGGGAGCGGTCACGCACAATGCGCATACCAAGATATGACTCTATCTCCCCGAGATCTGTCATCTCATAGCGCTCAGAAAGATCTGACTTAAGACGCTTAATCCTCTCCAAAGAGGCACCCAGTATAGTGATGTCGTCAACGTAAACGATAACGAAGAGTGGTCCATCCCCCTCTCGTTGAGGCAACACATATACGCCGGCATCAGCAAACGTCCGCTTAAAGCCGAGTGCAAGTAACACTCCATGGAATTGCAAGTTCCATGCACGGGAGGCTTGTTTGAGACCATATATCGCCTTGACTAGGCGACACACCTTCGTCTCTGAACCAGTGGTGATGAACCCTTGTGGTTGCTCCATGTAAATCTCCTCGTCAAGCACGCCATTGAGGAACGCAGACTTGACATCCATCTGATGGATGTGCCAGTCCTCCAGCGCGGCCAACGCCAGAAGTAACCTCAGCGACTCAAATCGTGCGACGGGAGAGAAGGTTTCATCAAAATCTATGCCAGGGATTTGCGTAAACCCCTTAGCCACCAAGCGAGCTCTGTAGCGGCCATCCGCCTTGAGCTTGAAGACCCATTTGGATTTTACTGCCTTGCGATTAGGTGGGAGATCCACTAACTCCCATGTGCCATTCTTGGCGAGCGCATCCATTTCATACTGGCACGCCGTTGTCCACTCATCTGCATCCACAGACCGCATGGCCTCTGCATAGGATGCAGGATCTCTACCTATGTAAGCTGCAGCCAACAGCTCCGCATATCCCAGCCGTCTGCCGCGCATGGCCGTGTTATCCGCCGTGAAGTAGTGGGGGTTGGGCACAGGTGCACGGGCAGAGCGTCTAGGCGCATTGTCCATTTCACGCAACAGCTGACTCCGCTGTGCGCGATCCTCAAAGCCTCCAGGCATGTCTGGAGAGGGAGGAGGGACATGGCGCATAATGCGCGTTGCGCCTTGACGCGGTGGTGGCGAAGTGGGAGTGGGCTGTTCACGTTTAGGTGTAACAGGGAGAGATGGTGGTGCAGGTGGTGGTGGCGTGTGGGGGCGCTCTGGTTTGGGGTCTAGAAGTTTTTCAACATCCTCCTCCTCACTACTGTTAGAGTGTGCAGGGGAGGGTGCTCGCTGTGGTGGTATCGCCGACGTGCTAGGTACGGCAATCACTGATACAGGTGGTGGTGGTGAGGCCACTTGCGTAGGTGTTGGGTGTGTCTCAGCACCCTGTAGGGACGGGAAGCTGCTCTCGTCGAATGTCACATCCCTGGACAAACGGACAGAGCGGGTTTGGCGGTCCCAGAGCTTATAGCCCTTAGGTTCGGGCTCAAACCCAATAAGCGTGACCTCAATGGCCTTCGCATCCAATTTGCGACGCTTATCAGCGGGTACGTGCATGTACCCCTTGCATCCAAAGACGCGTAGATGAGAGACATCTGGTACTTTGCCAGAGTACCAGAGCTCATAAGGTGTGCGCCACTTGAGCGTACGGGTGGGAGAGCGGTTATAGATGTGTACCGCAGTGCTCATAGCATGCTCCCAGAAGCCTTTAGACATGCCAGCTGTGTGAAGCATGGCCATTGCCTTATCCGTAATGGTGCGGTTAAACCGCTCGGCTTTCCCGTTCGACTGTGGTGAACCTGGCATCGTAAGGTGATGCTCTATCCCTCTCTGCTTGAGAATGTCCTGTACTTGGCTCGCCATGTACTCGCCTCCGCGGTCAGAGTGGAGTGCGCGCAGTTTATGGGACGTCTGGGTTTCACCCCAGGCCAAATACATCTGCAGCGCTTTCACAAACTGATCCTTCGACTTAATAAAGTACACCACTGCATGCTTGGAGTGGTCGTCTATGAAGGTGGCGGTGTACGTGGAGCCTTGTAGGGACTGAGTTTGCATTGGACCGGCTAGGTCACTGTGTACAATCTCAAAGATACGGGTTGTCCTTTTGGTGGAGGACGCAGAGAAAGGTTGACGAGTGGATTTACCCAACTCGCACCCACGACACACAGCAGTATGCGTGGTAGAGCTGTCAATGTCCATGCCAGTAGTGGCAGAGGGACCGTACGACTTAAGAGAAGCAGGGGAGAGGTGTCCCATGCGCTGATGCCAGATATCAAGAGTGGTGGCAGCACTTTTGATGTGAGCATTTAGGCCAATGCTTGAAGCGTCCAACCAGTAGAGGTTGTCCTCCAAGTAGCCAACAGCTACACAGCTTTTTCTGACAGATATTTTAAAAGAGCCACTGTCAAAGGCCACTTCCGCACCCTTTTGTGCTAGAGCACGCGTCGACAAGAAGCGTGTTTTCACCTGAGGTAGGTGTAGCACATTACTGAGGGTGATTGGAATGCCCTGGCTCGTAGTGAAGACGACAGAGCCTACACCAATTTGGTCGATTGTGGACTTATCACCCAGGCGCACAGCGCCTTTGCACGGGGTGTAGTCCTTGAAGTCAGACCGATGTGGTGTGATGTGGTGTGTGGCACCACTGTCCATCATCCAACGCACACGCGAGGCAGCATACAAGGCAACACCAACTGCATTGTCCGCCCAGTTAATGGCGGGCTCATCATCGACCTCCTTAATGGAGGCGGTGGTTGGTACTAGTACATGAGAGTTGGCAGCCTTGTTGCCAGTGTCCTTTGCCTTTCCCGCAGCCTCATCCTTCTTCCTCTGCCTGCAATCAGGTTTGATGTGCCCCTTCTTGTTACAGTAGTGGCACGTCAATTGGGAATGATCCTTCTTCTTACGGCCACCGCTAGACTTAATGGGGGCGGCCTTGTTGAGGGAGGACCCAGAGGGGCCATAGCGGCGCGCCTCCTCCGAAACTATGCGCGCAATTATTTCAGCGTGCTTAAGCTTGGTGGGGGCGCCACTGGCGAGGATGGTAGATGCCAACACCTCATAGGAGGGTGGCAGGGCGTGGAGAAGAATAAGACAGAACTGGGTGTCAGTGACACCCATCTGTGCGTTGGAAAGGCCGACCCGCAGCTCATTGAGCTTGGCCAACTGAGAGGCCATGGGCGCGGAGTCGTCGAGGCGGGCTTGAGTTAACTGGATCCACAAATTAAAAATGGTGGTGCTGCCCGAAGCACCAGCATAGACATCTTTCAGCTTTTCCCACTTCGAGGCGAAGGTGGGGTAGGCATATGGATCGGAGACGAGGGAGTAGACGTCAGGTTTGAGGTAGAGGCGGAGGTACGCTTTAGACCGACGCTGGATTGATTCCCACTCATCAAGAGTGACTCCAGAGGGAGGGGCACGATAGGTAAACACATCCTCAGCCTCGTGAAGAGTGAGGATGGCCTCAAGTGTCCCAGACCACTCGTTCCAATTCGAGCCGTCAAACTGATCGAGGCGAATGCCAGATGGCATGCCGAAGGTTGTGCCATACGCATTTGAGAGGCGCATGGAGGGTGTGGACCCAGAAGTGATGGGGGGAAGGCCAGAGCCTCCCGCCGTGGCGCCTGCAGCCGCACCAGTGGTGGCAGCACCGGTGGGTGAGGCAGCGCGAGAAGAGTGTGCAGAAGACATGGGGATGATTTATCTATCGCCGAGGAGCAGTCAGCGATAGTGCTTCATAACAGTTGCAAGATGTGAAGGGGGGTAGCTACTCCTGTCTGTGATTCTGTAAGGCCAGAACGCTAACGCGTCCTGCCTCCACTAACATGCCAGTGTTACAAGGGCTACGCCCAGGGTGGAAACCTCTTCGCGTACTAGGAGCCGGCTGCCAGCCAGGATGTGTCTAAGACACGGCTCACTAGAGTGCACCAGAGGGGATAGTGGAATGGTTCTTTCAGAGCCCAAGGCTGTCTACCTCAGCCTTCTCGGCCTATTGGTTGCCTCATCGCCCGAAGGCTTTACTGCATCCTTTCCCATTGCCGCTACAAGGCAGGTATCTGGTTGCAGAACACCATAAGGTGAACACCCCCCAGAGTCTGAACCAGGTTTTACACTCCCATGGTGAGGAGATCCTGCGCCCAGTGTGGAGCACCAGAGACAGCTGGCGCTAAGCTCCACAATACACAGCCCAGTGGGCCATGCACACCTGGATATGGATTAAGGGGCTACCAGATCCAATCTCCTTGCGCATAGCGCAGGGGCTAGGAATACAGTAGGGATGAAAGTAGGACTACTGGGCAGTGTATAGTAGTGGAGGGGCCTCACCAACTGGCACCTGACGCCTCAGGGCACAGTGGCTTGGGCAAGGAGGGTGAGTCCCCAGACAGACCTTAGCCTGGTGTGTGATCCTAGGAACACAGTGACCAGCCAAGTGGAGTGGCTTGGGCACCAGGGCCCATAACCTGATGAACAGTGCACATGGGGAACTATACTCACAGTGACAAGAGGAGACTGTGGTGAGATATAGAGGGTGACTGGAAGCAGCAACAGAGTAGACTTGTAGTGAAGCAGATGAGAGTGTCTGGCACACAACAGATGAGAACTGGTGTTTTATACAAGAGGATAAGACATACCTGGCACACAACAGATGAGAACTGGTGTGGTGCCAGAGCGTACATGGTACTCTACTTATACTCTTACAGAGAGTGACGCTAGTAACAGCAAGTCACAGTAAATACAACAAGACGCATTGTTCTGTACTCGGACAAAGGAGTGGACTTGTTGAGAGAACAAGGCGTAAAGAACAAGAAGAGTCCAGACTATGATATCATAGTGACATCACAATAAAGATAGAACAAAGGAAAGTATAAAGACGAAGTACAAGGACACTCTAGGTGAGTCCATGATGTCATATACATAAGTGATGTCATAGATAAGAGAATACAAGAAGTCCGAGATTGTAAAGATCATAATAATCTAATCTATAAGTCCTGTATATCTAATCTAAAGCAGTCCGTTATCTGCGTGTCCATTGAGCCGCTAAGTGCGCACAGGTCACTTATCAACACGGAGTTTACCGTCTTTCTTTTTGAGGAAAAAGAACGAAGACGCATAGGGTGACTTCGATTCTCGTATGTACCCTTTTTCTAGATGTTCTTTGAGGAACTCGTCGAGATGGGTCAGTTCGGTGGGATTGAGCGGGTATATTTTGCATGGTAGAGTGGCTGGTGCCCCTGGTTTCAGTAGGATGGCATGATCGTCGGGTCTTTTTGGGGGGAATCGTTTTGCCGCTTCTTCTGAGAAGACTGTGGCGTGGGTTTGGTAGGCTTCGGGAAGCAGCGTGTGTGGTTTTGTTTTTTGGGTTTGTTCCGCCCATTGCTGCGCAATTGTATTGATTCTGGCTGGCTGCGTGAGCTTAATAGGCGATTCGTCGAGCGTGCCCGTGGCCCAGGTGATTTTAGGAGCGTGCTTCTGAAACCACGGGTACCCGAGGATCAGTCGGGCGCGCCCGAGGTTCATGACATAGAAGGAAATCTTATCGCATTTATCCCCACTAAGGTACGTTAGTTGGCATTTGCTGCGTAACCCTCCGCCTACGTTGACCGTGCCGTCTACATTTGTCACCTCGCGAGGTGTCGTTCTGGTGGTTTCGAGTTTGAGTTTCCCCACCACGCGATAATCGATGAAGTTCTCGGACGCTCCGGAGTCGAGGAGCGTGGATATGGGCTCTTGTCGATTGGGCCCTTGTATTGGTACGTCGATGGTAAGTGCCGACGGGGTGGTGCTTTCGACGGCGTTGATTTCTTCAGCGTCACTGGCCTCTTCGACTTCTCCCTCTAACAGCATATTTGCTATGATCTCTTGTCGTTCTCGTTTGGATAACCCCAGCAATGACGCTTGAGCCGTCTGCATCGCGTTAACTGCGGCTGGCTTCGGGCCAGTAGGCTCTGTGGGCGGTGTTGGTGTCTTTGCAGCTACTTCGTTCGCCTTGAGCGGTGTGCTTCTTTTTTGCGGACAAAATCGCGATAAATGTCCTTGCTTTTGACACCTAAAGCATCGCCCTTCGCGTTGACATCTTTCTTTGTCTTCTGCGGATAGTTGGTTCGGGAACCGTGGTTTGGGCATCGTCACTGTGGCGTTATCCACGTCCATCGGAACCGGTTCGTCGCGTCGCGGCACGTGTACTTTTGTGGGTTGCGTGGGGCCCGTTCGTTGCGGTCGTGGACCGTTCGTGCCAGCGCAAGACGCTATGGTCTGGTAGCGCTGTGTTTCTTGTCTTGCCGCTTCTTTCCATTCATCCATGCTAACGGGCATGGTGCTTCTTCGTAGACAGGCGACGAGAAGGCCTCTTTTCAGGCCTCTTCTGAAGAACTCGATGGTACCTTGCGCGTTCGCGTCCCACCCGGCATGACTCGCGAGACGTTGGAACTTGGCGATGTAGCTGTCGATGTCGTCGTTTGTCATGGTGAGTGATATCAGCTGTTGGTAGGCGTTCTGCTTGCTCATTGTGTCTGTCCACGTATTTTTGAACGCGGTTTCGAAGCTTGTCCATAGTGCTTCGTCACTTTCGTTTACCGGTCGCGTTGCGTGTTTAACTTTTCCGTCAAGGTCAAGTTCTTGTTCGTCTACCCAGTCGTCTACCGCGTTTCTGCGGATAAAGGACAGGGCCAAGCCTACTCGTGCGTATGGCGAGACGATGAGTTCGTGTGTTCGATTATTCCGTCGGTACTGACGGAATTCGCGTAGGAATTGTTCGCTTCGTTTTCTGTCGCCCGCAAACATGGTCGGTGCCGTGCCTTTGAGGCTTCCGGTGAGTAGAGGGGTGGCCATCGTTGGTAACGTCGTGGTTGGTGGAATATAAGTGGCTAGGACGGCGGCGGTAAGCTGTTCAACAGTTTCGATTGGTTCGGTCGGTGGCTCTTCGTCAACTTCGATGGATTGGACAGGTGCTTGTTCTTGATGGACTGGTGTCAGTTGGCGAAAGGCGTTGGTGAGTTCTTCTACTGGATCAGCGGTGTCGATCTCAATTGGTTCGATGAACCTTGGGTGTAGGGGGTCAGTTAACCTCCAATAACCTAGTCCAAGTTCTATGGCACCGTCGCTGTCGATGCGAAAATTGGTTTTTGTCTGCCACTGGTTGTCGTGTCGTTCGAGGATGTACCAGTCGTTGTTGATCAATTCGAGTGTCAAGGTCCCTCTGTTGTCAGGAAGAGGACACCTGTATCCAATGTCTGTGGGGTCAAGTCATGATACAAACCAGAAAGTTCTCCCGAGTACGTGCGCAGGGAGGTTGTCTCGTGGTCGTCGGTTTACAGTTACCCACGAGTTGTCGTCGGGGATGTGGTATGTGAGACTCGCCACTGTTGCTACTACGCGTGAATATAGCTTTTATTCACTGTCCGTGTGTTCCCGTTGTGTCTGTCGTGTCAATCGGGGTCTTCGTTCGTTCGTTCGTTCGTAGGGTCCGCGTGCGATTCGTTGCGCGCGGGGTCGAGTAAGGGAGCTAGTCTTTTGTTACGACCTCAGCGGGTCGTTCCGCACGAGGTGCAATCGAAGTCGATAGACGAAGTCGAGAAGTTGCTTCGGCAACTTCTCCGAGGTTTTCGCGACGGGTTTTTCGAGCGTTTTGAACGAGTCGATGAGAATGCTGAGTATTCGACAAAGACTAGCTACCGATTACAACGAACGGTAGCCCTACTTATACTCGTACAAGACTATGGTTTATCGGTACTGTTTACTACTGAGAATACGTGGCTATCTTGCCAGCAGTCTGCCAGCGGGTCTGCCAGCGGGTTGAACCGCTGGCATGGGTCAAGGGTTATTGAGTCACCTTTCCGAATACGTTTGTCGTCTACGTGGCGTGTCACGTGATCGTGACAACCGGCCAATGATGAAGAGATAGGGTTGCGACACACAGCCAGCAACGATGAGGAGAGCGGATAAGGAAGGGATAGCAGACAGCGGCAGACTCAGCACACTGGAGCACAGCTAAGGATGAGGAGAGGCAAAGAGGCAGACAGCCGTCTATTGCAATGCAGAGCCAATGAATCTAACAGCCAACGAATGGCAGATACAATGGGTGGACAATCCAAGAAGTCAAGCTTAAGGTCTTAGGGACCATAAGCGCATCTACTTATACACATCCAAGGAGGTTTGAACCCCAGCTTGGAACTCAGAAATCCTAATACACGGATCCTAGGAATGAGTCACAACTACGTCAGAGATAAGAACAGCCAATGGCACAACCAGCTCATGGCATGAGTCAGAGATAAGGAAACATGAGGTGAACAGCCATCAAAGTCCAGGCACAATCGATAGGAACGTACGAGTCATCAAACACGAGGCAGTCTAGGCCAGTCCAGGCACAAGCTCATCTGGACCCATCTGGTGCAGGTCTAGCCAGGTCACATGCCAGGGTCACGTGACGGGCGGCGCTAAGGTCACGTGTGCTATTCCCAATACTTCTGTGGTTCTTGAGCGCTTAGGGGTCGGTAGTAGGTCGTGGGAGACTTAGCTCTATATGGGTCTTGGGCAACGTTCTCAGCCACAAGTCTTGCTACAGCCGCTTCTTCTTCGGCATATTCAGCTTGTGATCGCTTCACGGTGGTGTTCAGGGTCTTCCATCGGGGTGTCGGAGGGTTGGTCGCAGGACCAAACGTAACATGGGGGACCCATCGGTGTTGAGTGAGTAGGGAGTCTCGTGGGGGTCGTCAGTGTCTGTGGTTGAGCGTATGAGGGGGTGCGTAGCTGGGTAGTCGTTGGGGGTGTCCTCGGCCAAACCCCATTCCGGAGTATCAGGTGTCGGCGCCTCAGCTCCTGCTGCCTCAGCTGGGCCCTCCGCAGCTGCTCGTCCCTCCATTCCTTCACCACCTCCTTCCATGGCCGCACGGGCCCGAATTCGGTGTGGTACTTGGACAGGTTCACGGTCACCGTGTCTGTCAAGGTATGGAACGAGGCTATTTGTGGCCTGGCCCTCGAGTAGGGCATGCTCTTCTTCTTCTGAGACCACCTCGCAGGCAAAAGGCTGCGTACCGGGGGAGTCGGCGTTTCCTCTGACAGCGGGATCGGGGAAGGCTTGGAGGATGGTGATGGCATCCTCTCGGGTGACGGGCCTGTGGGTGGTGACCAGGGCCTGGGTGATGGTGTCGATGGTGGACTGGGATGGGAGTGAGCAAGAGGACATGGTGCAGAGGTAGACAGGTTGGGAAGTTGTAGCAGGGATTGCTGAGGGACTTAGCTCATAGTGTGTCCTCCTTATATGTGTTTCTCTTGCGGGGTTTAATGCCTTGAAGTCCCGAATGGCCTGGTCGGCGAATACTTCGCTCCGGTCGACCCACTGATTCTCCGAGTCGGGATATCCCTTCCATTTCACAAGGTATTGCAGCTTCCGGGTCCTCCCGAACCTTCGCGAGTCTAGAATCTTCTCGACTTCGTATTCCTCCTTGCCCTCTACTAAATCTGGAGGTGGGCGTTGATAGTTAGGCCCATGTGTTGCGGTCTCGTGATATCTGGTAAGAAGATCGGTGTGGAATACTGGGTGGATACTCCACTGTGTGGGAAGCTCGAGGTGATAGTTGACGGGGGACATCACCTGTGCAACCTTAAAGGGGCCATGTCTCTTGGGCGCAAGCTTTGTGGTTGGCTGGTTGGTTCGTAGGTGGCATCCTTCTAGCCACACGAGGTCTCCTTTGTATTTGGGCGCATCTTTGTGTTTAACCCATGACTTTTGTGCCTTGATAAGGAGGGCCTTGGCCTGCGCCCTGGCCTCCTGAAACTGGTCGATTCTCAGCGCCACCTGGGGTATGGGTGATGGCCTATCGATCCAATCAGCGCGTGGATTATATCCCATTAGGAGGTAGAAAGGGGACTTCCTGGTGGTCTCGTGAGGCCAGTTGTTGTGCGTGAATTCCACTATAGGGAGATAAGTCGCCCAGTTGTCTTGCCTCTCATTGGTCCAGAAGCGGAGATACTGTTCGAGCCACTGGTTAGTCCACTCTGATTGTCCGTCTGTCCAGGGGTGATAGGCAGTGGAGACGTTTTGTGAGATCCCTAGGATCTTGCACAGTTCTTGTGTGAACTTGGATGTGAAGCGCGGGTCTCTATCGCTGATAACTTTGGAGGGAAGTCCGAATCGTAGGAAGACATGCTTAGCGTATAGGGCGGCGGTTCCTTCCGCAGTGATTTCCTCTTGGCAGGGGATGAAGACGGCTGCCTTGGTACAGTTGTGATCCATGACGGTGAGGATTGAGTTGAACCCCTGTGATTGGGGTAACTTGGTGATAAAGTCCAGGGCGATAGTTTCGAAAGGGAGCGCCTCAGGGTTCGGATAGATTGGGGACAGTGGTGCTTGGGTCGGTCGGTTGTTGGCCTTGTGCCTCTGACATTCGGCGCATCCTTTGACGTAGTCTAGGACGTCTTGGATGAGGTTTGGCCACCAGTAGGAGCGCCCCACCAATTGCGAGGTCTTGTTAATACCTGGGTGTCCGTAAACTGGTGGTGTATGGTGAGCGGAGATGATACTTCTCTTGTCATATAGTCCGCCCGTCACCACTCGTCTTCCGTCTTTGTACCAGGTGCCTTCGATCTTCTTTAGTCGGTGTGCGTCTATCCATGGGCGAAGGTAGTCCTCGTCTTGATGGTACGTTGCGTCTGGTCGCTCCATCTCTCTGGGTTCTATTGTCAGGGTGTTTGGCATGACAGCCTCGACTTGTGTGGCTCGTACGAAGAGTGCGTCGGGGAGGACCACCACGTCCTTGTTGTCGTTATCCCCTTGGTTGTAGTCCAGTCTTTGGGAAAGTGCGTCTGCTCTTCCATTGGCTGTGCCTTTGATATGGTGAATCTCGAAGTCATATTCGGATAGCTCCAGTACTTCCCTTGCGATACGTCTGCTTATTCTTTGTGGTGACCTCCAGTATTGCAGGTTGAGGTGGTCAGAGAATACCTTGGTTTTGTGTGGGGAGCCTGCGAGCAGGGGTCTCCAGTGGCGGAAGGCTTTAACAATGGCCAACAGTTCTAGGTCGTAAATGTCATAGTTGCGTTCCACCTCGTTGAGCGTCGCAGAGTAGTAGCCTATGGGGTGTCGTTTACTGTCCTCTTTGCGTTGTAGGAGTACGGCACCCACTGCGAAGCCTGATGCGTCCACCTCCATCTCGAACTGTTCTCGGAGGTCTGGGTGTGCCAGCACTGGTTCGCTTGTGACCAGGGTCTTAAGCTTCGTAAAGGCGTCTTCCTCTTCTTGTCCCCACTGCCACTCTGCATCTTTTCGCGTTAATCTGTTCAGTGGGTGTGCATGTGTGGCGAATCCTTTGATGAAGAGGCGATAGAAGTTGCAGAAGCCGAGAAAAGATCGGACCTGTTTGACCGTGGTTGGCGTTGGCCAGTTGCGGATACCGGCTACTTTGACAGGGTCCATGCGTGTCACCCCCTTTTCAAGGATTACCCCCAGGTAATCGATAGCTGGGGCGCTGAAGATGCATTTTTCTGGCTTGAAGTACAAGTCATTGTCCTTTGCGATTTGGAGTATGTCACGTACAGCTGCGATGTGGCCTGCTCGGCCGTTTCGAGAGGCGATGCCGATGTCGTCCATGTATACACGGATGGTAGTGCCCAGCAACTCATGTTTGAGGATGGTGGGGCCGCAGAGGGAGTCCATCATCTCCTGGAAGGTGGCAGGTGAGTTGGTGAGACCAAAGTACATGACCCGTGGTTCGAAGAAGCCATGACGGGTTTTGAAGGCAGCTTTTTCTTCATCTCCTTCCTTGATGCGGACGTTGTTGTACCCCCAGCGGACATCGAGTTTGGTGTAGATGTCCACATTTCCCAGGTCCGTGATGAGTTCCTGTATAAGTGGCAAGGGATACTGATTACACACGGTGAACGAGTTGATCTTTCGGTAGTCCTGGACTGGTCGTAGCTTTCCATCCTTTTTCTTGATGAAGAAGAAGGATGATGCGTAGGGGGACTTCGACAGTTGGATGTACCCCTTTTCTAATTGTTCGTCGAGGAATTTCCAGAGGGCGATGTCTTCACCACGTGACATAGGATAGATCTTGCAATCGATAGTGGTTGGGGCGTCTTTTCTGAATTCGATAGCATGATCCCAGGGTCGTGAAGGTGGGAAGCGATGTGATTCTTCTTCGCTGAATACTTTGGCAAAGTCCACATATTCTTCTGGGATTTCTGTTGTGCCGGTGAACTGCTGTGCTTCGATGGCCAGTTCCGTGGTGGTGGTGCGCGTTCTTACTGCCTCCCATTCGTCGTAGAGCCGCTGTATGGTGTGGCGTTTCTCGTCGTCGGTGAACTCAGTGGGAGCGAACGCGATGGTTACTCCCCGTTCCTCGGGGTGTGTGGTTCGTAGGATTACTGGGTATGCATCTTCTCTGATAACAGCATGCTGCCAACTGATTTGTGGTTCATAGGCGGCCAGCCATGGGTAGCCAAGGACGATGTCTTCGTTCCCCGTATCTGTAAGTAGGAACCACATTGTTTTGTGGGTCCCTTTGGTCTGTACATCGAGATCTGCGCAGTGTGTGATTAGTCCTGCCTTGTTTTCTGAGTTATCAATGTTCCATATCTTTTTGGGGGTCTCCAGCTCTTTGAGACCAATCCCCATTCGCTTTGCAAACGCGGGTTTGATGAAGCTGTCTGTGGCTCCTGAGTCCACTAGTGCTTTTATCTCAGCCATGTTGTAACTTGTTCGAACAGAAACTGGAATTCTCAACGATCGATAGCATGTGATTATTACAGAGTTACAACGGAGCGCCCTCACCCAGGCCCTGGGTGAGGGCGCTCCGTTGTAACTCTGTAATAGTGTTGCCACGACCCGGCCAGCCATTAGTCAGCTCGCACGGTCACGGCTTTTGCCGAGTTGTGACCCAACAGGTCACGTGAGTTGTTCAAATCGACACGGCTCGACTTCCTGGTTGACCATCGTCGACTTAAGTCGGTAAATTGAACTAAATTCGATACATTACAAGTAAAGTAGCTATGAAACTAATAATAATGCCCTGCCCTGCCCGCCCCTGCCGCCGTCTCCACTGCTGCCACCTCTTGCAGTTGTGGTCGTCGTTGTTACTTTTGTCCTCGTCACAGTCATTGTGGCCCAGGCCAGAACATTTGTGCGGCGCGGTAGTGTGGTCCTGAGCACCGTGTTGGGGTGGCGTTGCTGCGAGTTGACGGTGGTGGGGTCCTGGGCGTCGCGGTGGCTTGCACGAGGCAGGGCGGGCCTGCGCTGTGTCAGGGTGGCGTCATGGCAGGTTGGCGGTGGAGGGGTCTTGCGCCGTCGCTGTAGCCATTGTCTTCGCGGTGTCGATGTCGCCCGGTCGTCGTCATCGGCGGTGGGGACTTGCATGCCACGTTGGCAATGGCGAGGTCTTGCACGCCGTTTTGGGTGGCGCCACAACGGGGCTTGTGGGCAGTTGGTTGGCGTGGTGATGGGTCTTGCATGTCACGACGGCTTGGCGTCGGGGCAGGGCTTTGCTCGGCGGAGTGGTGGTGGTGGCGGTGGACTTGCATATGGCGAAGGATGGATGGAGGCGGCGATGACGAGGTGGCTCTGCAACATCAATCAGAAACGATACAAGTAGTACGAAACAAAAAAAACAACTCATATCACTGGGCAGAAGCCCAGCTCATTGTCCGCGCGTGTTCGTGACCGTCGTAGTTGGCCATGCGCAACGGTGGGTGTGGGGGCCAAGGGGAGGCGACGATGTCATAGTGACTTACGTGCCTGCGGGTAGTGATGTGGTTTGCGTACCTTGGCGTGGTTGATTATGGTAACTCCATGGAGAGGAGGGACCGAACAACGAGATTGTGGAAGCGCAGGGATGTTGGTGAGAATGATGGCGACATCCAGTTGGTCATATCCAGGGCCCAGGCGATGATAAGTTAAGGGCTTGTGAAGTGCTGAACGGTGATGGTGACTGCGGACATACGGCGACGTTGGCGAGTACATCTTCAGAAAACTGGGACTATAGCCGGGAGTTGCTGGAGGCATCGCGCCCGCATGTCACAGACACTGCCAGAAACCACGGTAAGCGAAATTGGTAGACTCTTCGTCACTGTTCAATGCCAAGGGAGAGAACGTACCTGCCACCCATTGTAGCTCTTTTGGTTCCACATGGGCGGTTGCTAGATGTCTGTAGTTGACATATGAGCCATCAATTTGCGTCGAACTCTACAGACCTCTTTCGTGATCGCGGTCTGGGCTGCTTCGGTATCAAAAGATCCCCACGCAGTTATTCGAGTATGTGTAAGGTCGACATATGCCTGTCACGGCGCTGCCGACGGGCGAAGCGGAAACGCAAGTCGGGCTCGCAAAAGTGGCGGAGCCAGACGTCGACGCGTTCATGGCGTACGCGGGGATCGTGCCCGAGTATTGTCGGCTAGAAGGGATGTTGGTGAAGGCGCTGGTGTGGGGCCGTCACCCACGTGGAATTCGTACCGTCCGTTTTGAAGATTAAAAGTAGGGAAAAAACTCGTCAAAAGAAACTCGCCTGTCGCGCCAGGGCGTTCAAGTCAGCGGCTGGTCCTCCCACGCTCCATATTAAGCCCGACACTTTTTCCCAAGTCAATTCAAGTGTGTGTTTCAATGATAGAATTTATAGGACATAGACGGTAACAATTGTACACAGACAGTAAGGAACATGACATGTCGGAGTCGCGAAAGAGACAGTCAGGGAACAGGGTGCACGATAAGGCGGCCCGGGGGAGGTTAAAACTAGGTGGAAGTGATACCAGTTTGTTGACGTGTCTGGGAGCGCAATCTGGACATGATGTAAACGTATGAAGTTCATGATAGAAAAGTTACATACCCCTCACGACGCTTCAGGGGTTGACCATGGTGACCCCTGACAGTCCCTTTTGCTGGGCTGTCGCTGACATAGGGCTGCTCGTTGTCGGTGCCGTCCCAATCAAATGCCAAGTCGTTCTGGAAACCCTCCCGTGAAGACAGATCATCGAAAAGACCGCTGATATACCGATAGTCCGGTTTTTCTTCAAAGCTGAGTGAGCGACAATATTCAAGAAAAGTACAGAACTCCACTGGAAGGCCATGGCACAAGTCGCGTGGTGTTGTTCTTTGTTTGTATTCGACGACGTCCTGTGACCCACGTGGCAAGCCCTGCCATGGCAAATAGCCACGAAGGAAGTAAATGAGAATATAGGCAAGCGACTCCATATCGTCTCGCCGTCCAAGCTCCAAGCCCAGGTGGCTGTTAATGGAGGCGAAAGTGGTTGTTCCGGTGAAACCGAGGTGTGTCTTGGAAGGAATATGCTTATGCGTCTTGGGACTCCTGTACTCCTTCGATAGACCGAAATCGATGAGGTACACTATGTCAGCCTGCGTCCCAAGGCCTACGACAATATTGCTCGGTTTGAGGTCACGATGAACGAAGTTGCGAGAGTGGATGTACTCTAGGCGACAGACCTGGAACCGCAGATGAGGATGTCCGCCATTTCTGGAGAGAAAATACACATACCAGCTGGTTGACAAGGCGTACAACGGTTTGAATAGTGAATTTGAAGTGGTGGCCAATGAAAAGGTCTTCAAGCGACTGACCCAGGAGGTCGAGTGCCAGCGTATCAAAGCCGCCTTCTGTACCAAACCAACGGACTCGTGGAATGCCTACCCCCCCGGAAAGCTTCTGGTATACATGATACTCATGCTCCAGGAGATGTTGTCTTGCCGTCAGTGGTTCGAGTTTGATCACGACGTCTTGTAGCAACAAAATGTCGCGAGCAAAAAATACATCGCCTATCCACTTGTAAGTCAAACATCACAAGTGAAGCAGCTGCCTGCAGCGTACCAAAAGACCCAGACCCAATCTTTCTCTGCAGC
Organism: Lactarius sanguifluus; assembly: GCA_021527775.1. NCBI lineage: Eukaryota > Fungi > Basidiomycota > Agaricomycetes > Russulales > Russulaceae > Lactarius > Lactarius sanguifluus. Next base: position 220,139 of record JAKEYF010000094.1, read on the forward strand.
CTATACCTCCCATTGATGCGAGTGAAGTCCATGAAGAACGTAGTGGACAAGACTAGCGGGAAGGAGATTAGATATGAACTGCATGCTAAATGTCACTCACATAATAAGAACCTTGACGTTACAAATAAAATAGAATTGACGCAACGATGGTACAAGGACAACAAACGACGCAGCGAGAGGTAACATGTGGCGCATTTTTCAACCCGGGCTATAATCTCACGTGACTGATGTGGTTACCAATGCGTCTTTTAGATTTTAGAGTACGGTACAAAGCAAGGTACAAAGAACCTTTGGTTTACTGTAGTGTTTTATGAATGCGTACTGAAACGATGTTTGGATATATCCCCTCCCTCGTGGAGAGTGCAATGGACCGGGTGAACTCGAGAGCGAGTGAGAGCAAAGCAAGATGAGTAACAAGAGGATGCCTTGGAGGATGCGGCGGGTTTGACGTCCTGAAAACAGATATGAAAGGGACAAGAACAGTACTTACAAAAATGGTTATACAAGGTCGGTGAGTGCGCGGAACGTAAGAAAGGATGGCGGTTTTGAGCTGTGCATGGTGCGGTCATGCACGTCCCACCAAATAACGTCAGTATCTTATCGTGTCCAACAAGAGGCCTGGTTCGGAGGACAAGTCCTTGATCTAAATGTGCATGGTTCCCGCAGTGCCGAAGAACGCGCGGACGTCGTGTGTCAATCGCACACCAAGCCCCGGTCGTGCTTTTCTCTAGTACCGTGGGAACCGGGAGCAAGGAGCAATGTCAGACCTCTCGGGAACCTCAAGTGTGGGAAGCCGGGATGCAAAGAGTGTGAATAAATGAGTAAGGGTACACAATAGGATGCGTCTACGGGTCATTAATGAGAAGATGAACTCATCCTGTGCGATCTTTTCTTCTTCGTCCAAAACCTGCTTAGTTATTCAGCGACGTGGATAGATGGGGAACGAGGGGGCGAAGTATGCGTACCTGCTCCGTCCCCTTGACCTCCGGGATATAATGCGTGAGCATGCGCTCGATGCCGCCCTTCAGCGCAACGGTGCTCGAGTCACATCCGCGGCAGCTGCCCTTCAACTTGATCCCCACAATCCCGTCGCGAGTCGTCCGTGAACCCGCGGTACTTGATATCGCCACCGTACTCCATAATCGCCGGTCTTACGCGTGTGTCCAGTAGTTCCTTGATCATCACTGCGGGGTCCAGGGACGGTTTTGCACGGGGACAACTTGAAGGTGCGAACTTTCGCCACCTTCGAGTTTTCAGGGACACGTCCTTCGTATGTGCACTTGTGGCCTAGGAAAATGACTTCAATATTGCAAAAAGGTGTCGGAACTTATGTGTCTTGGGACCCATGCAACCTGATCGGTGAGCAGAAGGGAAACCAGGGATTGAAATTCGGGCAGGGGTGATAGATGCCGAGCGTGTGGTAGACATGATGGCTTCTGATGCTGGTGCACGGGGATCACAGATGTTGAGCGAGTGTGTCACAAGCGGGAGAGGTGAAGCAATGTCGGGGATATAAGATGGAGAGAAGTATGTGACACCACGCGTGAGCAAGGAGACGTGAGCAGATGTAGCTGAATTTGCACGACCTCAGGCTCCGAGTCCACGCTCGTGCGTCTGACGGGCTACTTGGACGAAAACAGCTTGCAAAGAGGTGAGCACAGCGAGGCCCAGTAGTTGCGGGAGACGCACAGGAAGGATTACGCTCAGCATGTCCATGACCTATCGCCGCGCCAATGCAAGCTCGCTAGACTCCGGGCTCTTATGGTCATCGAGGAGGAACGTGCCGGTGAGCAATGACAAGAGCATCGAGAACAAGTCGGCTGTTTTGACCATGTTCACCTACAAGTTTTTCTTTGTGCATTGTAGCCGGGGGAGTAACACACGAGATTTGAGATGCAAGTCCCAATCGCAACGAGGAGGGTGGCCTGAAGCAGTGTCTCGACCAACCCTACGATCACTGGCATGAGTTTACGCTGCGAATAAAAGAAGAGGTCACGCACGATCTTACACGACAACTGAAAGAGGATAGATAATTGACGTCATGCTGGATCAAAAACAGTCTAGAGGGTGCGCATGAACGACCTGGATTTAAAGTCGGTTTGCTATCCAAAGTTTGAACCATGCGACGAGTAAGGTGGGCTAGTCGATACAACGTCCTTCCATTTGATTGGTCGGAGTTTGGGAAGAAAAGAAGTCCCCACGCCTCATATTGTGCCAGCAGGTTGCCAGCAGCCTGAGATGCGGACTTCCTGCCAGCAGACGTTGTCAGCAGACTCCTGCCAGCGACAAACAAACTTACGAGTGACATTTACGAGTGACATACTTGGAAACCTGTGTGCTATATATTTGACCAAATGCCCAAACTCTTGGCCCACTGGCAGTCATGGTACCTCGTCGAACTACTCAGATCTCTCCTCTTGCGCAGGCTGCTCCCTCAACAAGTGATACTATGCCACCTCGGACACAACCCTCCCGTGCTCGTCTGCTAACCAATGTAGACGACGACGAGGGGGAGTCTTTTCGTTTGGACGATGTTTCCGGCAGTGATGACCCGGGCAGTAACAGCCCAGACAGGGAGGAGAGCGACGTGCCAGTTCGGCATAGCGGTCACACCCAAGGTAGGACGACTGGAGCCAAGACCCAAGTCAACGATCTTAGCCCCCCCATCCCCACCGAGTCTAAGAGGGCTGCGGCTGACATTAATCACTTCTTCGATAGGGATGTTACCACGGGTAAAGCCACCTGCAAGGAGTGCAGGTAAGTGTTTCCGTAGCCTACGCCCCACTTAACTTTCTAACATTTCGGAATAAACAGGGAGGCGCGCGAGAAAAACCCTTCTACCTGGCCGTCAGATATTAACTATGTCTATTCTGTGAACACGTCCACCACCTCCCTCCGGCCCCACATATCAAAGTATCATCTTGAGTCATATCTCATTTTGGCTAAGGCGAGGGGATGGAATACTTCCCTCGTATTAAAAGGCCAATCGCAAACTTCTGATTCGGTCGCACGTGCACAAGCCGACGAACCAGTTGAGGAATTCAGTCAAGATAGATTCCTTCAATTGTTGGTGGACTTCATTACTGCCGATGATCAGGTATGTTTGTTCGCACCGGGCTACAAAGGTGCCATTATCCCTCACTGCTTGTTTCAGTCCATTCGTGTCGTCGAAATCCCTGAGTTTCGCAGGCTTCTACGCCACTTGCGGGGCGGTATTGACGGCGGTCTCAAGGAATCGATGATCCCCCATCGGACGAAGGTACGAGCACTGATTATCCAATCTTGGGTACACGACTTCCAGGTTTTGAAGCAAGAACTCGCGGTACTACCATTTTCCCGCTTGAGGTTCTTCTCTTACTAATATGTTGTGTCCAGAACTCAAAGGGTCGAATCTCTTTCACGATGGACATATGGTCCGATCAAAACCGCAAATCCTTTCTCGCACTCACCGCCCACTGGATCGGCGAGGTGAAAGGGTCGCTTACACTCAATTCGGCTCTTATCGCGTTCCAAGGACTTCGTGGTCGTCACACCGGTGCAGCGCTTGCGATGCTAGTGGTAGATCTTCTGGATAGGGCTGACATCACCGTGAAGGTAAGTAAAACCATAAAATTTATAATCAACATTTACAGTTCTAACATATTTTGACTGGAAGACTGGTCATTTCACGTTGGATAACGCGAGTAACAATAACTCTATGATGAACTGTCTCCAGGACCTGCTCGTGTTTCGTGACGTCCCCTTTGATGCGGAAGACCGTCGTGTAATGTGTTATGGTCATGTTATTGACCTTAGCTCTCGACGCGTAATCAATAACGTGGCCATGCAGTCGCGAAACTCGGGCACTAATGATTTGTCAGGTGGAGGATCTGCTAGTGAGACTGACGACATGGCTCCGAGTCTCAAACGCGACCCCATTGCCCTTGCTCGTGCAGTGGTCCGAGCCATCCGAGGGTCAGGCGCTCGTCGAGAAGCCTTTGAGACTGCTATTCGGAGAGGGAATGAAGATGGGTCGTTCAGACTAGACAATAAACCAGTCCAAGTCCAGTCTCTGCAGCTCCTGCGCGACGTACGCACCCGGTGGGACTCGGTTTATAGTATGCTCAATCGGCTTCGGGAGATGCGCCCGGTATGTCGCTTGCTATTTCATCTCCATCTGTGACTAAAACCGAGCCAAACCACTCAGGCTATCGATTATTTCCTCGATCTCCCCAACGGAAACCTCAGGAAGTATGTAATCTCACCCCAAGAATGGCAGGCCATGCAAGACTTGGAACTGATTTTGAGCGTAAGTTGTGATTCGCGTCTTCAAAACTCTGAGTCTAACTGACCGGTGTCCATTGACCAACCCTAGATGCCCCACCAAGTACAACAAGTCATGTCCGGAGAGCATACACCGATTCTATCTGGTGCCGTTCCCGCGTTTGAGATGTTTATGTCGAGCTGGGAGAGTATTTGCGAGAATTACCCCCATTTGCAACCAATTGTGCAACCGGGCCTCAACTGGGCGTATAAGTATTATGCCAAAATGGATCGTACAAGAGCGTATATCATTGCGATGTGTCAGTAAACAGTCATTTTTCTAAATCTGGTTGACTAATATTCATATCAAGTCCTCAATCCGATGATACGGATGAGCTGGATGGCTGATCAGTGGGAGGAGGAATACATCGAAGACGCTAAAACGAAGATTCAGGATGCAGTGAGTAGCTCAGATTGCTGGGCGGCATGTCCTAAATACTATGACAGATGCTTGAATACTACAAGGAGCCTGAGCCTCGTAACATACAGAACGTAACGATTCCGGGTTATATGCTGCTGTCGGAACAGTATGGCCTTCCCGGAATGGAAATTGGCAGGCGTCCGACTCCATCGACCGCTAAACAGGAATACGAGGCGTATATCAAGGTCCCCTCTGTTGAGACGCGACTGGAAAAGTCACATGTCTCGTGGGATCTGATTGTGTCAGCCCACATACTAAATACGGTATCTGTCCCTTACGGACTCTTTTGGACACTCCGGACTCATACGGACCGCTTTTGTTTATCTTTATTGTCAGAGCCATATATGGCTCTTATTGTTCTTTATTGTTAAGATACCGGTATTGTCTGCCTTAGGCAGCTATTGTTCTCTGGCCTCCAATGGCATTTCTCCCTCTGGCGCACAGACCACATGTATTATGTTTGGGTCACCAGTGCGCACAGACCATTCTTAACTAAGCGTCCTGTATATAAGGACTGCTGTTTACGCCTCTACACTTCAGAGTTCCCTTCACCTCTGAAGTGTAAGTCCCTTCCTCTTTACTTCTCTTATTACCTTTGCTCATAGACGTTCTATAGTAACTTGTCTATTAGGTATGCAGTTGTAATAGAGTTCCCTTCACCTCTGAAGTTAACTTGTCTATTAGCTCTTTGCTTTTACCCCTCGCTCGTTAGTTCTGCGCTCAACAGGTTATGGGCCCTGACGCCTAATAACTAACTCGCATTTTAAAACAGATCTACTTGTGTCACTTTGCTCTCTCAGCCGACTACATCTTCTTTGTCGTCCTCCACACCTTCAGTGAGCATCCTCTACCATTTTTTCGACACATCCTTTCTCGTCCAACATGACTACGTCATGTGCCATTTTGGCTAGCCTCTTAAGGAGGTTCTCATGAGAGGTCTTAGTATGACCTCAAATTCCTCTGTGCGCACTACTCCTACTATATCTTCTTTTCCCGGTCTTCGTCCGGAAGTGCTTTCATAGGCCAAGAGGGGAAGACCCTTGCGGCTATAAGCCTCTCAAATGGTTGGGTGATACTCGGTTAATACCTGGGTCATTTTAAGGGGTGTGAAGGCCTGGTTAATAGTCAAACCCAGAAGTCCTTCCCTCTGATACAACTAGGAGACGCTACTATACTATAATAGTATCTACACAGTAACTATGAGTAGACCTCTGCCAGGAGAAGTATTCGCTCCCATTGTGCAGGATTCGCTGCATGGCATGTATCACTATTCTAGTTACTTAGTACCAAGACCCTTAATGGTCTGTTCTAGAGACTCCACAGACGACAGTCGTGATTGTTATGGGAGTTGATCCCTATCATCACTTCTGGAATTCGCTGTTGGCTCCTCTCTAGGGTACTACCCTTTACTATAGTTCTTGGGTAGCCCCAGCCTTCATGCTACTAGGCTAGAGATGGACTCGGAGCGTCCTTCGCCGGACAATGCTCCTCTGTTCCATCTTGCTCGAAACCTACGGCGTCGCGCATGACTATCCGCCCTCAGTAACATTTGGGCCTAGGAGACTACAGTACAAGGCAGTCATCACAAAAATGATTCCACTACTATAGTACACATCCAAGTCGCACAAAACTTGAGGCATGACACTCTATGTGTTATGGAGTTATAGCGCTCCTATGGAGGA